>BOPP01000016.1:5170004-5183321 GCA_017312745.1 Gryllus bimaculatus
GGCGTACTTTTTTCTTCCTCTTAACTCGTGCACGGCGAGAGAGAGAGAGAGAGAGAGAGAGAGAGAGGAGGGAGGGACAGGAGAGGACGATTGGGGAAGAGTAGAGGGAGCGGACAGACGAGAGGCAGGGGACAGGTGAGAGGGAGGGACAGGGAGAGGGTAGGACCAAGGGAGAGGGAGGACATTGGGAGAGGGAGGACAGGGAGGGAGACAGGGAAGGAGGACAAGGAGAGGGAGGAGCAGGAGAGAGAAGGAGAGAGGAGAGAGAGGCCGGCGCTTGGCTAAATCGCTGGTGTTTAGACCTGGATGGGGAGCATTTAAAAGCGCTGATTCGTTCGTTTTCTGCAGCTCAGCACGCCCGCGCTTCTTGTGCGGCGTGTCGTCTTTCTATTGGACGGACGGCTGACGGCGACTTCGCGGACGATCCATCAAGCTCGGGGGGAGCGCAGCATCTTACGCCCTCCCACGCCCCGCCCCCGGCGGAGGCGGGGGAAGGGGCAGTCCGGGAACGCGGGCAGCGGGCGACGGGTGGGAGTTTGGCGGAAACTTGGGAAAGTGGGGAAATGTTTCGATAAATGTTTTGGTTTTTAGATGTAGTATTAATTCTGCAATGAATGTTAAACTGGTGTAGAATATCTTAATAGTACATCATAAACGTCATCATCTGGCACACAAAGTCTTAGGGATGCCGTGGCCAAATGCGTGGCCTGCTATTCGCTTGTAAACGATCCGCGGCCCACGAGGGCCAGTGCGCTGTTGGTACTTGACAGAAGGCCTGAATGATTCCTAGTGGGTAGTGGTTGCGCGCAAACACGCCGACTGGTACAGGAGAACTTGCACGGATAAAATGGATGTGAGCAGGCAATAAAATGCCGTGGTAACATGTACTTTAAATACATCATTTTTTGTAAATAAATGGCGAATTAAAAAATCAAATGTTGGATTAGATGAGGTACGTTTAGGGAGTGTACCATGTCAACATTCGTACTAAAACATGTGCGTTTCCGAACCCCTGCTGAGCATGAGTGGATAACCCTCCATTATTATGTTGTGTCTAGCGTCTAGAGCACACTTTTTCTGTTAGTATGTGGTAGAATGTTTTCCGTTTTTTTGTCTATTTGTCTTGATTGATTGACATATGTTTTTGGACACGTCGACTACTATGTTCATTAGTCCTGTTAGTGTAGTGAATGTTAAATTCCGCGACGTGGCTGACCTCCTCTTCCGCGGGACGGTGAGATCCGACGCCTAATTACACGTCGGCTGGCGGGATATTCCACTTGTCTTTCCCAGGAGTCAGCGCCTCTGCTGGGACAAGCTCTTCCCTTCCGACCGATCTCCCGACATGTGTGGAAGTGTAGTGCATGTTAGTGTAAGTGGTGTATGTAAAGGGTGAGGAAGAGGAAGGCATGGTCGTGCGCGATCCGTGGCCCGTTTCTTAGCATGCCATTCCGGCATTCGCCTACTACTGATCGAAAATACTGAAGGGAAATTGCCAACATGAGCAGCCGGCCGTTATATTCGTCCTCCAGGCAGCAGTGCAACTCGATCTCACGATAAAGCTGGTGTTGAAAATTTCCCCAGCCCAGTCTCGAATCCTAGAACCTTTTCATTGGGGTAGCTTTCAATAAACTCAGGCGGTTGAGTCTTCTTTTTGTTTCTTTTCATTCCAGTTCTTCTTCAAATTATAAATCATTGATTCAGCCGTCCATTATATTAAATTACATTTCGAAAAGAATTCAAATGAAATGCAGAGACTCTATTCGTCCTGTGCGTCTTTTACTTGTGCATATTTTCATATATATATTTTGCGGTTCAATTTTCTTAATTAAAAAGATGTTACTCAGTTTGTCTTAAACTTTTTCTCTTAAGCCTGTCTCTGTTTGACACCTTTCAATGCAGTTTCCATTCCAAAAACACTCTCGTGAATGTTAAACAATAACAGGCATGCCGCGGCCATCGTGTGAAAAAATAAAAAAATGCTCCGAGGCAGGAATAAAGTGCGTACACGGGAATTGATTTGACCGCATCGCAACAGGCGCGTAATATTCCTGCCGACTCGTCGGCTTTTATTTTAGCGCGCCCGCTCTGTCCTCTCACGGCAGCTCTGTTTTATGACGTCCGCAATAAAAACGCAATTGGGGCATTGTCGAGGCACCGGAGTTTATAGGCGGCGCTCGTATCTCGCAAAACCGCGAAGAAAGAGAGTTACGCAGCTTTACGCTCTTTGAAGCACTTTCCTCACTTCGCCCGAGAAGAATACAACTAGGAACACTTCATTTGCGAAAATGCAGATCAAGAAAGATATTTTGTTTGAAATGGCATGTAAAGGTTGCTGTCTGAAGCTTAGATTTATTTAAGTGTTTTATTTCAGGAAATTATCATTATATTTCGTAATTTTTATATTTATTTATTAACAATAGTAAGAGAGAAGCTGTTATATTATTTACATAAATATTTTCAATATTTAAATTTAAAAGTATGAACTAACCTCCCGAATTTAAGGGCACAGTACCACAGAGAGATCAATTATTTTTTTGTGTAACTATATCTAAGGAAGTTTTCTTTGAATTTATAATGTCTTAATCATTATCAATCTTGGGTCCAAGAGTTTAAAGTTTTACTTTTAAAAGTGGTTTTATTATTAATTATAAAATTACAAGGTTTGTTTGCATTACCTAAGGGACACTTTGACTAGCCTGAGGCTATTTTTTTTTAAACGGAAAGGAGACTTCAACGATTATGTAACACTAACCCTTAATTACCAATTTAAAAGGCTGAAAAATAACACAGCGAAATCAGTTGTCAGAAACTTGTATACTACTCCTCAAACTACTGTGTTGTGACTACTGTAACTGTGTGTGTCTAAAGTAGCGTGATACGAATTGTAGTTTTGAATTGGAGTACTAACCACTAACAAAACTAACGTCTGGTTCCTTTCAGAGGCCGACTACACCTTGGATGACTCTTTCTGGAACGAGGAGAGCCCAGTTGGTAAGTATCTGAATTGACGCGAAGCACTGACATACTGACAGGCGTTCATGACGAATCCGCACCACTCGGCGTCTCTTCACATTGGGATCGTAAGATATTAAGAGATCTAAAGTATTAAAGTGCCTTCAGAAAAAAATGACTGTGTAATATTTTGATGTATAGACGGCTAAGACAAATCATCTGCAGAAATAACATTAGGTGTTTCTATTATATGAATGCTAGTTTGTTGAGTAAGTCAATTTTTATAATTTTTCATTTGGTTAAAACATCGGAACAATTCAGTGAGAGATCCATCTCCTGAACGAGAGTTCCTAGTTACTCCACTGGACGTACCTGTCGTTTCCGTTGGGTCTAGACGCCGTCGCGATCTTGCGTGATGTTAATTGCAAATTAGCAGCGCATACTCACACTCATGAATATTAATATTGTGCGCAATGATTGTGCATAATCGCCGAGAAGTGAATTGTTTCAGTTAAATGAAATGTATCAATTTACAATTGTACTAGTGTTGCATGATTTATTGGTCTAATAGTAGAATTACTACGTGCTTCCAATTTGTTGGCAAGTATGTAGAGTAAACGTAAAAGATATTTGGATCATTTTCCGCTGAATTGCTTCTTAATGTCGTTTTGGTTACAATGAAATAGTTAATGGTTATACTGGAGTTCTGAAGTTTCGTAAGTTAAATCTACTGATCGAAAGTAATGATTAGCGTAGAGAATTAACCCGATGTTGCTAATAAAATCTAAAACGCATCACCTTGGCCTACTGAAATAATTTCAAACAAACATAGTTTCCATACTGTTCAAAAATTCGTATTTACGGATTTAGGGGTATTTCAAACATACCGATTGAAATCTATTCTTTATATCAGATTAACCAACTTACATATTTCGATGAAATTTATACTGTTACGTGTGTCTATACCCAAGTAATAATTGTATTAAAATTAATTGCGTGATTGACTAAGTACATACTTTTCTTTCCAATTTTATTGATGACATTAACAATTTCACACCAAAGGGGACTCAATAATGGGTCACTGTGTTGTTCTTTTCTGTACCTTTGATTACATAATGAATTACTGTACTACGATGAAGAACTTTTATTATTAGAACCATCCTTAATCCAAAGTTATATTTTTGTCATTATCGTATATTAAACAAATCGCCATGCGCAATCGATTCGTGGGTACTGAAATTCATTAAGAACTGAAAGTAGGTCGATAATTAGAACGCATTAGAATATTTGTGTTTGTACTTAGCCAATAATTGCCGTCTGAAGGGCAGTTGGCCACGGTGCTGTTAGATCTGGAGGTTCATATTCGGTCACCCATCCGGGACCCGCGATGTCTCGAATTCATTTAACCTTCGTGTCAATGTGTCAATGAATGTCAATGAATGTGATGTCAATGAATTCGGCTAGCGACGCCGGTTTGGCGGCCGTGGCCTTTCCAGCCCGCATTCGCCAGGATGACCAATAGAAATCACGAAATCCCTGGTCTGGATGGCCGGCACTCGGTATTGAATCCGTGCCTTCCGAATGCGAAGTCAGTGCGCTACGCCTTCAGCCGCTTCGCTCGGTTTTAGGATATTAGGTTATAGGCTATAAGGTTGTAGGGTGTCTAAATACCTTGATTTATCTGTTGTGTTATATTTGAAAGGCATGTAAAACAAAATTTATTCATTAATATCTATGTCATATGGGAACAATAAAAATAGGAGTATTTTTCTATTGCTCTCAATATAATTATTTATTTTTTAAATACTGAAAACTATTTTATATTTTCCAATATTCGTAAATTGGAAGAAATGTAATAAAAATTGGAATTCGAGTGGTTCAATATTTATACAAATTCTTCTTCGTCTAGCTATCTGTATCAGCTCTCTTATCTTCTCGTTCGAAAATGCATTCCATGAAGAAGACTGTAACTACTAAGACGTTAACTAGATACGGTTCAATAGAAATCAGGATCTATTACTTTATGTGAGAAGTTTGAGTTCTGCACGCATCATTTGTAGTTTTACACGTCTAACTTAAACGATCACCTCACAATAATAAAACACTATAATGCGATATTATTTTTTATAATTCTTCTTCAAACTCATTGTTGACTATAAAAAAAACAATATACATAATTGACCGTTCCTGGATTTCATCTATTGCTTAACAATGATATCAGGAAGAATTATTTGACTCCTGAGCAGCATGTGGCCTCTTGGCATGATCCATGGTCGAAAGCGATGGGTAGGCTCCTCCAGTGCACCGATTTCTTTCTTGTTCTGCACAGTTCCAGTTTGTGTCACGAACCACGTGCCCACAACGCGGGCACTGCGTTTCAAAAGCCAGACCAGACGTTGGCCGCCATCTTGCTTGGAAAACGAGAAGTATTAAGAAATATTTTAAACTGGCATAAAGTAACAATTTTCAACGGTAATCAGTCAAACATGACATGATGGAAGTGTAATTGAAATAAAAGATGCAATAAAAAACGCTTCATATATATCTTTCAATGACTTGTAACAAGGTGATGATTTTGGCATTTAAAATTCCCGTTCAAAAAATGGTGACACAACTGGGGTGGACCTGGAAACTCATTGGCTGACGCACGGATACCATTTGCAAGAGCCGTCATCTCTTTCCCCAATTGGCAGGATGTACCTCACTCCGCCTCATCCCAACACACACCGCATCGCTTCACCTGCGGCCGCCCCGCTCGCCGCTTCCAACCGCGCCCCGCCCACGTCCCGCTCCCACCGCCGTTTGCCGCCCCCGCCCCGCCCGCCACGCTCCGCCCCGCCAAGCTCCGTCCTCTCGCCCCGCTCCGCCCCGTCACTCATTCGCTCTCTTCTCCTCGCCACTGTTTTGCTTGTGGATGCAGCTTTGCGCTCTCATGTCCGTCTTTATGCAATACACATGGCTGCGGCAGCCTGCAGCCACGGGGCCGGCCGGGTCGGCGACTGACGAACCGACTGACGGCGGGGCAGCGGCGGGACGGCATTGGCATACCTTCATCGCGATTCGGGATCGCGTCCAGCGGGCGCCGTCCCGCACTCCCCCCTTCTTGCTGCCCCTAAATATTTAAGGCCCGTGGGGGCGGGGGAGGGGGAGTGCGGACGGCGCGCGGCGTCTCTCATAGTAAGTTGCTGCCCTGAATGGCCGCTGCATTGTACAGCACCAGCGGTGAACGCCCGGCAGACCCGCCACGCCTTATCCACCGCGCCCACACCACTATCCCCACCCACCCTGCTCCTTTGCGTACGCGTCTTCCCTCTGTTAACTTCCGATCCTTTTCCAGACTCCTCATCTCCTTTTCGCTCGTCTCACCCGTACACACACACACACACCGCGACCGCCTCGGCCAAAGCGTAGGCCTGCTCCGATCAGTCAACCCAGTCTCGCTCGCCCCGCTCCTCTCCGCTCCACTCCACCCACCAGAGCTGTTCCTCCCGGCCAACACTACTAGTTTTCCCTCTCCGCCCCGTCCAGGCCTCTTCTGCTCGTCCCTGCTCATTCCCGCCCAACTCTGTTTCACCAGCTTCTGTGCGCCAACCCATTTGTCGCTCCTTCCATCCATTGTCCCGTTCAGCAGCTTCGTCCACCCGCCAGCCCTGATTCGCCCGCTCGGCCCGCTCCGGTCCGCCCAACCCGTTTTGCCAGCCCTGTTGGTGCGCAGCGGCTTCAATCCGCCCCACCCAGCCCTGCTCATCCAGATCTCTACCCGCCCACCCCTGCTTCGCCACGCCCATCGCCTGCACCTCCAATTCCCATCCCTGCCCCGTTCTCTCGCTTCACCCCGTCTGCGCTTTTCCCAGCTTCATCACACCTACCCGCCTCATCACGCCTGTTTCTCCAATCCGCTCGGCCGCACGCCTCGCACCACCCGCCTTATCTGAATCCCGCGGCGAGACCGTCACTTCTCTCCGCGGCCCGTTCAGCATTCCCCGTGCGGCGCGTAACGGGCTCCTTAATATGCGCACGGGGCGCGCGTCCCAGGCCTCGGCGCGTGCACGGGGGTGCACGCCGCTCTGCGCCCGGCGACGCGACGCGACGCGACGGCTGCGGGCGCGCCCACCGCAGAGGATGAGGGGCGGCCTCTGCGCCGCCAGACTAGGGATGCCATGTTTTTACAAAACTAGTGCTGCAACAGCACACCCTTTCTCGCATTATTTATACATTTGTGATTTTACGAAAGGAAATTTCAGACACGATATTATTTTCAACATCCCTTCTTGTATTCGTGGAAGAAATTGAAAGAAAAAAAATTTGAACGGTTTTTGACAAAAATAGTTAGCGTCACGTTACATGAAAACTACTCATATTTGCGATGAATTAAGCGTTAACTTATTTAATAATCCGTCTTTAAGATACATATTTTGTTAAGAAAAAAATCTATATCTTCAAAATTATGGTTGCAGGATGATGCAAAATTATGGGTGCTCCGAAAACATTGCATTTTTCAAATTTTCAAAAAATCTAGGATTTTAACGAGACCTGAATCATTCTTTTAAGCGTTCTTAAGGCTATCCTAAGACAAAGTTTTATCAAAAACTTTAATCCCATTTTGGAGAACATTTTAAAAATGTTTTGGCGGCTTTATGTAAAGTATTTTCAAAATCCATTGATGTTCTTCCTGGTAAAATTGTTCGCGAGCAAATGTTATTGGTCCCCTCTACAGTACAGCCCATTAAGTAATATTTAGTATCCAGTTTTCAAATATTTTTCTAGATCTGTATTTTACCTTTTAAACGCTCTAAACTGTCTCTCAAATTTTAATTTACACTTTTGATAGTATTTTTTCTATCAATAAACTATATATAAAATATATTAGTTCAGATCACAATTCTTATTTTTTTATATTAAAACACTATATACTATATATTTTAATATAATGCTAAAAGATCTTAAGAAAATATTGTCCACGTATACATTACTTTCATTCATTACCTTCCCAATACGCTTACAACTAGGGCCACAGGAATTGTATCTTTATTCCATCATCCCCTCTGCCTTCTCAACCCCAGTGTCTTTAAAACTTGCCCTCCAGCAGCTTCTTTGAACATGCCGCAAAAACAATTCGCATTCCCATTATGAATGTTTAAAATTCAGCGCTAAAAAAATCCCCCCTCTTTTGCGCTCGCAAATGCCTTCTTTAAATGTAGACGGCCGCCCGGAAGATTTCAAAGCATTTTGAGGCGGGCGATTCCAGCGCTGTTTTAATTTAAAATGTTAATCGATTCCTTGCGTCGCCAAGGTGTTTGTCTTGGCTCTACGCGTTTGGGTATGCATGGGCAGACGGCCGAGTGGAGGGGGGTGAAGAAGCGGTTAGGGGAGGGGGTGAGGTGGAGTGGAGGGTTGGGGTGGAAGAACGGGGGGGTGAGAAAGGAGGCATCGCCTCGAGCAATATGCTAATTGAAGTACTGGGAACTCGCGGCTTGCGAAATGTCTCATTTTTCCTTGAACATTTGAATGATACACGAGCAGTTCAAAGTTTTTGTTTTTCCTGCGAGATAGATTCGAGGTTTCTTGGAAAATACTATTCATTTGCACTTCTTCCATGTAGTACCGAATTAACGTCACTTGCTGTTATGGTAGTAAGAAGTTTTGCACTTCCAAACAAATCTTGTAAAACTAAGTAAACACCATCCTTCATCTTGTGAGATAAAATTGAGTCATAAAGCAAATTTACTTATTTGGATTAGATTTCACTTCTATATACTTGATGGTAATTTGAAACAGTATATTGTAATAAATCATTTAACTTATTAGAATGCTACATATAGTAAGTACTTTCATAGCAAATCCTTGAACAGAGTAGAGAAAACACAAATCTTTTTAGTACCCTTTGTACAATTACGTACTGCAGGAACCACCTGCTTAGAGTTACAGGAGGTTAAATCTCCTTTCTATTTAAGACTTTTGGCATTTATTTTCCCACTGCCAGCGCTCTCTGTAAATTGTCGCGTCATAAATCTAATATCCTTTCTGGAAGTGGGAGAAGATGGCGCGGCATTTGCCATTCTTCATGAGCATATATTTCCCAATATTTACTGTTAATAAAGCGATTGAATAGTGGTACTCGTTTTGGAAAAGCAGCTGAATGAACCTCTATTTTTTTAGTCTCAAATCTCTTTCAAAAAAAACAAAACAACTATACCTCAAATCCGCAAGAAAACCTCATATGAAAACTGTTCTTAAATTTAAACTACGAACATGAACACTTCGATGCGCCATCCTCTACGCCGAGTATGAGGCGAAATGGCTGGAAACCCTAGCAGTGCAAAGGAGCCCCATCGCCTCGTCCGAAAGCCTGCGCTCGTAGCGGCCTCCGAGACGACGATGGAAAGCTCCTTAGAAGCTGCTTCTGCGGTCTGTTGCCAGCGCTCGTGCCCGTGGGGTCGTTCTGCTCCCAGAATGAATTCCACAAGATTATCCCCTTTTTACGGGTAACTTGTAAGGAGCAGTCGGGCAACGAAAAGAAAAGAAGAAGAAAAAAATAGCTGGTCACATAAGCGTCATGGAACATTGGAGATTTCGTTGAAGAAAGGGGAACGCGAGAAACTGGTTCTGGGTGAGATGGGAATGGGAAGGGGGAGGGGTTGGAACGAGGGACGCGAAGGATTGGGGAAAGGATAAGCGAGCGGAGAAAAAAAAAGTTGAGCGGCGGTGGGCGTTCGGGGGAGGGGATGGGGAACATGGTGGGCGGATCTGTTCGTCGCTCTGCAAGTGCATTCCCCTCCTTTCCGTATTCCCCCTCCCCTTGTCCCAACCGCTGTTGTGGCGTTCCGTCCGCGTCTTTTCCTCCTCCTCCTATAAGGAGAACCAATGTGTTCCTTTGCACACCAATTGACACCGTAGACGTATGCATCCCCTACACGACCACTCGTGCATACCACAGTGGTGTTACAAATGCACATACTTTCTCGGGTTTTTATTGTATATTTTTACAATTTTTTAAAATTCAGAGAGTTCAACGAAAACCAGATCTAGCCCTGTCTGCTAAGCGGCCCTTGTTTAATCCCTGAAAAAAGTTAAGGAAAAGCTTTTTGAAAAAAGTTTTTTAATTGCATTAATTTCAAATATAAATAAAGCAAATAGTATCGTTTAAAAAAAATATACTTGACCTTCTTTACAGATAACTTTTTTAGAACGGATTTTACTCAACAAAAAATATCTTATCTTTTGTTTTGTAGATTTGAAAAGTTAACTTTTAGCAATTTTCGGAAACGCAAAGGGTTAACTGCAAAGGAGGGGAGCACAACTTTTTATCATTCTTTGATTATAAGAGGAGAGAAGGTTTAAAAAAATGTGGACCGTTTTGAGAAGAAAATGTTGCCCCAATTTCACGCGTATTTACAGGAAAACAACTCGTATTTTCCAAACATTGTATATGATTCTCGTATTATTTCAAGGTCTGTCTGTGAACAACGAAAAAGAAAGGAAAAAAAGCTATCTTCAATATTGTAGTTGTAGGAAGACCGAAAATGTTTGAATTATTGCAATTTTCGAAAAATTAGTAATTTCAACGAAAATTAGACATGCTCTTATTTTAAACGCCCTTTTCGCTATCCTAGAAGTTTAATTTAAAAAATTGAAACCAGAGTTTCTTGCGTTGCCCACGGCCGGACGGACAGACGCATTAGTCATAAATAAAATTCCACAATTAAATGTGATTCGCAAAAACGAGTGTGAAATTGAACTGCAGATTACATAAGTTAATGAAATGTGCAAGAAAAATATATTTTCGTACTTGAAACACTACAATAAAACCGATTAGATTTTCTTTTTCTATGGGGTTGCATTTCACACTTTCCTAATTTCTATAATTTTAAAACTAAAACCACATAACTTTTCAAAAGTTACTCTAGTTGTTTTTCTTGACGAACAAACTTGTTAATTTTACGAGAAATAAGAAATGATTCAAGTAAAAATTATAAAATATTGGTGATATGTTTATTATATACGTGTTAGTATAAATGAATATAAATAGATGTTATGTGGAGAAAGCTACCACAGTTATGCTAATTGAACTAGTTCACTGCAATGCACATCTGCAGTTTTCTTTGGCTGTTAAAAAAGCGTAAACCGTAAATACGGGAATATATGAAAACATTATTTGAATTTTTGATTAGGTGGGAACAGGATATATATATATATATATATATATATATTATATTATATATATATATATATAAATATGAGAGGAAATATTCACAATAAGTTAAGAAATCAAATAATTAAAATGTTGTGAAGCGAATAAATTTGGCTGAAATGATCGGCAATGAAATTAAAAACTAATTGCAAAAGAAGCGGAAAGTCATAAGAAAAAATATTGTCTAAATATAAAAATGTATGATAAATTAGCGGTGTAAAGTATTTCAAACTTTAGCTATTCATAGATGGTGAAATAGTGTTACAGCGGATTGCGAAGTCCTATAACAATCGCCAGTCTATTACATTATTTCTTAATATGGCCACGTTCCTTTTTCCAGAACGACAAAAAAAGTATTTCGGTTCTCTCTTACATTACGTCAATTTTTCTTTTTAAGTTTATCATTAGTTACTTTTTTCTCTGTTTATTTCACTTCCGTGAAAAAAGTACTCCCCCCAATTAGGAACCTCCAGGTGTGGTAGAATTTGACTTGAAGGTAATAAATATATCTTGTGTTAAAAGCAGGTTTATTGGACTATCATTCCAATTCGTTAATTTTTTATTTTCCAGTTTTCTCGTTGTTTCTTTACTCCTTTTTCGAAAACTGCTCTCCTCCATTTTGGATAGCCCTGGATCCTCTCCGCTCCCTTTCAGAGTGTTCGCTACGCTTTCAATATGCGTGTCGCGCTTCTCTTTGGAGCCGCTGCTTTCGTTCTGCCTTCCCGTCGCTTTCTTGCGGCAAATTGAAATTTCCCATCCCACGTGCTTCGAAAAACGTATTTCTCTCCGTAATAGCGATCGGATTTCGCGGTAATTCATATTTTTTTATTGCTGTACTACGAAACGTCTCTTGGAAATGCGTCTCACCATGTGAGGAAACATGGTGTGCTATGTTAGAAGAATATATTGCATCTTTACAGCTGAAAGTAAGACTTTTCTGAAGACTTCCTATTGCGGCTTGTTTTGATCTGAAGTAAAGTCTGTACTAATATTTTCTGTTTACGGGGATTGAGTTCATAGATGTGCATTTGAATTTGTTTCTGTAGTTGAGATACAGTTGAGTATCTTGTTTGAAAATAAATTTAAGATAATTCGAAAATCAATTGCGATGTTTATAATACATCATTTATAACAAGAGATTACGTGTCAGAGTAAGTAAAAAAATAATACAATAAAAATGTAAAAACATATTTGTTTCTCATTTTAACTAGAGTTAAGAATATAACGAGACTTGTTGCCTTCAAAGTAATCCTTTCACAAAATATCACATTGTAAATATTAAACTACTATGTTTCCTCTCGTTGTACGATTTGATGGGTCATTATATTATGATTAAATCTGATGAGAAATATTCCTGCTTGAGGAGAACAACATAAATTTAAAGTAAATTGTACTTCCTCTAACATTTCTCCTTAACTCTTTAAATAAATGCTCAATGTGAGTCTTAATTTAGCTGTACTAAATATTTGTAGTATACGTTTCTAAGAGACTAATTAACCATGATCTTGCGGCAGTAGAAGAGATATAGGCTCATGCACGACGTGCTAAGGGAAGCTCTTAAGAAAATCTCGGCAGTGGACATTGTCCTAACTGTACTAAATACTTTTTAGTGTTTGATTTTAATAAATTATCATCAAATTTACTTCACTTGGACAAATGAATTCACTGATACATTAAACAACCACAAACAATGGCTTTCGTGGTTTAGTCATATTTGGAACGATTGCAGAGGTCTCTACGACATGGGAGGCCAAAAGACTCCAGGAACCCACGGGCCTTGAGCTCATCCGCTAAGACTTGCACAGCCGCTGGCTCTGGGCTGCCCGTGGGCCCCAGAGGCAGCCGATGCCGGCCAGAAACTTTCAGTGTCTTTAGGTGAAGGGCGGAACCGGCAAAGACGGCAGCGCGATGCCCGGGGCGCGGGAAGAGAGAGAGCAACTCCCACAAAGCGTTCCTCAAAAGCGGAAGATATCGCGCAGGAGATAACGTGCATTTAACTTTCCGAGCGGGTGGGGTCTACCCAGGGCTATATACATAGACAGAAGTGAGGACCGGAACGATGAACGAAGTTGGAACATGATAAGTTTTTTACGAGCTTCGGATCAATATTAATTCTTTCCTCTCAGACCGCGCCTAGCCGCCCGCCCGGTCTTCGTCCCTGTTCGCCTCCC
>BOPP01000016.1:5190647-5202652 GCA_017312745.1 Gryllus bimaculatus
TTTTTCAGTATAAATAAATTTGCGTTGTAAAAATGATAAAAAAGTAGACAATTTGATACTAGTTATCTAACCACAATTCAAAACTAGAAAAATGATTAAAAATCGATCAATTAGGGAAATACAATAAATGTACGTAAAACGGTTATAAACTAGTAATTACGATAAATAGCCACGTGAACATGCAATCGTAGACAAGATAAGGACCAATATTTAATTAGTTTTACTCCGCACATTCAATTACGAAACCATAGCCACTTAAAAGAGTACAATATTGTAATGATTGCAACATCGTAAACGACGAATGGCCACGTAATATTACGAAGAGGCAAATTAATTACTCGTACTCTCATCATAACTGTTCTAACCTACCTATAGCAGACCGATATCCAAAAACCATACTTTTAATCTTCGCAATACGAAGTGGCGACCATAAAACTGTATTTCCGCTCAGAATTTCAAGCAAAAGAAAATGAGTATAGATTAAATCTCATCACGTGTTGGAAAACACCTACAACATCGCGGAAATCCGATCCTCCTGTTGCGCCACATTAAACTGTCGGTAAAACTGCGTCTCGTAACAGTTTCCCATTTTCAAATGGATTTTTTTTAACTTCAAACTTTCGAGAACTTTACTAAGAACAGCGTAGAGCCCGCGCCGACAGTAGCGGCGTTGACAATATCTCCCGACTCGGGAGCCCGAGTTCGACGTGGCGTCCCGACGTCCTTCCGCACCCTGCGCGTTCGGCGACCCTCTTCCAGCGCGCGCCACGGGACGCCACGTCGGACGCCCACTTCCCCCCTCGCCCCTACCCCCTCCCCCTGGTGCCTACGCGCACTACCCATAAATAAAACACATTGTTATGGGAAAAAGCCTTCCTCTCTTATTAATTTATCAAACCTTCGGCCTTCATTTTTTGGTGTATCTGGCGCGCGAGCGCGCGCGACGGCGCGGGGTGAACCTGAGGGGCGCGGGAGCCAGTACTGGCGGCGCGGCGGGCGGGGGCGCGCGAAATTTTATTCTCCACACTAGTGAGCTCACAACGCTTTCCGTACGGCGCTTTTACGCGACCCGAATTTGTTTGGAATCATCATTTTATGAACATCGCGAACATTGTGGAAGTACTTTTTAAATTGTTCCTTTTTTTACCGGCGAGAAGAATTCTGATATGGTTTTTAGGGGAAAAGTTCCTTTTTTTTGCCCTTTTCTCTCGCGCGTGTTTCGCCCACCCGCCCACGGGCGATGTGGGCGTGTGGGAGGGGGCGGTGCGCTCGTTACCGCCCGCGCGACCGCTCGGTGCGGTGGGGTGGGGAGGGGAGGGGGAAGCGCGAACGCGGGGCGCGCGAAAGAACGGTCTGCGGTCACGTGACTGCTTAAGCGCGCGCTGCCGTTTGCTGTAATTTCGCGCCGAGTGTTTGCCTAGCCGGCGCGGCCTCGCCGCCTCGCTCTGCAATCCGAAAGCGGCGTTTCCCTCTAAGCGGGAATGTAGTACAAGGTGGTGCTGTTCGGGGGTGCGCTACGGATACAAATGAATGCGCGTGTTCCAGCAATTGAATTCATAAAGAGAAGGGTAAAGTAAAAAAAAATTAAGGTTCATCAAATATTAATGCAAAGAAATTCAAATACTTACTATTGCATTCGATGAATACACAGTGAATTTTATGAATACACATTGAATCTGCTCGATACTCAGTGAAGTTGATACACATTGAATTTCATCGATGCGATTTAAATATTATCGAAGCGCTAGATTTTCTCTATACACATGAAATTTGAGCAATAAGCTTTGCATTTGCTCGATAAATGCCTAATTTGATCGATACACATTGAGATAGATCGATATAAACTAAATTTAATTTCTACACTTTCATTTACCTTTAACACACTACAGATTGGTAAAGATTTATAACCAAGAAATAAAGAGATCGGAGCAACATTATGAAAAATCTCATTTTACAAATTCACTGAATGATTACAATGATGAAATCTTATTTCTCACATCATTTTTACCTTTTTCGATTCACTTGGCCTACATTTTAATATTCAAATATTTTATCATAAGTTATTCTTTTAACGTAGGCTAATTAAGTGATGGAATCTGGACTATATAATTATTGTATTTACTAAATACATTTAAATTTCTAGAAAACTGATTATGATTGAACAAGTAAAAAAGTATAATGCAGGAAATGTTTCAAATAATAAAAATGTGTACAAAATCTAGATTTTTCCAGTTGCTTTAAATAATTTTAAAAACAAAGGTTATCGCTCTTCTCTCCCGATACCTTCAGTTATTGAATGTAGATATGTGTAGAAGAGGTCATCAGTAATGTGAGTCACCAATTTTGTAATTTTAAAATAGTGAGTTTTTATTTTTTTAAACTTTTTTGTTTACAAGATATAGAGAGGTAAATGTTTTGATAGATAGGAACTCATGTAGTTTCACCAAGACTGAGGTGTCCAAGAACCAAGTCGCAATTTTTACCTTAAGTTTCCCCGGTGAATTTTATTCTGCAGCACGCCTCCCAAGGAGTCTCTCGACTTATTGCGCTTCTTTTAAATAAACCTTCTCAGTTTTCTTCAGCTGAAGACCAATATACTTGCACATATTTTTAATACAGAAGTAACATAAAATTGCACAAATCCTAACAACATTGACAAGCGTCTTTCAAAAACACTTCGTTGCTGAAATTGATTCATTAGTTATCCCGGTCATGTCAACGGCTAAAATAGGCACTTCCATAAGAGTGGTTCATTTTATTACCCACACTGGAGGGTGATATCCGGCGCTGACCTACGTGTCGGCTAGGAGAGTATTCCCCAACCAGGCACTTCACCATCCGGGACAGTGCTCTTAACTCCCGATCGGTCTCTCGGCATGTGTGTTTGTTCAGTGTAAATTGTCTAAGAAAGGGGTGAGGGTAGGGCAAGAGAGGAGAAGAAAAGATCCCGCGCGCTCCGTGACCTGATATTTTGGGTTACTGCCAGTGCATTCGTCTGGTGTTGATGGGGAAACCACAGAAAACTACCGAGCAAAACAGCCGACGGCTAGAATTTCCTTTCAGATAGTGACTGAATTCCACTTTCATTTCTTGCTAGTGTCGAAAATCCCACCACCGTCGTGATTCGAACCTAGGATTTCCCAGTCAGAGACACTGCAGTGACATCAGTTGATGCCCTAAGCCACCTTTCCCAGTCAACACTCCTTTATAAATACAAACACTTTCTCTCTTGGCATTTATAAATTTACAGATATTATAATGTTTACTCTTCTAATTACATATTTATTTTAAACAATTAGAGCTTGTAACAAAACTCTAATTTCATTCAACTCTATAATCATTTTAACCGTTTCGAAACGTTACATAGAATGAAATAGAATAAAAATTACAAAATTATATTAAAATTTGAATCATTTACATTAAATATAACGTTAAACATTGTGGTTTATACAAAAGTGATATTTTTCCTCTTTCAAATATTTAATATGAAGAAAACCCGCGAAAAGCCGGGTAATTCTCGTCATGATAACATTTACCCCAACTCGAAGAACATTTAAAATATCCCCCTGGATGGCAACACTGGTTGTCGCCGTCGTAAGGAATTGCGAGACGTGATTCAATAGCGCAGCTGCGATAATGTTTGCTTTCGAGCTCCCGCGCACGAATTAAAATAATGGGTGTGGTCTCCGTTTGCACCCAGCGTCGCCCCGAAGCACGCGTTCGCAAATCAAGGGATGTTGAGTTAGGAGCCCTCGCTGCTCTCGGTCGGCGAATTACTATTTGTGTACAGGAGGTAAACCAACAGCAGAGTGTACGCTGCAATAATAATTCTCTGGAATGTACGAGTACAACAGCGTGAAGCATTTGAATTGAATTTTGCGATTCATATGTCCGTTATCCGATGTACACAGAGTTGTGGTGAGATATGGAACATTTCGTACGAACGTTCCTTAGATTCGTAAGATTAAACGGCATGTGAAACTAAAATGAATATGTATGGTAATTGTTGATACGATGGAGAAATAATAAAAGTTGTTGTTATAATTGATTACAACCGAGTGATTTCAGCAATATATTAGAGAAAAATTACATAAATATTTCCACTAATAATATTTTAAAAAATCATGCCTGTCTCTGCGTGAAGATGTATGGTAATCAAACATCAAATATCATAATATGTTCCAGAGGAAGCTATTTAGTTTGCATTGGCCGTAGGAGTTCATCTAAGGAGAAGATATTATTTGGCTATTTATTATGTTGTCTTTCTTAGGTTCAGTGTATCAGTTAATATGAAAACAAAGAATATGTAAAATAGCTCGGTTTTCTTATAGCACAGGACTATACAGAGCTAAATCGCATTCACAATTGGTCGTTGAAAGTTCTTAAGACAAGCTTGATAATTCTTACAAACACATTTACACATGACCAAACGTAGTATCTAGATAATACGAGCAAATTCACCCAGACGCAAATGCAGTAGAAAATAACTCTACAAATTATTACATATATCGTTCTACCGAAATCCGCCCGGAACGTTCCGCCAAGCTCTACATTATCTCACATATTTGGAAATATAAACACAAATGATCAGACTCCTGAACTGTTGGCTTTATCCGCGCAATGTAAGAAATCTTACCATATTTTAACCAGTTGGAAATAAATGTTTTCTGTAGTTTTTAGTAACTTATAATCATAAATAACCTTCTATTATTAATAATCTATAAATGTGAAAATCCTATATTTTTTTCATTTTATAGTCTTGTACGTTTTACTTCCTTCGTATTTTATGGACATACGTAATAATATTATATAAATACTCAACGTGCAGCCAAACTCGGACAATCTGTGCATATTTCTTGTAGCCTCCAATTGGAAATAATGTGAACGCCGTTCAATTGAACGCGCGCTGGGTCCTTTCTGAGCGTGGTCCAAAGAACCAAGTCGCTATAATTTATACCCCTTACAGTACTACTCGGTGGGCTGAGAAAAACGACTCAAACTTACTTACCATTCTGCAAAGCACATGGTTTTCCCAGCCTCACCACACGAGATGCTCACTAACATTTACGACGTGATATTATTCGCGGCCCACCACGTGTTAATGCAATTCAGCTTTTAATTGCTCAACATACCCCTTGAATGCTTCGTACTTCAGTTTCATCCGACTCATCAGCTGAGACACATATCGTAGACTCTGCACTCATTTCGTTATCACCGAAGTAACCAAATCACAATTGCCACGCAAATGCGCTCAACAGACTCAGCTCTGACCAAAGCACGTCTTTCCAAAACAGCTCATCGTCTTCTTTAATATTGACTCACTCCAATACCTTTACGTTCATCCCTCCCGGCCCCCCCAGCTGGCTCCATCACAGGCTCAACAGCGGTAAAAAAATCACTAGGAGCCAACCAATCTGCACTTCCGGACATTCCCCGCCAAAACCTCCGCCGAGCCTTGTTGATCACTTCCTGAAGAGACGACGAGTAGTATTCGCCTCATTTAATAGTATGAAATAGTTACATACAGCCCGCTCCCCCCCCGACTGAATTTCACCCCGTCGAGGCAGCGGTAGATATGCAATCTCGCGCCAGAAACTACCCCCGTGCTCGTGCTAGACACAGTCTTCACCAACCAGGACACTTCACCCACACATCCCGAGGACAGTCCGCTCCTTACTACCCGATCGGCTCTCCACTGCCGGCACCCCATGTGTGTTTGTTCAAGCATGTAGACATTGGTTAAGAAAGCGGGTGAGGGTACGACAAGAAAGAGAAGAAGTGAACATAGAAGATCACGGGCGCCTCGCGGTACGCGTGAACCCCTGATATTCCATCCACAAGCATTACCCTTTTGGGTTGACGACTCGCCAGTGCACACCGGAAATGGCATGCACACTACATCCGTTGGTTCTAGAAACAGCTTTCCCACCCACTCACCCTGGCGTTTCCTCATCGGCATTCGTCCCTCACTAGGCAGCATTCCTCCTCCAAGGAATCTCCAATTAAACACATTCACCTTCCCTCCTCGGGGAAACCACAACAAAAACACAACCCCACACCAAAGCACACAAAGCAACCACCAAACAACACCTCTCCACCTCAAAACAGATGATCATTCATTTATTAAACTACAAAATTTACCCAACAAGCTACACAATTGGCAAGGCGGTCACCCCCTTACTAGCAGGGCATATACACACCAGCATAAAAACCACACGTCCTAATTCAGCAGCTAACCCCCCCCGCAGCAACAACGCCATTGCACAAAAGAAATTGAGCACCCCATTCACCTCCGTCCTCCCTCACCCCCGTCCCCGACGGCTCAAAAGCAACTTCTTTTCCCTTCTCAGCATAGTGGAGACTGAAATCGCAGAAATACGAGAACTTTATTTTCTTTGCTAGTCTCTCGTCGAAACCTCAAGTTCCCCACCTCCATTCTCTCTCCTCCTACCCCTCCACTCCTTAAACACCACCAACCCCCACACACCACCCTCTCCGCCGGGAGCCTCGTCGATTTCGAACCACCCCCAAACCTATGGATCTCCCTCCCCCTCCCCCCAGTCCCCAGCGCACCGACAGAACCCCCGCTCCAACCCACTCCCCCCGACACCCAACCTCAGTTGCCCTTCCCTAAAACCATAGTCGACTCAACTCCTCAAAGTATGCTTCCGGCTTGTAGTGTAATTCCTACACACATTAACCAACAAGCTTGATGATACCCCTACACAAGGCTTTTTATCCAATTCAACACCCCCCTACCCACCACAGACAACGCCACACTCTCCCACATAACCCCAAGCGCAAACATTCTAATACCTCCGCCACATCTAATAGTCCGAAGACCTTACTCTAATTAACGCAACATATGGCTCCCTTTTGCTAATCATGCACCTCAATACATCCGAAAAAGTCACACCTTGTTAATGTCGACTTATACATAATCTCCTACCCCCTCCAATTTCGTCGCCTCTACCCCCCGCCCCTCAACTCACTGTCTACACCCATCTTACTACACCACAATCCCCCATTCCAAGCGCCCCTCTACACTCCTATTCCTACGCCACCCCGCACTCCCAATATGACTATACCAAGCCCGCAAACCCAGACATCCCCACTATCCTATTCCACCTACCACACCGCCTCCTCCCACCCCCCCGCCCACCCACACTCACCACCCCACTCCACCTCCCCCCCACTCCCCAGTCAACACCCTCCTATAAACTTTCTCCTTCGGCACTTTATAAATTTACAGATATTTATAATCGTTTCTACTCTCTAATACATATTTATTTTAAACACATGAGCTCGTAACAAAAACTTTAATTTCAATTCAACTCTATATCACTATGCTAACCGTTTCGAAACGCTTACATCAGAATGAAAGTAGCGAATAAAAATTTACAAAATTATATTAAAATCATGAACATTCTCTATCTACATCAAATACTACCTTAACCAGCATGTGTTTATACAAAACGTGAACTTCTTCCTATTTCAAATACATTTTATATGAAGAAAACCCCGCAGAAAAGCGGGTAATCTCGTCGCTGGATAACACTTTACCCCACACTCGCAAGAACATTTAAAATATCCCCCTGGTGGCAACACTGTTTGTCGGCGTCGTAAGGAATATTGCGCAGCCGTGATTCACTAGCGCAGCTGCGATAATGTCTTGCTTTCCGAGCTCCCGCGCACGAATTAAATAATTGGTGTGGTCTCCGTTTGCCACCCAGCGGCTCGCCCCGAAGCACGCGTCTCGCAAATCAAGGGATGTTGAGTTAGGAGCCTCGCTGCCTCGCTCGGCTCGGCGACACGTTACTATTATGTGTACCAAGAGGATAAACAACAGCAGAGTGTACGCCTGCAATATAACTCTCTGGCAAATGTCACCGAGATACAACAGCCGTGGAAGCCACTTTGAAGCTTTGACTTTGCGATTCCTATGTCCGTAGTACCTCGATCTGTACACCAGAGTTGATGGATGTAGGATTGATTGGCACACACTTTTCGTCACGAAGCGTCTCTTACATTTGAGATTAACACGGCATGCTGAAACTAAAATGGAATTACTGTATTAGGTAACTAGTTGATACTGATGGAGAACATAATAAATTTGATGTTATATTAGATTACAACCGAGTGATTTTCACAGAATATATTCAGGAGAAAAATACATAAGACTCTTCATTACTAATATCTTAAAAAATAATTCCTTTCCTCGCGTGAAGATGTATGGTAATCAAACATTCAAATATCATAGATTGTTCCCCTGATGAAGCATCTTAGTTCTAACATTGCCGCGTCTAGGAGTTCCATCTAAAGGAACGATCATATTTGGCCCTATTCCACCATACTCCCATGTCGTCTATTCTTTAGGTTCAGTGTATCAGTTAAATATGAAAAACAAAGAATTATGTAAATAGCTCGGGTTTTCTATAGCACAGCGGACCTATTACAGAGCTAAACTCGCATCAAGACTTGGCGTTGAAAGTCCTTAAGACAAAGCTTGCATAATTCCCTTACAAACACATACTCACCACTCATAGACCCAAACGTTAAGTATCTAGATAATACGGCAAATTCAACCCAGACCGCAAACTGCAGTCACGAACATAACTCTACAAAAGTCATTACACTATACAATCCGTTCTACCCACCACCCCCCCCCAACCGCCCCCTGAAACTCCGACCGGCAAGTTTCGACGATAGGTCTCAAATTATACATACTTCTGGAAATATCACAACACTTAACGAATGCACAGATCACTATTCAGCCCCCACCCTGAACTGCTCGACTCACTCCACCCTTCACTCCGAAAAGCAAACTGCTAACCACGCACACATCCTTACCCGCACATACCCCCCTCCATGCAGCCCCCCTTTACTACAAGGTTGAATATGAAATGTTTTCATGATAGTTATTTAGCGTCACAACGCTTTACTACTGAGTTCGAGACATAACCCCCTTTCATCATTATCCTAATTATATCTACTCAAATGCTCGAAAATCCTACCTACTGTTTTTTCATCCTTCTGATAGTCTTGTTACCGCCTTTTACCCTCTCCTCCCGTGCCACACCACACACTTATAATGCCAACATCACTCGTCAGGAAATCCATAACATTACTATAAATTATCAATTCCCAATCCGCATCTTCCACTTTAAACGCCCAACAAAAATACCTTCCCAACCAGCCCGTGAGGCCAAACTACCACCTGGACTCTGATCACCACGGACGTAAATATTACAGACTCGCATCTCACTCGCTTCCTCTGCTTTACGCCTTCACGAGATCCTGGAACATACTACAATTCCCCGTGACGGCCAAGTTGGTATCGAATCAACCTTGACTAGCTGCTGCCTTTGAGTTGGGCAGTCCCATCTTCGACAAATAGCTATTAAATCTTGGGTATCTTCAACTCCAGTCGCGTTTAACCGTTCCACATTGACGCTACCTGCTTCCTGCGAACCAACTGGAGCACTCCACAATCCGGAAGACGACCAATCTCCCCGGCCCGACATTTTCTCAAGCAGCGTGCCGCGTTTTGACGCAAAGCGAGGGCAAGCCCCCCGCCTCGCATCCTCTCGAAGCTGTGCGCACAGAGCGTTTAGAGAGAGGCCGTGGAGAGATTATGATGACCCGATATGAGAGGAGCCAAACGAGCCCTTAGTTTTCTCGGAGGCCTCAAGGCGCATAGGGCTATGACAAGATGAACAGGGAAATGATGGTAAAACAAGCAGGGTCGTCCACACCCTTGGCCGCCAGGGAACAGGGGAGGAGACACGGGGGTGAAAAATAGACAAACACATACATTTGAAAAAATAAGCTATTTAAGTATTAATCCCACAAAAAAGTAAAGCAATGGAGACACTGATATAATTCAGAGAAGGCGGTTAAATCAGACACTCGCAAAGTCTAAACTGGTTCTCCAGACTTACCCCATTGCTCCACAACCGCAGCGCCCACACAACTCAACAACAAAAAAAACATGAAGCCTTTTTTGCTATTTAATATGCTATAAAAGTAAGAAATGCATTCTTTTGGGTAACCAAACACATCAACTCTACCATCTTTTACTCTATAAAACATTCCAATAAACACTTACCTCTCCATACTCCGCCTCCTCCCCGGCGCCGCCGCTATTCCAATGCTCCTGCTGCGTCGAACTTAATTACATTAACTAACTCCTGGTGCCCTCGTGTCTGCCGCAGGTAGCGCCTACCGATTAATTACACCCTCTACCCCTCTCCGCTTTCGCCACGGGGCCCGTTCACAGATCAACACACAAGCTCACCGCTAAACAGAGAGACCGCCGGCCGCGACGGCGAGGACCGCCGACGGAGCGCGCGGAGAGAGAAAGAAGAGTGGAAAAGCAAAAAAACACCAGGACACAAAAAAAGAGAAACACGAAAATAAGAAGAAAGACAACACAAGGAAGACTCACGCGAATGAAAAGAAAGCGGACTGACGAGTGAGAGCAAGATGCCACTGAGACAGAAAAGTCGAACGAGAACGACAGCATGCATTACAAGTCTGAGGTCGCCCCCGCCTCCCCACACCTTCGCTCACCTTCTCACGACCCCCCACCACACACCCACTCAAAATATTTCTCTTTACACTCATCACATTCTCTTAACCTCAATTTATCTCATAAAAAGTGATCGGAAACTTCGAAGCAATGTACGCTCTTACTTAGCATGAGGCTTTGCTAACCTCGCGCAATCAGATAAACCGAGCCTCTCGATGCGCCGGCGCAAACTTCTACAGACCCTGCGAACCTCAAGCGGTCACCGCGAAGCTCCACCCGCCGATCCAGCCGCACCCCCCCCCACGCCCCCCCTTGCGCCTTGGGACTAGGATTGTCCTAGGTTCAGAGGCCGGGGCCCCGGGCCTGCTTCGGCTGCTCGGGCCGTCCTCATGCTATGTCTGTGCCTTTCCAGCGGCTCGCTCCGACGGCCGCTCCGACGGCCCGCTCCGAACGCCCGCTCCGGACGGCCCGCTCCGAACGGCCGCTCCGCGAACGGCCCCCTCCGACGGCCGCCCGAACGGCCGCCTCCGACGGCCCGCTCGCGTGGAGGGCAGAGCCGAGGCCGCACGATGACGCCGATGCAACGGACCCCCGCTGGCACGGCGCCCCGCCCACAGAACAGCGCGGGATCGGAACGCCCACGGGGAACCACGCGGGCACCACAGAAGGGGTCTCACACTGCAAGGTGGGGCGAGGGCACAGGAAAACGCAACCAACAAACAGCAACGAGAGCGTGGCAAGCTAAGTGTGAAACATTTGATAGATATTAAAGGCAAGAAGAGGTAGAAAAGTGACTCAGACAAATGTTAAAATCTTCTAGGTAATCAAGGTCGAAAATGTCATTGGCCAATGGATATATTGAGAAATTCTCTGTGCAATGGAGTACACAGTGTGACATTTGCTCTAATTTGTTAGTCCCACCAAGTGTCACGCACGTCCGTATAAATTCATATTCCCACCGTCCATGTCTCCCACATCCTGACAGAAAAAGTTAATCATCTTTACTCCTCTACCCCGCCACGCCACACCGACCCAATGCCTGCGCCCCCCACGCCCCACGCCCAAACGCACGACGCCCACCGCACGCACGGCCAGCCCGCGCCCCGCCCTGAACGCCCGCGACGCCCCGCCGACGCCCGCGACGCCCGCCCGACCGCCCGCCGACGCCCCGCCCGCGCCTGGGGGCGGGCAGGGCCCGGCGCGAACGCCCCGCGCAATCTTAAGTATTCGGCGTGCCGAATCTCATCATCAGCGAGAGAAGATCACCGCTACCTCCCGAGGCAAACGCGTCACTACACTCGGACTAATGATATTAGCAGACGTGCGCGTATCACACAATTAATCAAATGATCGCAATTTTCGCGCCATTTTCATCAGCCCTGGCCATTCTTCTCTTCGCCCTGTTAGCCTCCAATTCTCTCGCCCTGTGGCGTTCGCGACAGTTTCACGGGCGCCTTCCCCCCGCCCCTGCCAG
>BOPP01000016.1:5202677-5214069 GCA_017312745.1 Gryllus bimaculatus
GACGCCTGACATTGCGGTCTCCCCTCGGGCGCCCCGTGCCCGTCACGGGAGCGACCGTTTCCTTGAACTGTCACGGAGGGTGAAGCCGAGAGAGCAAGAGCAGGGGCCATCGGGCTGAGCGGGTGGGCGGCTGCCAGGGCGGGCCGGGCGTGGCGGCCCTAAGAATAAGGCCGAGCGGGGCTTCTGAACTCCCACGCGCCCTCTATCGGGCGCCAGCCTGGCACTGCCCGAGCGCGCCCCCGCCCACCCCCGCCCCGCACCCCGCGCCACTGCGCAAAGAACGCCCCTCACGTGCACCGACCTCCAGCCCCACCCCCACGCTGCGCCCCTGTGACGAGGCCTTGTTCTCAGCGTTCAGGAGTGTCCGCGGCCCGCCGGCCTCCGCTTCGGCTGCTCGGCCGTCCTCATGCTAATGTCTGTGCCTTCCAGCGGCTCGCTCGACGGCCGCTCCGACGGCCCGCTCCGACACGCCCGCTCCGACGGCCCGCTCCGCAACGGCCCGCTCCGCGACGGCCCCCTCGACGGCCGCCACGGCCGCTCCGACGGCCCGCTCCGACGGGCCCGCTCGACGGCCCGCTCCGACGGCCCGCTCGACGGCCCGCCCCACCGCCCACGCCCCCAACCGCCACGCCCCACCGCCACGCCCCACCGCACGCCCCACCGCCACCGCCCCACCCGCCCACGCCCCCACCGCAACGCCCACCGCCCACGCCCCGACGCCCGCCCCGACGGCCCCGGCCCGAGCCCCGCCCGACGCCCCCGGCCCGCGCCCCGCCCGGAACGCCCCGGGCCCGACGCCCCCGGCCCGACGCCCCGCCCGGGACGCCCGTCGCAATCTTAAGTATTTCGGGCGGCCTTGAAACTCTCATCATCCAAGCGAGAGAAAGAATCCAACCGCCTACCTCCCGAGGCCAAAAAACCCCCCCGCCGACTTTGCACTTACCACCTTACGGGCGGGGGGACTTTAATGAGATTTAGCATTGAACGTTGCGCCATCGTATTCCACACCCAATAATCCCAAAACCCGATTTCGGCGCCAATTTTCCCGTGCCATTTTTCCCAAACCTTTTCAAAGGCCCCTTGTTGGGTTTTCAAATTTTTTTCTTACTATCAACCCTCCTTTTTTCTTCTGGGGGCCCGCCCCCGCCAGCGCGGAGGACGCCCCGGGCACAGGAGAGGGGCGCGTGGGGCGGTGCTTCGATATTCCGCTCCGCTAAGCAACTCTGTTTATTTTTCTAAAAACTGCTGAGAAAGAACAACCGCTGTGTTTTTTAAAATATACCTGCATTCACAGCGAAGGAAGGGTTATGTTTTGGCAGTTTTGCTTTCTGTTCAGTACATAGTTTTTTTGGTATATTTTGTTTTGACTTCGATTTCCGACATTTTAATTACTGGATATGTCGATTTTTACTATTTTGTGCGTTTTAATATAATTTGGGTGTGCAGCACACAAATACTACGAGCTATTTTTCTGACGGGCAGAATGTTGGGATGTTAGTGGCTTACAATTGTAAAAACCGCACGGCGAAAATATAATACTAAAACTGAAAAGTCTCATAATGTAATATAATATTCAGACTATTTTACTCAGTGGCCTCTATTTCTATTTCGAGTATTTCATTCTTCCATCATCACAACAATAAAGCCATTTTTATTCTTGCCAGAACATTGAATCAGCACTTGCCATCATAAAAATGCCACTGTTATTGCGTGGGATTAAAACATTCGACAATGAAAGCAAACATTTTTTTTACACAGTTCTTCGAAGAACTAGGATCGGTGAATATTTAAAAATAAATTACTCAGATTTTTCATGTTGCTAAGTTTCTGTTTTTGTGATTTTTGTTTACTTGTTTTTTCGTTACGTCCCCCTACCCACATTATTCTTATTTACATGAATTTATTATTTAACTTCCATGAAGGTAATTAATCAATAACGGTCAACTCATTTTAAAATGTTATTTTGTGTATGTTTATTAATTAGGGAAGGTTAATTTTATAGGTTTTGCCTTACATCATTACTTTCCTTGTTACAACATACTGAAAAGGGGATTGTTTTCCAAACTTACAGAAACCTTTAATAAGCAAATAACAACATTGCTCCTCCACCTGAATATAAAGTTATGAATTGTCGACCAAATGCCAAGACCAAAACCTCGTGAAGCGGATCAGCTACGCATGGTTGATTAATTGCTTAGTGATTCCGGGCGCGTCAACTGATTAGGTCATTAGTCCTGTAAGGGTAGTGCATGCTTATCTTCGAGAGGTAGCGGTGATCTTCCTTCTGTGGATGGTGAGATCCAGCGCCGACCTCCCGTCAGCTAGCGGGGTTATCCCCAACCAGATATTGTCCACCAGCGGAGCAAAACCTCAGCCGGGACAAACTAAGCTCCCGACTGCTCTCCTCGCATGTGTGATAGTGTAGTGCATGTGAGTAAGAGTGAGGATAGGACAACGAAAGATCGCGCGCGGTCCGCGACCCGTTTGTTAAGATACTGCTTCGCCTGGTTTTGATCGGAGAAATTGCGGAAAACTATCGATCAGAGCAGCCGGCCGCTAGAATTCTCTTTCAGACAGCGACTGCATTCGACCAAGCTATATAGCTAGTGTCGGTAATCCAGCAACTGTCGGGACTTGCATCCTAGGAGCTCACGGTCAGAGGCTCTGCAGTGACATCAGTTGATGCTCTGAGCCACCTCTCCCTGTCTACGCATGGCGTAGGTTAGAAGACAACCGATATGAGGAGGGGCTGCGCCGCGGATCACTGGGTTGGAATTGAGGGAGGCGGGGTGTGACGGCGGAAGGCGCGAAAAGGGATGAGGGATCTCACGGGATACGCAGTGAGGCGGGGAGGACAATGCGGCGTGGCGGAGGCAGCCAGAAGTGAAAGACAGCGGGGATAATATGAGGGGAGTGGAAAAGTGAAAAGAGAAAAGCGAGTTTCGGGTGTGTTTTTCGTCAAACAGCTGAAGCAAATGGTTAAATGTGTCACGTGCGAAAGAAGCTTTATAATGGGTGGTGGTTCAAACAACTATACGCGAGTTTTAGGTACTCGAGTTAAATGAGCTTAGCCAAAAAGTCATCAATTTTTACTGCCTTCCTGCTCAGGTGGCTCAGGACAGGAATTGTACACTGCAGCACCTTTGGCGAAAAGTTTCTAGGGTTCGAGTCCCGACGGTGGCAAGATTTGCTACGTCGTATTCTGTCTGCAGGAGACTTCTGGCGTCAACGGATCACGGACCGCGCGCGATCTTTCCAAACCTTTTCCCACATATTACTAACACACACTTACACTCACATTCACTAACGTATGCCGGGAGTCCGTTCGGGAGCTTCGAGCTTGTCCCTGCTGGGGTGGTGCCCCGCTGGTGGGAGATACCTTTGTGGGGAAATCCCTATTAGTTGTTAGGTACGTCAGCACACCATCCTGCGGGGTAAAATCACCGCCATCTACCGAAGAAAACACACGTGAATAATGACCTTAACAGTTGACGCTCCCGGAATCACTAATCAATCAATCAACCATGCGTAGCTGCTTTGCTTCTAGAGGTTTTGGTCTTGGCATTTGGTCGGCAATTCATAAAATTGTATTCAGGTGGAGGAGCAGTGTTGGAATTTGCTTTTGTTGAACGATGGATTGAGGAAATGCGGGTAGGGTGGGGGTATTAGTTACGGAATCTGCTACTATTTTTTATGAAGCAATGCCAATCTCTGTCTTTCCTTCGCAACGTTCTCAGTAATTTGCGTTATAACTTTCTTAGGAGTTCGAGGTATCTTGAGTGATATCTCCTTAAGAGTTCCAGATATCTTCCTGCGATAGATCTTTATCTGCTTCTGTCATTTCTTTAGATTTTTTGGAGGAAATCACGTACAGAAGTTCTCGTCATCAACACAAAATAGTTTCTATTTCGCGCCAGGGAAGATGTGTTTGGAATGTTGTCATCAGTGCACGCTGCGAGCTTTTGCCTTCAACTTTTTATGTGTCAGAGAGGGGGAAGCAAGGTCATCATTCAAACGAAGTACTATATTCGTATTACTTGAAAGTTCCTGTTTGTTAGGAAAACGACCCCCCTTTCCAGTATGTTGTGTCATTAAAAGTAACAATGAAACCCAGCCGGGAGGACGGGTGATATTCGTGCACAGAGTTGAAGAGCGCGGGACACCGTGCTGTGAGTTCTTTGGGAGCACGTACAGCGAGGTGGACTATCGAGAAGGCCGCGGGGCGGAGGGCAGCGAGGCCGGAAGACACCGTGCGTCGAAACGGGAACGGGCGAGGAATAAGGTCGGGGAGGGAGACTGGTCGCCGAACAGCGCTGCTAAACAGACCCGATTGTTTACCTTTCGCCCGGCTCACTGTAAAATAACATCGCTCGCTCGCTCGTTCCCACCGGGCAGCGTCTTTTCAGTCGATGAGAACGCTCCCTTCAGATTCAGTTGCCGTGCTCGATTCTTTGAGCCACTTCGGATACAATGCTTATTTGCTTTGCTGGCGAGAACTAGGGTGGCGTTTGGTAACTTCACGTCGAGACAATTTGTGTTTCAGTGCGCTTTTGCTTGAATGTTTTATGATCGAACTTCCCAGTATCGCTTGTTTTGTTTCTCGGATATTGTAGACAGTTGCAGTTTTGTGGTAAAAACGCTATCTAAAAATTCGATGAAGTGAAGTGACTATATTGAAGTACTCAACTGAGGTACAGATATTGAAGCGAAAATTCTGCGTGAAGTGGCTCAGAGCGTAGCGGATGAATTCGCTGTCGGGACGCCCAGGTTCGATTCCCCGGACCGGATATCTTGACCGGGGTTTTTCGTGGTTTCTCTCGGTCATAAGGTGAATGCTGGGATGGATCGAAAATGCTACGAAGACCTCCCATCATTCCACCTGCCACTTCCTCCGTCCTTTCACCTCTCGTCATCAACCTATCATCTCATTCCGCGTTCCCTCCAAAAAGGCAATTGGCTTAATCCTTAATGGGATCTTAGTTCGCCTCTTATTATTATTATTATTATTATTATTATTATTATTATTATATTGAAGCGGAAATAGAAACAACCATGCGTTATACATTTGAACTCATCACATTAATTGATCGCTATCTGGAGTACCTCGAGTATTTGGAGTAACATCACGCGAAATGACAATTTCGAGCATCGCTGTTTGAAAATACTACCTATTATTTTTAAAAGTGAAAAAATTGTATTCTAATATTGCGTTCCGTCGAAAATATTACAAATAGCTTTGAAACTAATGAATAATCTTAATTCCTCATGTCATTCAGAAACCGCTATATTTTTTTCTAATAACACCAAGGAGTTGTGATTTATTTAGTACCATGAATGACTTTTGTGGATCATCATCCTAATTAAGTTAGAAACAGCGAAGTTGGTATACCTAATAATAGGTTGCGTTATCACAAGAAATGGAGCTTGGCATTTTCTAATTTTATGAGGTAAGGATTCGCTCCGTTTGACGATAACACGAGTATATTTTATTTTTATTCACCCATTTACATGTCCCGTAAAGGGCAGCTGGTCTCGGCTCCGTTAGATTCCTGGGTTCCTAGTCGGTCACCCTACGAGAAACCCGCGATGTCTCCAATTCGCTTAATCTTCGTGACTTCCCGTAATTAAAGAATGCGTCTGGCGACGCCAGTTTCCCTGTAATGATCTTTCAGTATAACCATCCCAGCATTCGCCCGTATGACTGAGGAAAACCACGAACACCCTGTCAGGATAGCTGGCACGAGGATGGAACCCGGGCCCTGCGAATGCAAAGTGAGCGCGATACACCCTGCGCTTCTTCAATCAGTAGCTCTCCAGTTAAAGAGGGGCAAATCAATATAGCACAAATAAGCTTGAAGCGTGACATTCTGCCATAAATTTCATCACAGGTGATTAAAAACACCTACAAAGACGGCCGGAAGCGATCTTCCGTTCCCCTCCCCTCCCCACTACGTCGCAAGGGGGCGGCGCGTGGATGGCGAATTCGTCACAAGGGGGCGGGGACGCCCGAGTTAACGAGCGTGGCAGGTGGCTGCGCTGTTCATTGCGGCGCCTTCTGGGGCGTCGAAGAGGGCTTCGGTTCACGACACACTACGCCCCGCCCCCTCCTCCCCTCGCCTCGACCCTCCCCCGCCCCCGCCGTCGCGCCGGCCGCTGGCGAAAGCGTTCGCAAGTTTTAATGAGGGGCGGGCGAGGACACGGCGAGATTGCGTGGGCGTCGCTGCAGTTCGCCCCCCTCCCCTCCCCGCACCTCCTCCGCAGCCGCCGCCGCCGCCGTCGTCACCGCCGCCAAAAGCCTATTTAATTGGCGGAGATAACAGGGCGGCAATGGGAGCAACTCCTAAAGCCTGGCCCCGGCCCGGGTCGGCGACGGCCACGCGCGTGGTGGCCGCTAGTTGAAACAGCGCCGGGGTGGGGACGCATGAGATCAGGGTCAGCGGAGAAGGATGCGGTTCCGCCGGGAGGCCTCCGGGACTGCATGGGAGCACGGTGGCCTTAGGAGCTGCTAAACGAGCGAAGTCGCGATGACGTAGGCTTCAGGGAGAATTCCGCGCGTGGGAGCGCTTAGGCGAGTTTAGTCGGACTGCGGTGGCGGCGCGGTGCTGGGCGAGGGGACCGAAAGCATGGCAGCAGAGCGAGGCGGGCCGCCAAGGAATTTGGGGGGAAAGGTGGGGGTTTAGCGCCACATGACAGACTTGGGTGGCCCCGGGAGAAGGTAGGGTGCAGTGGGATTTGCGTGTCCGGCGGGTAACTCGAAGGTTTTTAAGAGAAACGTCGTTTCAAGAGACAAGTCTTGAAGGGGTTGCGTGGGGAGAATGGGGGGGAGTAGCAAATGATGAAAACGGCAGGGAGTAAAGCGTTGAAAAGTGCTGGGAGTGATGATCGCTTAATGACGGGATTTGATGAAAAGTAGCGAGAAGACGCTGAATGTCAATATTTATTGATACGAAACGGAGAATCAATGATAGACGGGATTTGGCGAGGTGCACTGGTAAGAATTTGACTAAAGGAGTTCGGTGGGAAGTGGAGAGACATAGTACGGGAATTGGGGAAGGGAGCAACGGGATGCTAAAACTGATGGCTTTTGTTTAGAGGCATGGTTACCATAACGGATGGGGAATGGTGAGGAGCAACGAGAGACTGTAACTGATGGGATTTGATGATAAAAAGGGTGATCAGGGCGGGTGGAATTAGGCACGGGAGACTATAACAGATGGGATTTGGCGATAAACATGGTGACTACGGTGGCCAGGAGCAACAGTGAGACCATAACGGACGAGATTTGCTGTCGGGTTGACTCCCCGGCGCTGCTAAGGCGGGCGTGGCAAGGCGGACTAGAGTATCCGCAGTGAGTGGTAGCAGTTGAGCTCGGAGGCAGCTGGTAGCGGCTACGCTTTGTCCCAAGGGCGGCGCGCGCGGAAACGAATGGTCAATGGCCGGCATCGCGGCTTAGAACGAAGACGCTCGTGCGGATTAAGGTTAAGCGCCGGATTCCCCGCCCGTCCGGGGCTATTCTGGGAAATCTATTGAGTTGCTGGAGTTAGCTGAATTATTCCGTGTGAGAGGCAAACTGTCCAATTAAGCGTTTGTCACAAGGGTCTTTACGGAACGCTCCTAATGTGAGCTTCACAGGAGCTGTATTTCTGTAAAATGACTGGAATGCACAGAACATCAATTGTTAGGTTGAATGCAGCCGTTGTGATGTTACTGTTATGTAAGTTGAAATATACAATTGTTTTAGCTTTCATTCTAGAATTAAAGGTCTGAGTGAGAATCGTCCTACTGGTTTGAAATATTTGATTCTGGAATTGAAAGTTGTAGGAAACGTCGTACACATTAAAAATGTTACTATCTTATAATATATCAGACGGGTCTACGTTTGAATGTGTGTTTTCTTAATTCCCAATGTTTCTTTATTTTCAGTCCACTCCTTTGCGCACCCCAGTAACTAATTTCACTAAAGGACGAATTTTTCCGCCGACCTCTCCACTTTACCACTCGTTATAACGGAGAACGCCCTTCTGCCTTTGAGCTCAGCAAATGCCATTACGTGGGAGTCTTTTGCTGTCCGAGGAGTTCACAGTTTGCAACTGGGCGGCACCGGCCTTTTCACTCTGTGGTCATCGGCCTCCAAACAACCCTCCGCAAAGGCCGCTCGCTGTTCGTTATGGCCATTCCCCCCCGTTCTCGCCACCCACGCCTCTGTCGCCTTCCTCCTGCCGGCGTTTCTCTTGTCGTCTGGGCTTTCTCGCGGACCACTCCGTCAAAACGTCACCCATTCCATTAGGCGGGTACTTTTCTTAGCATTTCCACCTTTACAGCCCCGTAATAAGTCAACGAAGCGTGTTAGTTTCACTAATCTGAGAACTTTAAAAGCAGTAATCAATTCTCCCCCGCGCCCATTCCAAAGGCTTAAATTGTCTAATCCTCAAATCCAAACAAACCGGAGCCCATGCGTTCTCAACTGCCTTAATAATTCTTTCTGTTGCCATTATTTTTACGCCACATTTACATATTGTAGTATGTATTACCTATCTTGTATAGTTGTTTTACAAATGTTCTGTTACGTTATTAAAGAATGACGTCAGGAAGAAAATTATTTCAATTTATTTTGAAATCATTTCAAATTGTTTAAATTATTAATTTTTGTAAATATTATCTTATAAATTGAAAATTCTTAGAGATGCTTAGAGATGCAACTCAATCACCTCCCTCACCATCATTCCCGTCATCGCTAATCATCCTCGCAGTCCTCACTTCTTTTACCTCACTCCCATCCTCACCCTCCTTCACCTCTTTAACCGCCGTAACCCCACACGCCTCCCTCGCCATCTTTCCCACCCTCGCCACTCCCGTCCTCGGAGTCCTCACTACTGCCCCGGCGCCCTCATCGCTCTCACCTCCCTCCCCATACCTCACGTGCACCACCATCTCCCCCTCACCTCCGTAATAACGCACGTCTCCCTCGCCATTCTTCCTCCACTTCCTTGCCCTCGACACTTCCATCCTCGCAGTCCTCCCCACTGCCCCGCCGCCCTCACTGCTCTCACCATCCTATCCACCCTCACTCACACAGCTCTCCTCACCCTAACCGCAATCACCTCCTTCACCATCGTTTCAATCATCGTCACTCATCTTTGCAGTCTTCACTACTGCCCCGCCGCCCTCACCGCTCTCACCGCCCTCCTCCCCCTCTCCACCCTTACGCACACCGCCTTCACCTCCCTCACCACCGTAACCGCAATCACCTTCTTTCACCATTTTTCCCACCATGGCCACTCATCCTCGCAGTCCTCACTACTGCCCTGGCGCCCTTGCCTCGCTCCCGTCCTCACCCTCCTTCACCTCTTTAACCACCGTGACCCCACACGCCTCCCTCGCCATCTTTCCCGCCCGAGCCACTCCCGTCCTCGTAGTCCTCAGCAGTGCCCCGGCGCGCATACCGCCCGTTGCAGCCCTCCCCCTCCCCCCGCCCCCAACGCGCGAGATTCCTCCTTTGTGCGCGGCGGAAGGTCCTCGCCAAAGGACGGCGCGGCGCGCGGTTGTCCGAGTGATTAGTTAAAAAGTCCCCCACAGAGACAGCGCTGCGCTCACAGGGCTTTAATTTCGCTTACGAGCAGCGTTGTTGGTTTTGGGAGGAAAACCTTTTTGCTACCGAATCACCTCCTAGCGCGTAGAAAAGCGAAAGATAAGTAATTGTTTTCCTGCAGAATGTTGTCTGAACACACCGAGCGTAAAAGCTTTAATTTATACGCCGCAAACAAATGGTATGTTACAAGGAGAACCAATATTTGAATCGTATTATTAAGTATACCTGAGTGGCCTTTCAGAGCCAACCCGACGTGCAGAGTGCGACCGGACAGGATATCTAGATTTCTTGGTAGGTTGCGATCCACTTCACTCAATGTTTCACGGTGATCCACTTCACTCAGTGATTCACGGTGCTTGCATCGTAAAGGCTCCAGCGAGGGTAATAAGCATGAGAAAAGAAACGATGTGGCCTGCGTGCGTTGATAAGATACATGTAGCAAAGAAACAAGCAGTTCCCCTAAGAGTGACGAACGAAGAATCTAGATTAACAGAAATACGGTTTTTAGCATCCGCGAAGCCTACGCGATCTTTTTTACACTTTACAGTTTTGAGGGATTACGGCTATTCCGTTATCAGGCCTCACTTTTCACTAACCCTTACCGCCATTAGCACTGACTGAGATGTCTTGGTGACATTATCCGGCGAAGCGGTTCATCTCTAGTGGATTTACCTGGAAAAGAAAAACCCTGCATATCCGATGTGTAAGGTAGTCGTTGCCTGATTTCATATTCAAGTGGAGGAAGAACACTGCAACTTCCCAGGTTATAACATGTCCTATACTCACGGAGCTAATAATCATAATGGATGACGCACCAGGAAGCACTAAACCTAGTACTGCAATATCTCAGTGCGTCAACTTCAACCCCTTACAGGGCATTCCAGGGAGGTCAAAGGGTTCCAGTTACGACAGTGGCGGATTTTCGTCACAGCTACGTTGGATGCAGCCACTTGGTGAATGGGAGTTGTAGCGGCCGGCTGCTCTGGTCGGTAGTTTTCCAGGGTTTCTCCCATCAACACTAGGCGAAAGCAGGAGCAATACCCTAACAAACAGTTCACCGACCGCGCGAATTTCCTTTCCTCATCCTGCTCGCCCCGTACACATACTTACATGCACTTTCCATGCACTACACCTTCACGCATGTCGGAAAACAGCTGGTACCTGAAGACTTGTAACGGCTGGATCGGTGTTGGGAGTGGTACCTGAAGGCAGGTAAACTATGTAAGATGACGAGTCGATCCGGGATCTTACACTCCAGGGAAGGAGGAGCGAGCTATAATATGCACTTCACTCTCGGGAATAATGACAAAGAACTTAACGCGTCTGAAATCACGAAATACTAACTCACACAGGAAGCACTAAATACTTACTCATTTACCCAGTAAATGCTAAATTATTACTGACTAACTCATTAATTCACCCAGGAAACACTAAATACTTACTCTCACCAAGAAAACATTAAATATTTACTCACGCATTCGCCCAGAAAAGACTAAATACTTACTTGTCTGGGAAACACTAAATGCTCCCTTACTCACTCACCGACTCATGAAAGACTAAAAACTCAAACACTCGCCCAGAAAACACTAAATACTCACTCGTTCACTAGCTCACTCATTCACTCGCTTCATCATTTACTAACTCACTCACTAACCTACTCATTTATTCACCCAGAAAACATTAAGTTCTTTCTCTCTTACTCATTTGCCTTCACTTGCGCGTTTCCAGCAATTTCTAATCTGTCCATCCGTCTGTCTCTGTGCGCAGTGAAGCGTTCAATGCATGTGGGAGATGGCCGCACTG
>BOPP01000016.1:5245895-5273952 GCA_017312745.1 Gryllus bimaculatus
CGCCATGTGAAAAGCTCTGGTAAAGCCCCTCGAAAACTGAGGCCGCTCCCACGCCCACGCCCGCGACCTCGCCTCTGTCGCCTACATTTCCGTCATTGCACGCCGGACCGTGAGTTCGATTCCAACGCCCTTTCGGTTCGTCCCCGCCCTTCGTGTACCCGCGCTCATGCTCCTCCTAACCCTCCGCCTCCTACCTACGCCTACTCCTACCCATGCCCTGCTCTCCCTCCTGACACGCCCCCGCCCCTCCCCCTACCCACGCTCACCCCTCACACTACCATGCCCCGCCCCTTCTTCGTCACCCAACACCCTCTCCACACCTCGCGACCATGCGTTTAGCCCCAACATTATTCGTGTTCATCCCCACCCTACTTTCCACGCTCCCATTCCTCCTTTGGTTTCAACATCCCGACTCGCACACCTCTTTCCTGCACGGTCCCAAAACACCCTCTCACTTGCAAATCTTTCGCCCCCCGCCGAAACATCCGCTGCAGACTCAGACTTTACCCTCGCCTTCTTTCGCCCCCTGCACTCTCCGTGACATCACCCACATCCACGACCTCTACCCACGTCTCCTCTTCATCCACCTCTCCCTCTCTTGGTGCACCCCTCATCCTGTCGGCTCCAACCCATCCCGTCCCGCCTAGCCCGGGCGAGACGCGCTCCTTGAAACAAATAGAGCGAGACAAAGCCGCGCCGAGCGGCGACAGCGGAGGCGGGGCTCGGAAGGAAGACGGCGGCGACCGCCGACTCTCCACCACCCGGACGAGTGCCTGCTGTTCGGGGGTGGCGGCCGAGGGCGGCGGCCGGCAGTGGCGGCGCGGGGGCGGCGTGGGGAGCGGCGCGGGGGCCGGCGGACTGCGCCGAGGGCGGGGCTCGTCCAGAGACGAGGGACGCGCCGGCCGGGGAGTTTAAAGCGCGCCCGCGCCCCTAGAGAGGGGGAGCCGCGGCCGTGTCGAGTAGGCGTCGCCCGACCGCTGGCAGTACGGATATAAAAAAGGAAGTCTCGTTTAAATGCTGATTCCAGGCCTTTGATGTTGCTCGGTGTACGTTGCAGTTGATTTCTTCTTCTCCTCCCCACCCAGCCGCCGCACTCCGGCTTCCGCCTGCACCGCCGCCGCCGCGCGCCGCCGCCTCTCGACCAGCCGGGGGATGATGCTAGAAGCAGTCGGCGAACGCGGACAGCTGGTTGCGGGGCGGGGCGGGAAGGCCGGGATGAAACGGAACCCACGCCCCCCCCCCGCCTGCTGGGGTTTATGCGCCGCCGCCGCAGCCGCACCGCGCCGGTCCCGCCCGATGGAGACTGCAGCGCCCCCCTATTGGGAAGTCGGCGGAAATTAGAGGGCGTGCCGCCTTCGGAACGATCTCGTTCGCTCGCGAACAATGCATATTGCGGTAAGACCCGGCACGCGCGGTCTGTTACTCGGCGCTGAATGGCCGCGCGAGCCTTTTCTCCGGGGGTTTGATCTGGGGTATTGCTCGGGGTGGGCGGGGCCGGGGCGCCGCGCCCGCGTGTCCCGCGCTGTATGACCAATTGAGAAGCGCCTCCGCCGCGTTTGACCCTTTGAGAGCGCGGGCGGATTGGTGCGGATGACGTGAGCTTGGAACCTGGGTGGAGGAGCGCGGCTTTGGAGGTGGCAGGCGGCGGGGGTGGGGCGGGGCGGAGGCGGGGGCGGCTAAGCTTCGAGGTGAACGTCTGTCCCATCGCCCCGCCACGCGGGTCCCTCCGTTCCCTCGCTTCGCTTTGGGATCAATGTCAATTCGGATGCGTTTGCTCGAAGTTTTACATCTCGTCTTTGACAAATATTTCGTTTCTAAAATTGAAGTCGTAAGGCTGGGGACCAAGACAAAAATAACTAGTGTCTGATCGGTTGACGAACTGTTTGTTTGCCGAAAACTAATAAATCGGGTAGCGAACGTTCAAACGTCGAACCTTTCTGAACCCAGGAAACACAAGCTGAGTGAGGGCGTTTATGTAATATTAGTAGAAATTCATTTTACTGAAATTTTGTTATTTGTGGAAAAATACTTAAGATTCTATACACAGTTGTACACTTACCAAACCAATTTATACTATAGAAGATTTTCAATATTACACGAACGAAAATAAAGATTGCTAATGAAAATGAGAGACTTTTGAGCATAAAACCCCAATGTGAAGAATATATTTATATAGTGGGACTTCTATTTTTGAATCTCCAGAAACTAAATAGTTGCTCGAAATCTGTAGTATTATTAAGCTATCTATCAATATGTGTTGCTATCATTGTCCTTAACAGATTTCTTTTTATAAATAACTTAATTTTTGATATCTAGATCCTTCGTGATGACATTATTCCACAAACACCCATCATATAGGACCAGCCATGAACAAAGAAAAGCTTCAAAAACTCGAGGAGCGGGTATTTTGTTAATTTAAACGAAACAATTTTTAAACATTATATCCTTTGCGGCAATGATTATTTTAATATAACAATAGATCATTTTATTCTATTTTAACAAATTAAAATGTTGAGATTAAAAATCTAAATTGATGCGATTGTAATGTTTACGGTAGAATTACTTTATCCTATTAAACAATTTTGGTTTTATCAACGTGGACACAAGTCAAAATACTCAAGTTTAAAAATGCGTATAATTACAATAAATTCACAAATATGTTATTTTGAAGCATGTGTATCATTTTCTTAAACATTTTTTTTTAAATTCTGTACTTTTTAAGTTTACTTTGGCTGATATTCAGCCTCCCTTAGCTCCTTCACGCGGTATCAGTTTGATTTATTAATTATTACTTTTTTCCAGGATCATCAACTGACTTGGTCATTAGTCCCATATATGTTGTGCATGTTTTTTATTAGCGAGAAGTGGCAGTGATTTCACTCGCTAATGGCGAGGTCCGCTGCAGGCCTTCACGTCGGCTCGCGGCTTTTGCGCACCGAAATATCTAAAATCCTGTGGGGCACCATTGCCAGAGGGACAAGTTTCTAACAGTCTCCCAGCATGTGTGCTAGTGTAGAGTTGGGGATAGAACTAGAAAGACGGAGAACAGATCGCGTGTCCCGTTTGTTAGAATAATGCTCTGGCATTCGTCTAGTGTTGATCGGAGAAACCACGGATATGCACGAGCCAGAACAGTTAGCCGCTACAATTTCTCTTCCAGACAGCGGCTGACTTCGACTTAGCTCTCTGGCTAGTGTCGTAAATCTTGCGGCCGTCGGGACTCGGACCGAGACCTCCGTCAGTGTGACATGAGCGCTCTGAGCCACCTCGGCCGGGCGCGGCGGCTACGTTAGCTGCGCCATCGCGCGGCGGCGACTTATTAAAAGTTGCAAATTCGATCGCGACTGAGCCAATTAATGTTGCTAACAAATTGCTTTTGTCCCGGGCGCCGCGCGCGAGGTGCCGCTGCGCGCGGCGCGACGCTGGGCGACGCCGGGCGACGCGGCGGATGGCCGGGCCCGCGGGCTTCTCGCGGGACGCCGGGTCCCCTTGCAAACGCCGAAGACGTTCCCTGTTTGGTGCCTCTGGGCTGCTCGACGAGCGGCTGTCTCTCTCGTAGTGCTCGATTTTGGAGCAAGCGGTAATTACAGTCGGTGAGGCGCAATACTGATAACAGTTCTGATCTATCTATCTCTATCTCTGTATGTATGTATGTATAATATATATATATATATATATATATATATATATATATATATAATATAATTGATACATAAATATATAGATATAGATTGATCTATAAATACCGCTCCCTAAGATTAATAATTCGCAACATTTTTATTGGTCAAAAGAGAGAGACTGTAAGAAATATCGGATAGAAAAAGCGATACAGTTTTTGAGATACACCGCTCTGATAGGAGCATTTTATATGTATCGTTAAACCCTACTGGTTTTACTTTCACAAGCGAAATAGTCACAATCATCTTTGAGACGTACATAGGGATGAATTGACTGTCATGGCGGATATAAAGAGAATATTTTATAGTTCACGTTGAAAAATGACATATCTTACAGCTAATGTAATTGCAAAATTGGATTTGGGTCAATGCACATTAAAAATTCACTTAACTACATTTTCCATTCCTTAAAAGTTATAAAAGCACTCTATATTTTCCCTTACTAATTTAACAAAATAACAGTTCAGAATGAAATTTTTGTTTGCAAACATGTGTCACATTATTTAATATTTTTTAACAAATTTTGTTAGTGATGCAGTTTCTAATTTCTAATTAATTAAATAATTAGATAATTAATGTAGCATAAAATAAACTTTACTCTCTTCGAAATTTAAACATCTTGCCGTAAGTTGAACAAGCTTTTTATTACGGATATTTTGCGAAATAAAGGAACACATAAACCGAAAGCAAATGTAGCAAAAGGATTTTACGTTATCATTCCTTCTCGAGAAGCAGTCTTGCGGAGTGGATCCTTCGCGCTACCTTGCCCTCAACAGATTTTAAACCTCTCTTGCACGTACTCGGAATAATTTCAACGCGAGTATATTCGTGCTCCATGGACGATCGTATTTGGAATAATTTCCCAATATGCTGTACATTGCTGTACGTTGAAGACCATCGGAGCACTGTAGAACACGCTAGGGTCTGGAGTGGTTTCGGCTCTTGAAGTAAAACGGAGGTACTTAGAATCATGCGAGAAACAGAGAACCCTCGACATGCATAGCAAGTGCTACCGTGTTATATAGCATTTACAGAAGTGCACCCTCCAAAGCATTACGTCTTATTGCAACAACAAAACACTTGTTTCAACAAACTAGTGTTTGCGGAATGCTGAGAGGGGTCATTTCATTTGCTTGGGCGAAATAATGCAAAGTATTCCCTTCTTGTGTCTTTTGGTTTGTGTAATGCTGCACAATCCTCACAGTTTCGAACGCTCGAGTTTTGGGCGATTAATTTTAAGTGAGATCGCGAAAAGGTCGTGTAAAATCGGTTTTCTCAGATGATATCAGTTTTCAGTATTTTTATACCTTCGTTCATTGAATGGCTAGAGCTAAATTAACTGGGTTAACTCCATTTTCAAATGAAAACGCAAGTCAAAGAACAAGGATGAATACAGGACACGGAAAACGTTTTGTTTATTAATACAACTAATATTTAGTAGTGTGCCTGAGGGTAATGAAAAATACAAACAAGCTAAAACAACATCTTATGTTTTCTTTCTAAAACATTTCATCAGAAAGTCGTCGTTTCGAAGGTTTTGTGAATGTGTGTTAGTGAGAGTGGTAATATGAAATTCACATTAAGGGAATTAAAAGTAATACTGTGTTCAATGAAGGAAGAATATGAAACGAATACCGCAAACATTACGAAGAAATTCTCTTATAAAGTGATGGTAGTACTTGCTGTAAAATGTCTTTAGTTTTTATTAACTTGGCTTTGCGGTATGCGCTTTTACTCCTTTCATAGAGTACTGTGATTCTATGCCTTCTACTATACATACAGGAATACAGACTTGTAATGATCAACAAAGTAATATTTGTAAACAAGCCTCATCGCTTCTATCAACAATGGTCAAAATAAAGTGAAAAGGTACTACAATGTATTCATCAGTGATCGAAGAAATAAAATATCTACTGAACAAATAAGCTAATTACATATCTCATTCTTTAAATAAACCCTCTGTCGATACTATTCCTGGTTTGTATAGCGTTTGACGATTACTAGGGGAGAGGGCTCTGCCAGATTCAAATTGAGATTCAATATTCGACTCACTTTGAGGTTTAGCCGAGTAGGATTTGCTCCACGATGAAGGACATCAGTGACAGGACGGAGGTGCGACGGTAGGGACACTTCTGTGGGCATTGGCTCTGCCGAGAAATCTTCTCCCTTGTTTACTCTCCCCGTATGTGCGGTACGGTTGGTAATGAACCGACCGGTGGTAGCGGTTCCAGCAATTCATTCCCGGCAGAGCTATCCTTTATGTTTGCGCGGGTCGCCGTCACCCACAAACCTCCCGTTCACTTCCCCTTTAGTTCAGTGCGCCCTGTGACCGCCCTCACAACATTTCACGCATACAAGGAGGACCCAAAATCAACTGCCACCGTTGGACAGTAACGTCTCGAGAACCATCAAATGAAACAAATATTTTTGACATCCTAGTTCTTCTCGGCAAAAACAACTTTTATGCTGATGATCACAGAATGGTTAGTAACTTCGAAACTATAATAGAATTTTGGGGCATTCTGATACTGTACTGTATAATATTCAAGAAGCTTGATCTAACTAATTTTAAAACACTTTTAATTTTCATCAGAGTAGTAATTAATAATATTTTTTTGGTAATCAATATTATGCTTTGTTTCTTTTAATAATTTCATTCTTTTTTATTAACAACTGTATACTTTCCTTCTTTCTATCTATTTTCACAGGTAAAAAGAAATATAGTTTCTTCAGTACTCTATTTATCGACGAAGGTGACCCGCCCCATTTGCTGATCATATTATGTAGGGAAACTGTCACACGCTTCGAAGGACCTTCGCAACGAAGGACCTTCTAAATACTCTCGATTGCTTTAATGAAACCGCATACTAGCTCAATAGCGTCAGCCTTGTCTTTTCATTTAATTCAATTCAGCGCTTATTAATTGCACGCGTTACTGCAGCCTCGCGTTTCAGTTAGGAGGTTGTTTGCCTTGGACGTGACAAATGCCGCTGTGATTTCCGGCGATTTCTCGGCGGCGCGATTGGAAGCTAAGCCCGGACGCGAATTCTTCGTCGCTGCTTCCACTCCCGCCTTCCAACCCCCGGGCGAGGAATTCCGCCGAAGGAAATATTTTTTCGGCGCTCGCAGAGGCCCCGCACAGAATGCCGGCGGCGGCGATCGCGGAGACGGCGGCGGGGGTGGGATCGGGGCGGGGGGGGTGATGCCGAGGGGGCGAAGAGGTTGTGAAGACGCGGATGGTGGGGCGGGTGAGGGCAAAAGGGTAGGTGCGGAGGAGGATCGGAGGGTGATCGAAGGACGTGTGGAGGTTGGAACGGGGGCTATGCGGGTGCTGTGGAGAGGCTGTGCGGGGGCTGTGCGGGGGCTGTGCGGAGGCTGTGCGGGGGCTGTGCGGGGGCTGTGCGGGGGCTGTGCGGGGGCTGTGCGGGGGTGTGCGGGGGCTGTGCGGGGGCTGTGCGGGGGCTGTGCGGGGGCTGTGCGGGGGCTGTGCGGGGGCTGTGCGGGGGCTGTGCGGGGGCTGTGCGGGGCTGTGCGGGGGCTGTGCGGGGCTGTGCGGGGCTGTGCGGGGGCTGTGCGGGAGATGTGCGGGAGATGTGCGGGAGATGTGCGGGAGATGTGCGGGAGATGTGCGGGAGATGTGCGGGAGATGTGGCGGGAGTATGTGCGGGAGAAGTGTGGAGAAGTGCGGGAGAAGTGCGGGGACGTACGGGGACTGGCGCGGAGGACGTGCGGGAGCGGGCGGATGCGGCGGCGGGGGCCTGGGGGCGGCCCGGGGGCGGCACGGGGGCGGGCGGGGGGCGACGCAGGGGCGACCGGGGGCGACGCGGGGCGACGCGGGGGCAACGCGGGGGCGACGCGGGGGCGACGCGGAGGCGACGCGGGGGCGGCGCGGGGCGGGGGCGGGCGAGCCGCACGAGAGCGGAGTGAGGCCGGTTGAGTTCGGAGGTGGTGGCTGCGGTGGCGGTCTTCTTTTATCGGCGCTACACGAGCCCGCACTTCAATTCACGACTGGCGCGGGCGCGGGGGCGGACGCAGGGCGCGGCAGGGGGGGAGGGGCGGGCGAGGCGGGACGTCTTAAATCATAGAAGCGGGCCCGCCTGCGCCCCGTCTGCCGCCTCCGCCTCTTTTATGCGGACGCCTCGTCGGCGGGCAGCCTCTTGATCCGCCCGCAATCGCCTCCACTCCGCTTAGCTCCATCTCGGTGAGGCTGCCTGCGCGTTTGCCATCCCTGGGCTCCAGACTGTCTCTTTCCTTTGCGGGGGATGGGGATGGCAATTCTCATTCATACTCGAATATTCGATATCCTACATATCTAAACGGTCGATATATTGGTTGAAAGTCGCCGATATCCACTAATACTCTTATGTTGGTTTTTAAAACATAAAGTTTCAAAGAAAGCAACTTAAATACTTGAAAATATGTGCTTTAAATGTTTTGCCTTACCATAGCACTACTTTTTCAGCACGGTTTGATTAAGAAAATATGTTTGGTTCAACTGCTGTGCATTTAAGAAAAAGGGAAAATCAAGAAAAAGATGCTGGAGATAATATAAATTTATTGTCTTTTAAATTCATATTTTTCTGTTTAAAAGCTGCATGTAGTTGTTTAAAACTAAGTCATTCATAACATATAATATAACTAGATATTGATTCACCTGTTTACAGTATTATAGGAAATATTATTCATCCAATGGCGTTATTAAATGTTATTCCATATAAACTTTAGTACAAGTTGCAGCAACTTTCTGAATGACACTGCAAAAGGCAGATTATAAATTCTGAAGACATCGGACTCCCATATGTCCGTCTTATATCGTGAAATTAATAATGTTGATTTACTAGGATATACTAAAATAATAAATGTCAATGAGATAGCTGCTATTTTATCGATTTCATGTGTGTGCATTGTTCCTGAGCGATATGTCTATAATGCTTTGTCTCCTCTTTTTTGTTATAATAATTGAATTTAAGTGAGAAAAACGTTTTATATGCATAATTAAATGAAGGAACAAGGGCGATGTATTTTTATTTTATTGTCAACTTTAAGGAGCACTATATCACTATATTCATATGCTGATCCTATTTGCATTTCTAAAATTTGTGTTGTGTTTAGTTCATAACATGACAGTTACGAAACAGTTTTGTTTGCTTACTTAATATAATTACAATAAACAAAAATATAAAATTAAAAAATGTATTTATGTAAAATATCAGTCTTTTGAATTTACACGTTGCTTCCTGTCGTTTTATTGAAAATCGTGGCTGAGCATGTAACACTTCAAGAATTTGTTCGTGTCATTTTCTACTTAGCTAACTGTTTGAATCATTCTTATAAATCAGTTTCCAGAACCACAAATCCTATTAGTCAACACCATGCATGGTAGGCAGCTCATGCGTTTACGCTTAGGTTCGTGCACACAGTCGGTGCGTTAGCAATGCACACACCCGCAGAGCACACAAACGGTGCTTTTATGTGTGTTCGCAATATAGCCTGTAGAAATGCTTTATTATTCGAACCGTAATCGAAAATATTTGACATTAGTCTATTTTAGCCTCGCAGGGTAATCCTGCTGCCAGTTTATTTCCAGTTTGCGGAATGTTGTGGCACCAATCACATCTGAACGTTTACCCGAAATGTTTCGAGTGACGTTATAACACTTTTCAACATTAATTTCATTTCAACTATAAACGAAATATTCTCTCATGTTCACGCCAAATTCTCAAACTGATTCATTTCTCCCTCCTAATTTTTATTAATATGTATTTTAGCTGAATTAGTTTTTCACGCACTTCGCAGTGGAAATAGGAATACCTGCGTCCTCATGCATATGCCGCGGGTACGTCCACGATCGAAATAAAATGGAGGACACGAACTAGTACTATGTCAAGTGAACGCGGGGAAAAAGAGGTGGAGGAAGAGGAAGGACAGGGAGCTTGCACGGGCGTAATGAAATAGAGGACGCGAAATTACCAGGTAAAGAGAGAGAGGGGAGAAGAAAGAGGAGAAAATAAAAAAGGAGAAGAGCTCTCGGCGGAGAGAGAGCTAGGAGAAAGATGGGAAGATACAAGTGGTAAAGGGAGCGTGCATGCCGCGAATGAAGAAAAAAAAGAAGAGCACTGGGCAGAGAGAGAGAGAGAGAGAGAGAGAGAGAGAGAGAGAGAGAGAGAGAGAGAGAGAGAGAGAGAGAGAGCTGGGAGAAAGAGAGAGATAGGAGGGCGGGAAAGGGAGTGTGAGAAGCGCGGTCCAGATAAAAGCTCTCAATAAAGGACGACACACAACCAGACGACTGATCGGGTCTCCGCGCCTACAGCCATCCATTATGACTCCTTCCAATCCATCGTGGCTGAATGGCCATCCGGCCCGTAAGAAGGCTTCAAACGGGCTTCGCCTTTGGTGGCCTGGGCATTGGATGTGAAGAGCGCAAGGGGTGAGCGATCAGAATTGGTGGGAATGCCCAGGCGTGCTCCAACAAACTGCGTCTGTTTGGTTCCGCGTGGTTTAATTCATTTCCATCATTTCAATGCAAAAGTGCCATTGGATCTGGGAGTGAGAGTTGGAGATATTTGATTTGTAAATGATAAATGACGTGCTCGACTTCAAACATTTTCTTTAATTACAAATATTAAATATTTTACATAGTAGAAGCAGCAGTATTTACTGCTTTTCCTTCAAAATCATTGTTTAAGTAGCAAAGAAAGTGAAAAAGGAAATAGAGAGTAGCATTATTAAGTTAAAAAAATAAGTTTAACGTTTTAATAAAATAAAATACGGCACTTATGTATTTTTATTTATTTTCAATCAATTAAGTTCTCTAATAATGGCAAGAAAAATAAATTTGAGATTAGTATGTTAGTTCCTAAGATAACGTGATTTTTTTCTAGGATTGTTTAGCTTCAGAAGTTTCCGGGGAAACAGTGTTTAGTGCCTGTAGGAAGTATGATATTTTTTAGAACTGCACTGACAATAACGGACAAATACTAGTAAATATATTATGAAAATTATTCTTGAAATTTAACATTTGAGGACTGAATTTGCTGTGTGACAAAATGGCAGTGCAGTTCATCTTTCCACCTGCTGCGACAGAAACTCCGACAGTCACTGACCTCGTGAACAGGGCATCTGTCTTATTGCAGTCTTCATCGTTTGCGTTAAGTGAAAGTACACTAAGTCCTAAAACGTCAACAACATTCTGTAACGACGAGTGTTCAGAAGATAAAATCACCTCAAACCCCCACGAATTCTCTATAACAGAAGCTGCCGCAGCGCTAATTTCCACAGCCATAACGTTTTCTGAAGCGACCTCAGCTCTTGCTGACTCTGGGGTCACTGGAATCGATCATCCTCAAACGCGTGTTTTCGGAGTTCTAGCCTTCATCATCTCTGCTCTCGAGACCATATGCAGAGCGCTGGCAGACATTCTAAGGGCACCTTTTCTGGCGGAGATCGTTTCCGGGGCGGCCGCCAAAGTCGTTGCGTCAGCGGCCATGGCGGCAGAGGTCAAAGCAGACTCTCTTGTAAAGGGGGCATCGCTCCTGGCCAAAGTGACAGTTGAGCAAATTGAGAAGAGTGCTGGAGATCGTAAAGAGCCGCTAACCCGATCGAAAACCAACCAGCAGATGGAGTTTTCTTCAGGAGAGAATGGTGACCACAGAATTGCTTCTACCACGCCTTCTCTAACTCAACACGAAATGTACGGGACCCGAAATTCTAAAAGCGGGATTCTGGAAAAGTTCGGATATGTTTTGGAAGACGTTATAGGTTATGGAAAATTTTCTGTGGTTAAGGTATGACACTCGAGTAGTGGATTTCGCTCAAGAACAAGAACTGTGCCTCTGTATTATTTTTATAGTTAATAATGAAATTCAAGCTCTTCTTCACAGGCAGCACAGTCTAAGATACATAAACGCAAAGTGGCAGTAAAAGTTGTTACGAAGTCAGAAGTGCCACAGTTATACAAAGAAAAGTTTTTGCCGCGTGAAATCCAAGTTGCCCAGATTTTGAACCATTGCAACGTCATTAAATTCTTTCAAGTCATAGAAACAAATCACTGGTAAAAATCAGTTTTGATTTTATTCTAACTATAATACTTCTTACTGTAGTTTTACAAGAACTGTTGTGAAAGTTATTTCTTGCAGTGTCTATTTTGTAATGGAATATACAGAAGGCGGGATCCTTCGTGATGCTATTCGCAAAGGAAACGTGAATGAAAACAGAGCAAGGCGATGGTTTAGGCAGCTAGTTGAAGCCGTGAATTACTGTCATAAACTGGGAATAACTCACAGGTCTGTTCCTCTCTGCTGGTTCTGTAACGAAGAATATTTCTGGCACGACTTAAATTGCTTTTCTTCTGTAGAGACATAAAATGTGAAAACGTGTTGCTGGATGCAGAAGACAACATCAAACTGACTGAATTTTATTTTTCTCGAGTTCGAGAAGTATCTGCAAGAGAAAATTCTCTTAGTTATACCTATTGTGGAACTGAAGAATGTGCTGCACCAGAAATTCTGCAACATACTCCGTATGATCCAACTCTATCTGATGTGTGGTCAATGGGAGTGGTACTCTTCGTTATTTTGTACAATCAATTACCTTTCACACAAGAAGATGTGGATCTCTTTCGTATGGTACACAAATTATAATTTATACGTCTTCGTTATGTAAAGGTTTCTTTGATGAAAATATTTACAGCTTGTTCCCTGCATCAGCATGAATGTTGCTGACGAAAATGGGGTTTTGGTCCAGCAAACTTGCTGCCATATAATATGTAGAATGTATATCTTCTTGCTATTAGTGAAAATCAGAATTTGTGCTAATTGTGACCTTGGTATTTCAATATAATGGGGCTGCAAGTCAGCGTGCAAAACTCTTATGGAAATTACAGGAGAAATACGGTGACGCTACTTAAACAATAATACCCATTACAGACATTTGTCGCTATATACATATTTACATTGGTACATTTCAAACATTATTTCTGCATGACGCAGAGATTCTCCCGTTTACATGTGTGCTCCCACGTACACTTTGTCTATAAAGTTGAGTACTAAACAAAATTTAAAACGATTTTGTTAGTGAAACGCATTTGAAAAAATGTTCTTAAGTAATTTAATCTGTGTAGTACGCAGAGATATTCAGAGAGTAGGAATAAGTTATTAAATTATGAAAAATGGCAGATTGGCATAATCAAACTTTCGTATTTTTCAAACAAAATTGAAATTCTTCCAGTGTTTTAGTATATTTCCTGGGTATCTAAGAAAAGCATTGACACCTGTCATGCGGTCGAAGGCTGCTTAGTTTTGATTCAATTTATTCGCGCAGTAGAAACTAATAATATAGATTAGGCGCGTTAGATGAAATGATGATTAAGTTCTAAAAAATTGTCTCATTTTCGCTTAAAAAGCATACTTAATTGTTTATTACTTCCATCCCATTATCTATTATATATTATGAAAACATACAAAAATCAGCACGTGTATTAAAGTAACTGTTTCAGTCGTTGCAAATATAATATAATATTTAATTTCATTGTTAGAATAGGCATGCATTATCGTAAGAGAGACGTTCAATAAGTTATCTACCTCGAAATCTTACGGCATTGTTGGTGAGTTGAGCGTGCACAGGCAGGTTGGGACAGGTTTTGGTATGTTTCGGCCTCGGTTATAAATCAGTCTGCCGTAAGCTCTCAATGTGAGAAAATTTCAAGTGCAGTGCTGTGCAGGTCAACAGAGAAAATACGAGATTTCGAATACCGCGAGAAAATTGAACACTGTGGCTTCGTACAACTTAATTATCCTACATACAGACCAGATCTGGCTCCCAGTGACTCGTTTCTGTTTCTAAACCTGAAAAAAGGTATGGGCGTCAATTTCCTGACGATGAATCAGTTAAGGAAGCTGTAATAGGGTATCTGGAGAGTCAAAATTCTTATTTTCTTTGGGTATTGGATCACTGGAGGCAAAATAGACTAAGTGTGTTGAAGTAAATTGGGTCTGCATTGAAAAATAATGAGGTGAGTTTCAACATAAAATTCCAGATTAATGTTCAGGTAGATTACTTACGCCCTGCATATATACAGTAACTTTAAAGAAAAAAGTTTAATTAAATTTTAATAAACAGAAAAAACAATTTATACTTGATTTAAAATAAAAAATTAGTTATAACAATATAAATATTGCAGATAGTATTATTGTTATTATTATTTATACAATACTATTTTCTTGCGCAGAACTCAAATTATAACCTCACTTTTCCAACGCAACCTGAAGTAACGTCAAGATGCAAAGATCTTATCAAAAAAATGCTTGCTCCTAAAAACAATCGAGTAGATGCTGAAACTATTCTTTGTGATCCATGGCTAAAAAATGAAAGTGCAGTTTTAATAAACTCAAAGGTAAAGTAACGTTAAAATATCGGGAGAAAAAATTTAAATAGAAGTTTGGTCACCCATTTGCTTGGCTAGAGAAGAAATAATAATTATGTGCATGTCATATAATTATTTCAGTTGAGTTCTCAAATAGGACATCTAAATTTACAAAACTCAACAAGGCTAATGCATCATTATCTTCACTTTCGGACGTATTCAAATAGTGAATATATCTAGATTGCAGTCTGTGTGTGGCTAAAATTGATAAAATCTATTTTTTCATTGATATATCTATTATTATTTACTACAACCTGATAGAATTATATGATCTTTGTAATTAGCAATAATTAAATGCCAAACCCACGACAAATGTTTTGTTAATGAAAATCGATTGGGACTGCTTCCGGAAACAATTGTTTGCACTTAATCTGAGCAAGCACATCAGCTATATTGCATGCTATCTAGCCTTCAGTAGTGTGTACGGTCTAATAATTGCTTTTGAATTAATTCATTGTTTCGAATTATTTAACCATGCTCCATACAGAGCAGTGTTTCTTTTTAATGCAATAAGACTTTGCTGACATCATTCCCACCGTTGTTAGTCGCGTTGTTAATTGTGATCCAATTGCTTTAGGACGAAGAGAACAACAGACAATTTCATATAAAACAGAATTCTGACGAAGAGAAAAACAGAAAGCAACCCACTGAAAAACAGAATCTTAACAAAGAAGAAAACCGAGATAAAGAAACCAAACAACATAAAAGGGACGAAGATAACAACAAAAACCGACAAATCGAAGTACAGAATGATAACGATGATAAAAGGTCACAACTTTTTCCCGTTAATTCAGACGGAAGAAGACCCAGGTCCCGTTTAAAATCTGTTATGAAAATTTTAACTAATACGAAAGCTGCGCGAGTGGTTTCGAAGTCTGCCAATGATATGGAAGATAAATTCATTAAATTGAAAGACGGTATCAAGAACCAAGTATTAACAAAATAATTTCAGTTAATCGTGGATTATTTACTACACATATTACGTGACATAACAAAAGATTTTGTCTCTCCACACATGGTCAACGAGTGAAAACACAACTTTGAATCTTACACATAATAATTTGAAGTGCATTTATATAAAACATAGCAAATCGTATTGCATCATAATTATTGGGTTCATTATCTTAAAGAAATCAAATCAGAATGTATATGACTTTAAATCTACCAATTGGAGATGATAATATAATATTGTTATACTATTGACAGAATTAATTACGTAAAATCAAAAAATAAACAAGCTCACAATTTATCCTTTTTGCAACCGAATTTTAATATGATACTTTGAAATTTTATTTCCCGCTTTTCAATGTCAATATGCAAGCGATATTTGCGCAAAGAAAAAATATTAATTCAATATTCTTATAAATCCTTTTTTCTGTCATGAAGTACAGCGTAGTCGTTTGCACCCGGCTCTTCATGCCGTAACTTCATATTCGCATGTTCACGCGAGTACCGATTCATATTAAACAAGCATCAGTCAAATGAAATTTAAAACTTTTGTGAAAATTTAAAACTACATTATTTTTTCTGAAAGTTGATACCAACAAATATGGTGTGATCTTTCCTTGTAAAAATTTCACAAGTTGAGAAATACAGAAATATTGAAATTACAAAAAAAAATATTGGTGACACACTCTGTGACAAGGTAAGATAAAACAATGCTGGCGAGATCTGTACAGTACCAACACTGAAATAATAAAGGTTTATTTGAGGGACATCCGTGCACTTCCAGGCGATGCGAATGTGTTTAGAAAAATATATAGAAAACAAATGTTGCTACTGGTGATGGATAATTAATTTATAAGAAATCGCTCTTCACGGACATCCCTGCAAGGTGATGTATTCACGGATCTATAAATGGATTTCGTATGTATCATTATTACTATTATTATTATTATTATTATTATTATCTTTTAAATGTATTCAGAAAAATTATAGTGGTTAAGATCAAGGTACGAGAGAGAGCTATGATGCGCTATTAATGATTCTTTCATCGAAACCCCTGAGTGATTATTTTGTTCTCGGGCATAATACTTGAGTCATTAGTCCAGCGAAAACAGTGCATGTGTCTCGGTGGCCGGGGTTCCTCTTTCGTTGGCACGCGACATCCGGCGCCGACCCACACGTACACTTGTGTGGTTCCTCCCCCCCTCCCCCCTTTCCTCCGTCAGCGAGGCACCTCCACAGCTGGTACGAGCTCTAAGCTCCTGATTGTTCTCCCAACATATTCGACAGGTGTAGTGCATGTGATTGTCCGAGTAAAGATTTTGGTTCTTTCCGGGAATTGAAATAGATTCTCGCGGATTCAGACGAGATTTGCAACTCTTCCGGCTTCGCAATGTTTTGCAGAGCCATCAAGGTTTAATGTTATTGCAGAGTGCATAAGGTTTCAGGACTAATTTTTTGAGCTATACGTTCCACTCTTGTAGCACAACCTTGTTTGTATTAGAAAAAAAAATAAAACTAAGATGGCGGAAATTGTAAATTCTCAGCTTTCATGTCACAGTGAAATGATCATGTGCATCCATACGTGTATCGTTTATCTAGATCTCAGATTTGCATGTGTACGTATTTACAATTTGTTGGCCTTAATAGGAGGATAAGCACCTTCATTGGAACTGGCAAGGGGCGTCGGCGAGCCGCCCCCGAGCTCCACCAACCCTCCCGAGGCGGGGCGCTTCCGAGCGTACACACGCTTCCAATCACGGCATGTTTGCCGGCGCTGAGCTGCACACACCTTGCTTCCCTCACCCCCCTTCACCACCAAGTGTGTGTGTGCTGATGCCGCGAGCAGCGAATGGATCACTAACCTCTCATCAGTCAGAGGACAGGAATCGTAATTTCTCGTAATGTGGAATTGTAACTTATCTCAGTTCGCGAACACAAAGAAGGGTGAAGTGAATGGATTGTAGGTACTTTATAATTAAATTGTACTTAACATCTGTAATAGTACTTGAAAAGTATAAGTTTGAACACATAATATTAACTGATATCAATATAAACGCTGTGCTGCATTATAATTCCATCACAACTCTTTACATCAGAACATTTTACACCACAACACTCAACTTCACGTCACTTTACTCGAGACTTGACAACACAACATTTGTGTTTGTATTGTGATACTTGAAAATAAGTGCGATGCGATTTGAAATATTACCTCTAAATGTGTTGTTTTTATACAAAATTTAAGATCATTGCAACTAGGCGCCATTGTTTCCGTGCGAGATGGAACGAAATGGGCGATGTGCAAGAGTGTAGTCGGACGAGCGGAGAAGACCAGGAGGGCCTGCAAGGCTGCTAAGTAATTTTGATAAGTAAATAACTGGTCAACGCCGAGTGGCATGTGTATGCATCTGACAATTACATGTTTTAAGAGTACATCTGTGAATAGTACCGTATTCAATATGTTCACAAAAGCTCAGATTTAACTTTGTCAGTGGTGTCGGATTAAAATGTCCATAATAAGTGATTATTTAATCAACAGTTGTATATTTCTTCCCAATCTTTAATATGACATATATTTTCTCTTTGTACACGTTTTCAGATTGTGCGTACACATACGACACAGATTGTGCGTACGACATACTAGAAGCAACGAAATGCGTGTACGCTTGCTTTACCCCATAATTATGCCAGTCGAGTGAATAATCCATGAGATGTGAATGCATTTTAAGAGGAAACTTTCCAGCTTTTGCATTAAAAGATGGCATTGACGCGTGAACGCTTATGCGAATAAAGAACTTATACTTATCTCAAGATTATTAAGTCACTAAAGAATTATCTAAAGAACTTAAACTTTCTACGGCCAGGATAACTGCGAGGAAAGAATTTTACCTTGGGTGTCTTCTGAACTGCAAATCGTGTCTCCTGAACCCCATTAAACCTTCTTCTGGCAGCGCCAAGCTATTTATTATGTTACTGCCCCCGGCATGGAACAACGGGAAAGCACTCCCACAAAATGTCTGAAAGTAGGGCTCTTAAGTTGATTTACAAGTAGGCGGTGGGTGGCACAGAACTCGTTATGAGAAAATCGTTGATCAAACGACTGTCCCGTGCTGCTTTTCTCTAGCTTAAGCTACTGATGTAGAAACTATGTTTTGCGAAACTGAATATATATTTTTATCATCTTATATTTTCATTTTCAAGCATTTCTCTGAAAGATAAGGGCATAAAGGCATTTAAATGTGTACGTACACTTGATTTTTTGTCTGAGAATTATGCAAAGTATGCTTTAGATAAAATGTGTTATTTATTTCGCTATACGTCTTTTTTCATTGTATCCTTTTACGCAGGATTTTATATGCAAACATCTTGAGTGATTTTAAAGGTTGTAGTTTTATAACTACATATGAATTATTCGATTTTTACTTGTAAATGAGTAACGCAAAGTAATGTAATGAAAACAGATATGACCTATTTTTCAAACCCACAGGGTAGGTTTCGTTAACAATGAATTTTTGGTGAAGCAAATTCCAGTTAGGTATTTGCACAACACGAATACCCATTAAAGAGAAGAAAATGACACCAATGTCATTTTTCAAATCGCATTCTTGTCCACATGCTATGCATGTCCGTCTCGAATGAATCGATCATCAGGTTGATAAGTAAAAGAGAAAATGATCATTTTTTAAGATGATTTATCATACCTGATCTGGTCTTTTTACAACTTCTTGTGGAATGTTATTATGCATTAACGATGATTTAATGTGAAATAGAGTCAATTGGGGGAAACCGAATTAGAAAAATCAAATCCTAATTTAAACATTCATTGAAAAGGATTGGCAGGGCTTTGAAGCAGACATCATCGAATTATCAACACCCCTTCTGAACACATCTTTTCAACCTTTTAAAATGTCACTTCATTAAACTTTATTTCTCGCTCCCAAGCAAAAATGAAGATTCGTTCTTAAGACCAGATAGACTGGAAAAGGAAGCAGGAATCAAAAGTCATGTAGGATGTAAAGAAGCAGATATACGGAACGCAGAATTATTTTATTGACCTAGCATAAGAATGAACTTGGCGTCAAAATGGGAAGGAAATGGTTGCGCATGGTTTCCAGACAGATGGTATAATTATTATAATTAATAGTTCATTACATTAAGTAATATTAATTACAATAAGTATAATTAAAAGTATTAAAGTAAATACATCGGCATACAACTGAAGTGGATCGACGTAAACCGATCAGAAGTGTTCGCCAGAATTGTCATTCAGTCTATGATTCACTTCTACCAAGCTACTTGTGTAAAACAAATTCGCTCCTTCGGGGTTCGTTAGTAGACTTTCCCGATCCGGAAATTTCCCTTCGCAACTTGCAACCGTATGGACTAACGCGCTCAGCCTCGCGCCAACCTCCAACGCAGAATGGGCGCGGCGGTTTCCAAGAAGACGTCGCCGGGATTGCGCAACCTCCAGTACAGCTGTCCCGATTTCGCCCGCGCGTTCGCCAGGGAGGGCAGCTTACCTGCGCGCCGCGCGGCGATCCGCGCCCTAATTACATCCGGAGCGACTCCGCCTGCAAATTAATCCCTTTCTCATCTGCGACGCCGCCCCGCGCCGCGCCCCGCCGCCCCGCGCCGAGCGGCACCTCGGCGACGCCCTTGCCACGCCCCCTTGCTCCTCTGTCGCCACCTCCCAATCTGCACTTCCCGCTCCAGCCCCTACCCGACCACGCCATCGCCCCCGTCTTTGCGCCCTTGCCTGTCCCAGCCACCCTACGTCACCGCCGCCGTCACCCCGAACGAAACCACACCGGGAGGGATGGTTCAGGACATCAACTGATGTCACTGTAGTTCCGCCGGGAGGTTATAGGTTCGGGGCCCGACGGCGGCAGGATTTTCGAAACTAGCTTCTCAGGTAGGTCGAATTCGTTCGCTGTGTGAAGGAGAATTCCAGCGACCGGATGCTTTGGTCGGTAGTTTTCTGTGGTTTCTTCGATCAACACGAGGCGAATGCCGGATCAATACTCTAAAAACGGGCCACGGACCGCGCGATCTTTCGTACCCCCACCTTGTACGATTTTCACACTTTGCTCACACTTACACTAACATGCACTACGCTGCTACATATGCCGAGACCGGTCGGGAACCTAGAGCTTGTCCCGGCTGGGACGGTGCCGCGCTGGTGGGAGATTGCTGGTTAGGGAAAACCCTTCTAGCCGACAATAGGTCGTCGCCAGTTCTCGCCATACAGCGGGAGAAGAACAAATCATGCACTACACTTACGGAACTAATGATCTGAGTAGTTGACCCCCGGAATCACAAACAATCAATCAGAACGCAATCACCGTCACTGCTACCACTCTCAACCTCGCCATTACCCCAGCTACCGCCACCGGCTTCGCCAGCGCGTGCTGTGGCTTGAGCTTTGGCCGTTGCTGGAATGATGGTGGTGGTTGAGAAAGAGGTTGAGGAAGCGAGAGGTATGCAGAAGCTATTGCGGTGGCGAGAGCCGTGGCGGGAACGGTGACGAGAAAGGGTGGTAGGAAACGGAGTATGGACGGTCTCGGGAGCGGACATCGCTGCAGTTCCTACCATTGCCGTCTCGTAGCTCTGTTCTCCTGCCCCCATCCTTCCCGCTTACGTCCCCTCCCCATCATCATCGCCTCGCCGGTGCTGCTGTACCAACCCTGCCTTCGCCATCACCACCGCTCTCTTCACATCTCACGCATCCCCATCATCACCGCTCCGGTCCCGCTACATCTCCCGCCTACAACATCGCTCTCTCACCGCTCCCGCACCTTCCCGCCGTCGTCCTCGACAGCGTTGTCTCGCACGACCCGCCAACGGACCTTCCACAGCTCCACGCCTTTCTATCTCCCACCACATCTATGGCTTCCATCGCCTTCTCACCACGATCACAATTCCGCACCGCTACGCTCCCGCCAAGCCCCACCATCGCTTCTACACTCCATCACTCTAATCATCCGTTCCGCCACGATTCCCACCTCCACCGATCGGCCTCCGCACCGCGTCTCTGCAACCACCACCACTCCCACAACCGTGACAAGACAACGGTTCTCGCCACCGTTCCCGCAACAGATCCCTACACCGCTCTCACTAACCTCACCCTATCTCCACCGCCACCGTATCCGCCCTCACCGACGCCCCCGCTGCCGCACCCGTTCGCGCCACCCCGCACCGCGTCGCGATGCGACAGGCGTGAGGCGGCGGCGGCGGCGGCGACGACGTAGGCAGCCTCCGCCGATATTAACCCTTTGCGGGTTTCCACCTCTTGATCCCGTTTTAGCTCGGCGGCGACGCCAATCTCGATCATTCGCTTTGATGGTCCGCGCTCCAAATGCGCAGGAAGGCGCTTTGCACGGCACGGCGCGGCGCGGTGCGTCGCGGCTGTGTATGGCCCCGCTTGTGCCCGCGGGCGGCGGCGGGGAGGTGGTGATTGCGATGGCGTTGCTAAGGGCACCGGTTGCGGAGGTCGGAAATTTGAGGAGATGGTAATGGATGGGGTGAACTGTGGTTGATACGGGTGCAATAATGGAAGTGGTAAATCACTCGACACAGTTTCAACAAAATGTATCTCTCAAAATTTTCAAGAATATTGCCAAGAAATATCAGCCCAAAGACGAATATTATAGCTTTAATCTTCTTTCATGTTTTATTTGTTTAATAATACCTTTATTCTTTAATTATTCTGACTTGAACTACTTGTTTTATAAGATATACTGTGTTATGAAACTCATCACGAAAAAAATATGGCGATGGCGTTGCTATGGGTACCGATTGTGAAGGTCGGAAATTTGCGGAGATGGTAATGATGGGGTGAACTAGTAGCTGTGGTTGATACGGGTGCGATAATGGCAATGGTAAATCACTGTACACTTTCAACAAAATGTATCTTCCAAAATTTTCAAGAATATTGTCAAGAAATATCAGCCCAAAGACGAATATTATATCTTTAATCTTGTTTCATGTTGTTTGTTTTATTTGTTATATAATACCTTTATTCATTAATTATTCTGACGTGAACTACTTGTTTTATAAGATATGTTGTGTTATTAATGAAACTCATCACGAAAAAAATATTGTTATCTACTTTTAATGTATATGTATGTAAACTATTTGATTCGTAATTAATTTCACGTTATACATGTTCAAAGACCTGAAATGTGCTTCCGCGTAAGCGCAGAACAATTTCTATTTGCTAAAGTGAAAAATAAAATTATTAAAAATAGCAAAAAAGCGAGGATAAAGCTGGGGCGGAAGGAGATACGATGATCAAGTGTCCGTTGCAAAGGGGTGGGAATGTCACGAGCTCCAGAGAAGGTGGAGACGAGTTGCGTGGAATGATGGCGAGGGGCTGTAGTGTAGGCGGAAATATTAAGAGCACTAGGGAAGGCGAAAATAAAGACGGTGATGGTTCTACCAGCGGTGTCAGTGATGACACAAAGAGGACCGCTGCGTCTGGAGAGAACCGAGGGAAGAGCTGAGAGTCCCACGGGACAGTGAAGGAGGCGTCAAAGACGAGGAATCAGATGAAGGGAATGTCCTCGTAGACGCCTCGTTTGCGATTTGGGGCTGCCTGCCTTGCGGGAAAGGCCGCGACTTCAAACTAAGCCACCGGGGGAAATGCAAAGTGCAAAACCTTTGGAATTCAATTCAATTATGCCTTATTGTATGTGGCGAAACTCAGCTCATCAAGCCTAGTCTTTCACCTGATTATGCATATTTTGCTACGTTCCTTTCGTCATTGCCAGCGAATGAAGGTATCACTCGAGCGACAAAACAGGTAGATTATAACAGCTCAGAGGCTATGTTTAGGCTTGACGATATTTTACAGGCAGTTAATCTACAACATGAGACTTGTAACTTTACTTTCCTTCACATCCGAAGGAAGGCGAAAGAAGAATTGTTTGCCCTTAAAAGTCCACGTCATACACTAACCCATACGCTACGGAAGCCAACACCGAAATTAACCATACATATCGAAGGCGTGAAATAAAATCCTATTTGAGTATAAGTGCATAAAAGTTGATATTAATACAAAAAAAGTAAAATATCCTGCATAAAAAATGTAATTAATTGTGCATTATTCATAATAAAGGGCACTCATTTACATATGAGTGCATACAAAATTAATATAACACGTTATAATTTTCACTTTCCATCGTTTCTTTCGTTTTAAGAAATCAGAAACAGGACAGAGGCAACTTAGTTTAAACGTTTCTCCTTAAGACGATATCAATGCAAATATTCAACATAAAATATTTTGATTAGTTCATAGAAAAAGAACTCGTCACATTATATCCATCGTTAAAGTTTGTAATTTGAAATAATTTCGTGCGTGAGGAACATCTTATCTCCTAAGAATCCATAATTTAGACGGATAGAGGATATAACTTCCATGTCATGCTCAAATTAAAACAAGTGATATAAATTTAAATTTCTGTATATTAATATTAAATTTTTAGAAAATAAACAACACTTCCTATTAATTTTCTTTTAAAATAAAGGATCATTATGTATGGTCTTGTATTAATAAAATACTACGAAAGTATTGTTGCAGAAACAGACTCATTCCAACCGAGGTTCTTCTAGACAGTCTTGACTGCTTACCTGCCTCTTCTGCGTAGCACATCCCCGCAACTACTCACGTGGCCTAAGTGTGCGAGCAGCAGTCTCCCGCAACTGCATGCTATGGATGCGGAGCTTCGTGTCTGCCCCACCCATTTCTCCCTCCCCCCCCTCCCCTCCACCCCACCCCAACACTCCTCTCCGGAGCGCACACGAGCTGCCACGATCCGTCTTGGTCGGCGAGCAATTCATCGCCCGCCTGGCAGTGATTCACCATGAAATAATGAGACGCCGCACCCGTTCTTGCCTGGCTTCTGTCCTCGTCCTTGGTTCGTTGCCATTCCCCTTTTATCCATCTCCTCTTCTTGCTCCTCACGAACCACCGTGACTCAGTCACCTCATATATTTTGCCGTTGCCTGTGCTGCGTAGCTAGACTGCTGGGTAGTATTTACAGGAGACTTCTAGCGGTTTGTTGCTCTCATTGACAGTTTTTGGTACATTTTAATATCAACACAAGGCAAACGCCGAAACTGTACCTTTACAAACGGGTCACAGATCGCACGTGATCTTTCCTTCCACATTTTTGTCCCCTTTCTCTCCCCTTACAAAAACCCATACACTACCACACTATACTACCACACATGTTAGGAGACCAGTTGGTGCTTTATGTGATTATTCCCACTGGAGCAGTGACCTGCTAGGGGAACGTTAGGTAGAGAGGGAAAATACCACAAGCTACGTAAGGGTTGACGCCAGATCTCATATTTAATCGAGTGAGGATCACTGCCACCTCCCGAAATATGGCATGTTCTACTCTTACAGGACTAACGGTCGTAATTGACTCATCCGGAAATACTAAATAATCTGTCAGTCCGATCTGTCTTCTTGTGAACTCTTGCATCTCTGCATTACCACTTCTCGATCCTTCTCACTTTATACCAACTCGTTTCCTGGCCTCTTCCATGTAATCTCTTCCTATCTCACAACCTTTTCATCTATAGCTTTCTGATTTCACTCCTCTCTCACTACACTTTGGTTCCTTTCTACCCCTGTGATCTCACGTCTGCCGTTTCCAGCAAATTCGTGGACTCAGTGGAAAGAATCACTCGCTAGAAGACACTTTTTTGAATTCACGAAAGGTAGGTCCAGAAATGTGGATATCTGAAGAACAGGTGGGCTGAGCGTTAAAATAATGAAATTCGTCTTGATAGCATGAAGAATTTAAATATAAATGCTTACAAGCAGAAATTTTAACTATAAGGTTAGAGAGTACCGTTCCAAAAATTTTAAAAAAAAAAGTCAAATATCTCGATCTGCTAAGGTGTCTGAGGGTGTCTGGTCTCACTCCAGTGCCTCTGACCGGATAGTCCTTCGATTCCCAACAGTGGCAGGAGTTGCGACACTAGCTTGCTAGTTAGGTCGAATTTTAACCCGAGTCTGGAAGAAATTCTAGACGACCGCCTCCTTGATCAGTTGTTTTCCGTTGTTCTCCGTTGTTTCCCGTTGTTTGTCCAATCTACACCAGGTATAACTCTAAGAAACACACCGCTAACCGCGCACGATCTTTCATTCTGACTGACGCTGAAACCGGCCTGGAACTTTAAGATTGTCCCAGTTACGGCAGTGAGCCGCTAGGGGACATACATGGCGAGAGGAACAGCACGGGCCAACGTGTAGGGCGATGTAGTACCTCACGTTCCAGCGAGGGAGAGACCGTACCAGCGTACCGAGATATAACACGCACTATTTTTATGAGATCAATGAACAAAGTAGTTAACACGCCCGGAAACAGTAAATACTCGCTCACTCATTCACTCCATCGACCCGGATCGTAGCTCGCTGTCACCACCTCCCCTCGCGCCCCTCCCTCGCCCTCATTCGTCCTCGTTCCCTGGTCCTCAGTCCTTCCTCCGCGAAGCCTCGGCGGTGCGGGGCTTGTCGCCAGAGCTGTGCTCCCGCCGCCCGCCCTTCCCCGCCGCCCCTGCAGCCAGCGCCGCCGTCTAGGCGCACACGCACAATAGACACTCGCCTAATAGCAATATTCGAGGTGATTGATGACGCATTTGCGAGAAGCGCCGGCGCTCTATCGCGCTGACAGTGAAATATATTGGATGTGACGTCGACGTCGGAGTGACGTAAGAAGCGAGATCGCGAACAGACAAATATCCCTGGGTAAAAGCCGCATACCGCGTGGATATTAACAACTCCTTTCCTTCGCATCTCGTATCTTTCCCCTTCCTCCTCTGCCGCCACCTCAGTGTCCTGCTTCTCTTCCTCCAGTTGCCGCTCGATATGTAATGACGTCACGCCAGCTTTTTCTGATCGTATCATTTAATCGCTGTGACCTCTTAATCCCTGTGTAAAAGTCTCCCGTCAGAAGAAGCTGTAATTGACCTTTTACGACAATTATCATCATCAATATTCATCAATTATCATCATCATCAATTATCATTGATAGAGTTTCAGTAGACGTCTACCCCTTCTTTCACTCATATTCGTGTAAACAGTAATTTCTAATATGAAACATGCCATGTAGAAATTATTATGAATGTTTTTGTATGTTATATACATGTTGTGGGCTTCTTGGAATGCTTAAAATGAGACGGTAAATTATAAATGTGATTTTTTGACAAAATCTCTTTCAAGAACATTGTGGGTTTTTTTCAGTGCATTCTCAACTCATTTTCCCCAATTGGTTTCAAATTTTCAATCAGTGATTGAATTTAGGATCACGTTTTACTCTTTTATAATATTCTCAAAATCATATTTCAGTTAGGGGCTCGAAAAATTGAAATTCGTTTAAAATATATTTTAGGCGTCAATAGATGGCAGTTGAGAAGATAGTTGGGGCAAGCAAAAATCTAGCCTAGTCTGTAGTGACCAGAAACCTGACCAGTACAGGAGAGTATATGCCGTTCTGTTGCACCAATTTTTGTTTTTTAACAATAAAAATTACGCAAATGTCTCTATATGTTCTTGAGTTGAACGAATTTATAAGTTTATTTCATTCACAAGAGATATTACGATAATTAAATATAATAATGTCGTTCTTTCATTAAACACTATTTTACTAACCGCTATTGAATAAACAAACATAAAATAAAACAAAATAAAATACGTAATATAATGAACGAATAGATGAAGACTGGTTAGAAAAGACATAATAATTACGGTCCATATCGCGTAACTTCCAACTCTTATAACGCTTCCAAGAAAACGAAAAACCCTCTCACATGGCAAAGCAACTACGTCAAAGCGGCCAGCTACATCTCGCGGACGGCCAAGGCTGCGGTGCATTCTGCGGCAGTTCCGCCAGCGGCCGCCGCCGCCGCCGCAGCGCTGGAGTCGCAGGGCCACTTTGTGCGACCGCAAGTATACGCGGCCGCACTCCAACTGCTTCCTTATTAATTTCGGAAGCGAGGGGTTATCCGCAGCTTTACATAATGTGGGGGAGAACTTTCATTACGGGACGGCGGCGAAGGCGGGTGGCGCGGGGCGGCGGGGGTGTTGGACGGGGTGGGGAGACGACGTCCAATTCCGACGAGTTCGTTACTCATATTAAAAGAAAAAGGAAACGAGAAAATGAAGACGAATTAAAGAAATGTATTTTTAAAACCAACATTTCAAAAGAAGAGAGAAGTGCACACACAAATACGCTGGCACACACTCGAAAGAAGCGAGCACAAAAAGAAAGTTTATCTGAGACCTCTCAGAGGCAAAGTTTCAACATAATTTCCCAAACTGAAACTAACACTTGTGACTAAGGACATGATAATGCATTAATTCAAACCTTTGCTCACTTCCGGAAGCAGAAATCTGTAATGAGTTTTTTTTTTTCATCTCCTTGTAACACTAAGTTCTGCGAAGTTTTCCCTTCTTCCGCGCCTGAATCCCCGCGGCGGTGGCCTTGGCCAGCGCTGCCAAACCTTGCCCCTGCCCCAACCCCAGCTGCCACACCCCCTCTTCAGCCCCTCTTCTTCACTGGTCTTGCCACTGTTTGTCATTCGCACCTGCGCTTCCATTCGTCTCTCTTCGATTGATTAGTGTTTTCGTGCGCGTCAACTGTGAAGGTCATTAGTCCCATAAGTAAAGTGCGTGTTGTGTTATCGCGGGAGGTGGCGGTGATCTTCCTCCTGCTGGATGTCTAGGTCCGGCGCCGACTTACACGTCGACTTGCGGGGTTTTCTCAAACAGGTTTCTCCCAGCAGCCTGGTACAGCTCCAGCGGGGACAAGCTCTAGGTTCAGGGTCTCCCGGCACGTGTGGTTGTGACTTGTCTGCGGTCATTTGTGCAAGTGTGTCAACTAAGGATGAGGATAGGACGAGGAATATGAAGGAAATATCGAGCGCGGTCTGTGGCTGGTTATACTATCAACTAGTATTATTATTTTTAATGATCATCGAAAATACTCGTGTTACATCAGTA
>BOPP01000016.1:5292866-5316315 GCA_017312745.1 Gryllus bimaculatus
GGGGGGGGGAGGTAGCTGGGGGGCGCTGCCGCAGGGCGTGGGTGCTGCGGGCTACGCGCTCAATAAATAAACATCGCCGACGCCCCCGATCAGCGCGATGCTTTAACTGGCGCTGCGAGCCCCCGCCGGCGCTACCATCGCCGTTTCCCCGCGCTCCGCTGTGCCACCCAGCCGCATTTGGCCGTCGTTCCTACCGTTTTCTACTTGTCGTACGCCCCTCTAACCAGTCTATTCCGCTTCGGTGCGACCCGCTCTATTCTATACCGCGTCGAACTGTCCAATGTCGCTTCCGCTCTCCCTCGGTTGTCGTGCACTCGACCTGCCACCCAGCCGACTCGATCTCGCTTCGACCCCACGTTCTGTTACCCCATGTTCAGCTTACTCTCCCAGTCCCATCGTCTATCTTCCTCCCCAGGTCACTACTTTCTCTCTCTCGGCGCGCCCTCTCCCATCCGTATCTCTACTCTGCTCCTCTTTGCCCTCTTTGCTGCGACATTATTTATAGTTCTTGACCTTCGTCTCCCTCGACTTCGTTATCTCTCACTCTCACTCTTTATGTCTTCGTCTCTCTCATCTAACTCACTTAGACGCTTTTTGATTCTCTCTCTGATTCTTGCTCTCTTTCTCTCTCGCGCGCGCTGACTCTCTCTCCGTGTGACTCTCGCTGAGCCTCTCGCTCTGTCTCTCTTTCTCTCTCTCTCTCTCTCTCTCTCTCATATATATATATATATATATATATATATATATATATATATATATATATATATATATATATCCATCTCACTCACTCACCTACTCACTCTCTGTCTCTTTATGTTTGTTTCTCGCCACTGTCACATTTCACTTTCTTGACTCCACCGCTTTGTAGCTTCTTCCTGCAATTCTAACGCATTTAATCTCTCGCAGTTTTCTTCTGCACTCGCTATAAATCCCTGTGTGTTTACTACCGGACAGCCACCGCGCCCTTCTTTTGCGTTCCAAACTTTCGTTGTGTTCCTGAAGTGAGCTCTGCTCCTTTTCCCTCCCGCGCTGCCTCGTGTATTTGAACCGCTGCACCACTGTAGTCGTAATTCCAATATTCCTCCCGACAGTACTGGTTTAGTACTCAAAACCGCCACGTGGCTCTTGCGTCCCAATCCAATCCTCAGAGCTCTATAACCGACCCAACCCTCCACTCCACAATCCTGTTCGATTTCTCATCTCCCTTTCGATTTTACCTCGCACACGATCATCCCACTCAACCAACCTCCGTTCGACCCTCGACACACAAATCCGCTCAACATTTCTTGCCCACTCCAAACTTACGTTACACTTGGTTCCCTCGGACAGTCCTTTCCTCATACACTCACGTTTCCTGCCCAACAAGATTTTGTCAACACGTTTATCTATGCTTCCGCACGAAGTTAAATTGCTTCAACGTTCCCACTAACCTCAAACCTGCTTTTCTCATTTAGCCGTCCCGCCATCGGCAAAACACTCAATTAACCGAAGGCTTCCATTTGCTCCACTCTAGTCCACATCATACTAGGCAAATTGCAGAGCACTAACCTAGCAAACCGACCACGGACCGCGCGCGATATTTCCTTCCTCTTCCTTATCCTATCCCACCCCCCTACTTACACCCTCTTATATTCCCATGCCCGCCAGGAGACTGGGAATATGGGGAGTCCCGAGCGTTTCCCGTCTGGAGTGTGTCACGTTGGTGGGAGATACCTGGTTGGGGAAATCCCCGCTAGCCGACGGTAGGCGGAACGCCATAATCTCATCATAAATCTCACCATAAAGCGGGGGAAGAACACCCTCCACCTCCCGAGGAAAACATACAATACACTTACGGGACAAATGACCTTCACGCACGTCACGCACCCGGAGTCACTAATCAATTAGTCACTCCAGTCAACATCCCGTACTCAACTCTACTCTCCTCTACCGCCCCCTTCCCTTCTATCCAAGCTTACACTATCTCCTCGCTCATGCGCTCCGTCTATCCCCTACCTCCCCTTCCACTTTCCATCACATTTACCTCCCCTCCCGCGTGCCCGCCCAGCAACGCCGCGCCGCGCCGTCCGCGGCCGCGCGTAACTTAACGCAGGGCGCGGCCCGCGCGTCACGAGCAAGGCCGTTTGAGTGAAATGCAAATGTTTAAACCCCGCGCGCGTATTTTACATCGACGCGTCGGCGGAGCTCTAACGGGCGGCAGCGAAATATTGGCAGGCTTCAAACCCACTTCCCGGCGCAGTAATGAAGGTTTTTGAGCCGCGGCTCTGAGGCCCGGCGAGGCCGGTCAGCGGGACACAGTGGGTGGCAATTGCGGAGGCGTAGGGAGGCGAATCGTTTGCTAACTGACTTTTGTGGCGACAGTTAGAGAGTGTTTTGTGATTCCAGGTGTGTCAACTAGTCGGTCATGAGTTTCGTGACTGTAGTGCATGTTATAGCCAGAATGTGATGATCTTCTGTAATGTGAGATTCGGTGCTGACAAACACGTAGGTGTTTGAGATTTCCACCTCCAGATATCTCACTCAGTGGAGTTGTGCTCTAGCAGGGGCAGACAGTGGACTCTTGACTTTTCTACCGATGTGTGTTATAGCGTAGTGAACGTAAATACAAGTTTGTATGATTGTGTAACGGGATGAGGAAACAGGATGAGGGTTATAGGGAACAGGATGGGGATAGAAACTCTGGGCGTGGTCCGTGGCCCGTTTGTCAGGTTACTGCTCCGGCGTTGGCCCCGTTGGAGAAACCACGGAAAGATGTCATCAGCCAGGTGCTAGATTTCTCCTCCAGACTGTGGCGGCTGAATTCGTCCTAATTATTAAGCGAATTTCGAATATCCAATACTCTCAGAACTCCCGGCAGACCTCCCGATCATAGGTGCTGCAGTGACAACGGGTCACTGCAGTGACAGTTGCACTGAGCCATTTCAACCGATGCCGGCTAAGAGCTAACATATGATTCTCTTTGGAGGAAGGTTGTGACCATATATCATTTGTCTACTTGAATAATTTAACATTTCTGCCATAATGTACGAGAATTTTTTTTAATTTCCGAGGACCGATGTTTTCTCGATCAAAATACAGTTATGTAATTTATATATTGGCAGTCTTGTACGTTCACTGTCACATTCAAGGTTTGAAGGTTAGCATTCCCGATTAGCATATCACTATTTTTGTTGGTCACGCCATTGAAGTACAATTTAATAGTTTCATTTCATCATGCAATTCCCACTTAATGTTGTTTGGAGAAAATATGGTTTTGTGTTTTATTTTACATGCTCCACATTGCATCACTTACAAAAGTGCAAATTATTGTAGTTGAAAACTCTTTTATAGAATAATTCCGACATTTGGTCGGTTTTGGAATTGTATTCAATTCTGCTGGCGTCCCACGCTGGAGCGTGGTACGTGCTTGTGACGAGATTTTGATATGCAACTCTGATTCGCGAGAGGATTATGTTTGATTGGAATTTTAAGTTTCACGTTGCAACCTTACGCGAATCTAAGATCTTCTTTTCTCACTCAAGCCACGCACTGCATACTCTCGCTCTCTTCCCCACTAAGCTCCGCCCGGTTCCGTCTAGTCTATCTCGGTCCATCACATTCTACTCCTATCTCATCGTCCCATTTCAATCCGTCTTGTTGCAGCTACGCCTACCTCGTTGTTTGCCTCCTCTCCTCATTTGTTACTTTGACGTCCCGCCCCCTCTCGTCACTTTTAACTCGCTCACTTTCGCCCTACAAAATTCTGTCCTTCCCCTTCTTACCCAGCCTCATTTTACCACTTCCTTTCTCGCTGCACCCAGTGCCTAGATCAGTGCTGCTGAAATGCGTGGTCCACTTGGCACCAGTGCTTATGTGAGGGCCACCGGTGTGACAAGCTTGTTGTTGAGTCAACCCGACCTAAGGGGAGAGCAGGCGCTCAGGAGCTCTAATGTAGTCAAAATAACTCGTGGGCTACTGCAAGGCCTCACTATGGGAAGTATGGCCCCAATTCTTGCATTAAAGCAATGTGGCAACTGACTATTAAAAATCTCTGTCCAACCTGCCCCGTTCCACCCATTTTGCTCAGTGCAACCTCATTCTTACCATGCCCTCTCGTTTCCTTCTCTTTTTATCCACAACGTGATTTGTTTTTTGTTGATTTTATCCCACAGGGCAAAAAGAGGAAGGTTACTCTTTCGTCGTCTCCTTTCCTGATATCCTTCTCCTTACTCCACAACGGATTTTGGTTATTCAAGAGTCAAAATATATATTTTGCGTGGAAGAAACGTAGATAATGACTAAGCCAAGCTACCTTTAGTTTCTAAATATAAGTCTATGGACTTTTTGTATTTTCAAAAGAGGTAGTTCTGCATTATTAATCGCTACTGCGTGTCTTGGCGAGAAATGTTATACACAAAGAAATATGTCGGACGCTCGGCTATAAGGGTACTATTCAATCTACTTTCGGAACGAATTATACTAAATTAAGCCATTAAGGAAACACTTTTTTTCTGATATTCTAAAGCTTAATTTAAAATTATAAGCCAGCTATATGATATGCAAAGTGTAATATTTACTATCTCTCCGCTTAGGACATCTTGGTTTCTGGCTCTCATTCTCTAATCTTCGGCTTGCAAAGAACATAACATTTGACAATACTTGTATAGAGCTTGAAGCGCTTACTTTAATGTATTTCCACACCTTGTACTTCTTGCTTAATACTAAATGAACATGTATAACTTACATCTAGAGCCATGGTGAGATTTTATAGTGCTAGAGTGGTACCGTCAACACCTAGTGTGCAAATATCACTGCCATTCATCCAATACCTCGTTTGGACAACGTTAACTTATCCGTGAACGAGACACACATACTTGCACATTACCAGGAGGATTTGACACCCTATTGAGTATTGCTCTTATCCTCAGCCCCTGCGGGGGAAAACTACATCGTTGGGCTACTTTCCAAATTCCCTCGCCGTACGCATTACTGGGACGCGAGAACTGCGATATGCATGACTACCACCAGTACGAGCAAGGCTGCCTCGTCAGCTTGACACTATCAACTTTCCGTAAAGGTACCGGAACGGTACGTACCTATTTACGCCGCTGACTGATTTCGAGTCGTGTTCCTCTTCCATAACCATGTATGTCGGACACTGCCCCCACGAAGCCAAGAGTCCAACTGAGGGTAACGCGAGTTGTTACGCCCTGGAGGCACGGAGCGCCCTCCTCGTGCTAGAGATGTATCACCGACATTCAGGACACCCAGACGAGAGATTCCCACTCTCTGATAAGGTTTCTCTAAGTAGGACCACAACACAAGGCCGCAATACCAACACCGTCAGCCGAATCTTAATTCAGTGATAATCTTGTATTTTCACACTTTCAAAGGCGCTACACTACCACAAATGTAGGAACACCAGTAGGAAGCTTAGAGATTGTTCCGACTGGGTCGATGCCCCGCTAGAAGGAGATACCTGGTTGGGGAAATCCCCGCCAGCCGATCGGCGTCGGATGTCGCCAGCCAGTGGGGGAAGATTACCGCCACCGCCCACAATAACACGTGCACTACACGTAAGGAATCAGGCAGTCTTAGCAGTCCAGAAACATGAATCAATCTAGTGTTTTCCGTTCGTTGATACGACGCATCCGGCCCACTGCAAGGCACGGGGGTTGTGCGTGGCCCGCTAGAGGCGCGCCGGATAGGCTGACGCCCGCCCTCTCGCCCGCGGGCGAATTTATCGCCCGGGATTCGCCGCGAAGAGCCACAAGTCATGCGGCTTCCACCTCCCGTCCCCTCGGCCAGAGCTCCCTCTGCGAGATGGCGCCTGATAACATATAATATATCGATGTCTCTGCCTGCGCCTGAATTTCGTTCTAACGCGACTTTGACGAATTTTGCGGTGTTGCGGTAGCCCGTGATGTGTTACTGAAGGAAAATTTATGGACAATGACGTAGTGGAGAGATGAATGGTTCACTAAATATGTGATTTTCATTGTTGTTGGCAATGCAGTTTTAGATTTTTTATTATGGTACTACCAAACCTAGTATCATTATTCTAATTGATAAACAATTTCAGATAATTGGATGTAAATTGGGAAACGAATATTCATCATATTTTTTTTCGTTTACAAAATTATGATTTGTTACATACTTTTTCAGAAAGTTTGTCTTCACGTTTATACTTCTTAATTACGTGCCAGAGTAGATCTACCCCTTCGCTCTTTTCGCTCTAACCCTTCCTCTCTTTCATCATTCCATACTCAAAATTTTACTATTACTATTGTAATACTTTTCTGTTTTAAAAATATTACAAAATACATTCCTGTAAAATTCATGAATATTAGTAATGAAAAATTACTCTTGTGTCTCATAGTGTTGCATTATTTTTAACTTTTTCGTTTTGTGAAATGTTAGATTTCTTTACACATATCCAATATAAACTTCTATATAATGTCTTAATTATTTCATCTTATTTCAGACCTTCAATAATGTCTACAGACTGAGAAAAAACTTAAATTGTTACGAAGTCAAAATATCCCGAGCAGTAATTTGCATTGTTCCTTAAGCGGAGATACCAGCACAAATGGGTTTGAAGGCTGTAAACCAAATGGTGCTAAAGTATAAACGATGCGATAACAATTTAATGGGTACCTCTTGTTTCTACGTTGTATGGAGAAATACGCATCTTTATCTATGCTCTTTATCAAAACGCAATGGGCCCTAGGTTCATTTAAAATACAGATGAGACCAACTTCAGAGCAATGAATGTTTTAGAGCTATTTCTCTGACTGTCGTCTGGTCGTAAGAGTACGTTTTAATGCGAACGCCAATATCCACCCACCAAATGGAACTAGATAAAGAAAATAGCAAGGCGCTTCTTTACATCATTCAAAATAATGGTGTTGGTATTGGTTTATTCACGAGTGAATTAATTAATTATATCTATAACAATGGTAAATATTGCCTAAACAAACCAAATTATAGAACATTTATTTCGTTATGTTGAAGAAATGTCAGTATTATTTTGATCATGCCCTAATATTATGGAATGACTGGGTATTTCGGATATGTAGCAAAGGTAGAGAGAGAGATATTATGGCGAATACATGTGTGCTTTCATCACAACATATTTTTAGGAAGAGTGAAAAGAAAAAGGAAAATAAAATAATTACGAATATTTTTTAGAACGTGCATAGTTTGAATGTGATGTTCATGAACTGGGAGGAATCAATGTGCGATGATTGGAACCCATAAGATTTCACAAGTAGTACTAAAGTAAACAAATATTACGTACAATTCATTTAATTGACGTAAAAAATATTAAATAGCAAGATGTGAGTAAAATCGATAATGAGATAAACAAGACTGAGGCTATTGCTGGTGATAGAAATATGGGCAATGTAAGCATAATATGTATTTTTTGGATAAAGGCGTAATCATTACTGAAATTTTTCGTAGAAGTTGTGTTAATAATTATTAGTATAAAAAATTATAAAATTACTGTCTTAACTGAAATTTTGTATTTCGAGTTCTGTCAGCCTAAGAATGCAGTAAAGATTTTATAATTTATCGCCCTGTACATAAATTAGCTATGAATGTAATAAAGCTTGTAGTAGCAAAATGAGGTACGTATTTAAACTTATTTACAAATGGAATTTCGTAAAAATATTCCAATACCATGCGATTACGAAATGTCTAGAGGAGAAATTGTTTACTTTTAGCATGAAATACTATTCCGGTGAAAGTTTATTGACAGAAGTAACTTATGAATGGAAATTGAATAATATTTGAATTTGCATTTATTTTATTAAAAAGGTTTATTTTCTCTGTGAGAATTATTACTCTCTGTGAGATATAAACCTGTATTATATTTTTCTGTGAAGTGTATTCCACCCAATCATTACGTTTTAATATTAAGAATACATCTTTATCAACTGTCGTTATTATTTTTCATGTTTGAATAACCTTTCAAAATGTGATGATTAATTTTTAATAAAGTATACAATTTAGAAACATTCGTGTCAGTCCATAGATCAAGTAAATTTAATTTGAAACAATTTGTTTGAAAAAAAACTATCTCTTCATTGAGTATTGAAATAACTTAAAATACAACTTAAACCTAATTTAAAAAGCTATTTATAACAATAAAATATGTAATAACATGTAACATACATTTGTGAATTAGTCACTTGTTTACAAAAACTGAATTATATAATAAAAATAGGCGTTCCACAATATTTTAAAATCTTTTGAGAACAAAAATAGTATTTCAACCAAATTTTTAATATTTTTACAAGATATATTTTTAACAACTGATATTACAACGAAAATTGAAAGATTAGGGCAATATTTATTATTATGTTATGATTTCGAAAAACTCGTTACTGAGCAAAGGCAAAGTAGATTTTCGACTATACATAATGCTTTTCAAAATAGTTGTTTCTCCTAGAGCATACAGAGGGATTCAGAGTAAACACTTTTAGCCAAAGAATATGCGTCTGGAAGTTGCACGTGGCGGGAAATTCATTTCATTTAGATGTGGGCTAAAGAGGAAATATCAGTTCTCATCTCTCGCTGGATCTATGAATGACAAAGGCCAGTGACGATCTATCAGATAATTCGCTGAGGAACACAATATTATTATTATTATTATTATTATTATTATTATTATTATTATTATTATTATTATTATTATTAAGTTTAATGAATGTGAGTAGATACAGTCTATTAGTAACTGTAGTAGTTACAATCTCAGCATGTGTTCGGAGATGCATCTGGAAAACGTAAGTAAATGGACATCGTGACAATGGGATGGATATGTGACAACGTCGATTAATGCAAAACATGGATGTTTTTATACAAACTTCGTTACTTTTATTAGCGATTTATTGATATCAATGTTTTTTTTAACAACGATGTTTAGTTCTCGACGTTTTTACATTGTCAATATGTTACTCTTGAATTTAATAAAATACCATATCGTTCAAATTTCTCGTGTCCATTGTTCTTATATTTCGACTTCAATGCCAATTAAATCTTTAATTTTATTAACAAAGGTCAATGAAAAATCCAATCCCCTTCTCAGCAACATTAATTCTGGGATTTATTGAACCCATTTTAAGGCAATGAATGTTTGAAAACACATGCGTTTTTAGACGATGTATTATTAACATCAGAGTCCTAGTTTCATCGACGTTTTGGCGATGTCGCTTCCATGCATCAAGATCTTCGACTGTGCCCAAATATTGATTTATTTATTTATTGATGTTTCTGGAAACGTCAACTGCTATTGCCATTAGTTTGGTTAGTCTAATAAATGTTTCATCCCGGAAGGTAGAAATAATTTATTTCTTACTGAATGATTAGATCCCGCGCTGACCTACACGTCGGTTTGTGGGATATCCCCCTCCAGATATCTCCCCCAGCGTCGCAGGCGGGACTAGCTCTAAGCTTCTGACTGTCTTCGTTTTTTGGTAGTGTAGTACATGTGAATGTCAGTATGTCTAATCAAGGGGTAAGCATAGAACAAGGGAGAGGAAGGAAAGATTGTGCGTGGTCTTTAGACCGTTTGTTCGAGTACTGTTCCGGCATTAACAGGGGTCGATAAGGGAAACCACCAACGACAGCAGCCGGTCGCTAGAATTCGTCAGACAGTGATCGAATCCCATCAAGTTATCTAGCTAATGTCAAAAATCTGCCGCCGTCGACACGAGACAGCACCGAAACTCTAGGACTTCCCGGCCAGAGACCTGTAGAGATAGCGACTACGCTGACGCTGAGCTACTGTGCCCGAGGGGCAGCTGCGGCCAGGTTGAGCACCTGGCACGCGCGGGAGGTGGGGCGCGCGTTCGCTTCGGTCAGCGGCGGCGGCGGCGGCGTCAGCGGCGGCGGCGGCGGCGGCGGCGGCGGCGAAGGCCGAGGCGGGGATGAGGCGTGCGGCGTCCGGTGCCGGCGGCGTCGGCGGTCGCATACCAATGAAGCGCACACTCGAACGCGCAGGAGACGAGGGGCGGTGCCCTTCTACCCCCCACCCGCCTCCATCCGCTGCGTCAACACCAACGCCCGCCTTCGCTTCTCCTCCCCTCCCCCTCCCTCGCCCTCTCCGCGCGTATGCGCCTCTTCGGTCCGTGTTCCGTTCTACGGCGCCTCGCTGCCTGTAGGCCGAGTCCGCCTTCGAAGGTCCTTGTGTCCTTCTCCGTTGGCTCCTCGTTTCCCTCTTCTTACTCTGACCTGGTGGCTGTTTTATAATGCCTCCCTTACTGTTAGTCTGCTGACTACGCCTTCAGATTTCTTTTCCCCTAATCCTCATTTTCCGTACTTTTTCTTTCTTGTTTTTCTTATCCTACTTATTTCCTTTTTCTTTATCCTCGTTAATTCTTCTTCCTTTTTATGATCCTAATCCTCCCCATTCTCTTCATCCTCAATATTCCCCTTTTTTTCTTCTATCTTCACCCTGATCGCCATTTTATGACGCCACGCTTGCTATTACTCAGTTGATACCGCCTTCAGATGTGGTTTTTTCCCTCGTTCACTCTTCGAATATATTTACAGTCACTCGCTATATCCGCTCCATTTGGCAGTCCATTCAAAATGATATCCAACTGGAGTAACATGCTCTAAAATTTTATTACGTGAAATAGAAACCCAAACGTACGGCAAGTTTTGTGACATCAACTTAGTTGAATGAAAAATGTAGGAGTTGAATGGTCGAACGGAATAAAGTAAAGGTTGCAACGAAATGAAGAATTGTGGGGTAATACGAGTAGTAGAATGTAAAAAATCAGGGAAACAGGAGAAGAGATAATGGACACAAAATTTGAAGACCGGTTTCAAAGGTTGAAGGAACATGAAGTCACGGTTCACCTCAGCTTGGTGTAATAGAACATGCATGATTCGGCGATAGCTATTGCACAAAGTGACGTCGTGTGCTCAGTGAATTTGTAGACAGAGTTTGCCAACGACTGTGGCAAAGCGATGGCCGGGCTGTGTGATATTGGAAGGCAGTCGGGCAAATATCGGCCAGTTCTCCCGACCGAGAGTGACTATCCGTCCTTTGCAGTTTCTCCCGGTCTCTTGCTGGCCCCTTCGTTCTCCCTTTGCCCGTATTCGCACACTCCCTCTTGCTTGTTTTCCTATCAAATGTCAAATGCCTGTCAAATCTCATGCGTACTATTGTACCCACAATCGTTCTAACGTTCTAGTTCTCCAAGGTAACATGAGGTACATATTAATCCTACAATTTGAACACTTATCTGAGTTCATTTTCTTTCATTATACTCTTTGAAAATTATTACAACTTTTCGCAGAAGTTACATCCAGTGCGAACTGGCTCTCAAAGCGCAACCTGCCCGTAGATGCCTACCTTAAGACCGCGCCATCAGATTGGTTGATTGATTGATTGAATGTTTGTGATTCTGGACGCGTCAACTGCTACGGTCATTATTCCCGAAAGAGTAGTGCACGTTTTTTTCCTACGGGGGGCGGTGGTCTTCCGCCTCTGAATGGCCGAACTACCTTCGGCTTGCAGGGTTTTATCCTACAAGGTACCTCCCACGAGCGTGGCACCGCCCCACCTGAAACAAACTCTAATCTCCCAGTGGTCTCCCGGCATGTGTGGTGCATGTTAGAGTGTGCGTAAGGGGTGAGGAAGGAAAGATCGCGCACGATCCGGGGCACGTTTGCTAGGCCCGTTCCTCTGGCATTCGCATGGTGTTGATCGGAGGAACCACGGAAAACTAGCAGTTAGAGCAGCCAGCCGCTAGAATTCTCCTCCAGACAGCGACTCAGTGCGACCTCGCTAATAAGCTAGTGTCGAAAACACGGCCATCGTCGGGACTCGAACCTAGAACGTCCAGATCAGAGGCACTGCAGTGAAACTCAGTTGATGCCAACTCTCCCGGTCGCACTGTCAGGATTAAATTGAATTAATGCCTTATTTTACGTGGCGAGACTCGGGCCACCAGGCCCGCTCTTCCGTCTGACCACGCAAATTTCGCTACGCTCCTTTCACCAACTAGCAGAGGAAGGAGGTATTTCTTGGGCGAGAAACAGGTGATTTTTGAATTTAGCTCAGAGGCGTCATTTAGGCTTGAGGATCTCTTTTACATGCAAGTAAATCTACTAACATGGAACAGCCGGCTTTACTTCCCCTCCAAAGAAAGGCGTACGAAGGATTTTTTTTTGCCCTTAAAAATCTACGGCTTCGATTTGAACCCGCCAACTTTGGTATACCAGTCCGATACGCTAACCGTTACACCATCGCCGCGCAAACTCCATTGCCGCGCATTGATATCGTCCGCTGGCCGTCCGCGCGTTCACAGGCCGGCACTCGTCCGCGCGCACGCCCACGCCCACTTCGGAGCAGCCGCGCAAACAAGCGGCCGCGCGCGCCGGGGCTCGAACCCAAACACGGGCAAGTTTGCGGGGCGGCGCGCGGTCGCCGTGGCCGCGGGCGCCGGCCGCCGGCTCTCCGTGTTTGGACGCCGCGCCGCACTGCACCGCTCCGCCGCTCGACGCCACGCCACGCCACGCCACGTCACGTGCGCACCCCGCACTCCTGTCCCCTTCGGTTCGCAAACTGACGCAGAAAGAAAGGTGCCTAATCTACGCTATTACAACGCACGAAATGAAGGGTGGGGAAGTGACAACAGAAAAGCAGATTTACATGGGCTCCAAACGTAAAATCGAAAATCCCAAAGATAGGGTTACGAGTCGTTCTGAACTCATTCTCCAAGTCTGATGATTGATTAATTATTTCGTATTTCTGGGCGCTTCAACTGCTATGGTCAGTAGTCCCGTAAGTGTAATCCATGTTTTATAACGGTTGGTGGCCGTGATCTTCTGTAGTTAGATGGTGCGAATCGGCGCCAACCTACTTCAGTTTTTTTTTCGTTTAGATATCTCTCACCAGCTGGGCACCGCCCCGCCCCACTCCACACCAATTGTATGTTCCCAACTGGTGTCCCGACATGTGTGATAGTGTCGTGTATATAGGTTTATTTGGGTGTAAGTAAGGGATGAGGATAGGGCAAGACCGAGGAAGAGAAAATCACTCGCGGTGCGAGGATCGTTTGTTAGACTCTACTGCTCCGGCAATCATCTGATATTCACCCGAGGCACCATGGAAATGTACCGATATTAGCAGTCAGCAGCCAGAATTCTCTTCCAGACAGAGGCTGAATGCGACCTAGTGATGTAACGAGTGTGCGAAACCCTGCCTCCATTATAACCCCAGCCGTAAGACCTGACAGAGGACTACAGTGACATCAGCTGATTCCACGAGCCACCTAAGCCTGTCCCAGACCAATGAAATAGAGGAGGATTACAAATCAGGGAACAATTCAATTACTATTCTCTGTGAAAGAAATAGTTACACATGTTCAGAACATTTATTGCTTATTTTCTATTCACTGAGTTTTTGGAGAATCTGTTAATGCGGTTTTTAAAACTCATCCGCATTTGGGTATTTCCATTTTATCCAGAAATGGAACCAGAATTGGCCGCTGGGCTGTGCGCTGCCAGGAGGACTTTTGTTCGCCCTGCGACTGTTCTGTCTCATTAATGCGAATTTTTTTGGCTTATTCCCTTTTACGTGAGGCGCGTTGACAGTTTTGTAGGAGGCATAAATATTACAATGTTTTTTCCTGTTCATTGTGTTGTCAGTGATGATAACATGCTCAGAAAAACGTCAGATTCTCTTGTTTAAAATGCGTCGTGCTGTGGCAGACGAAATAAAGGGAATAAATATACCTTTACTTCCATTGTCATTAATTTTGTTTCTCTTATTTATCAAATAGGTGTTGTGGTGAGTTGTTTCTTATTTATTATTAATTTTATTAAAGATCGTGTTATAGTTACTTTCACTGTTCTAATTTTGGTTTATTCTTCGTATGTGTGTATGCTATTGACAAAATAATAATTATTAACTCGTTTAGTATCTTACAAAATTAATTACTAATTTATTCGTTCTTAATTCATTTTCACATGAATATGGTTATTTATTCCGTACTTACCTCAATATTAACTAAAAATCAGCATCCTGATCTTCATTGAAGTAGAATGAATACAAACCTACTAGTAAACCTTGTTAGTATAACATTAATAAATGTTGCCCTCGTTGTCCACAACGATTCTGCGAGTCATAGAACGTCGTATAATATTCCGAAAATGTCTGACTAGTATGAACATTTCTTCAGTATTACTTGCTTATAAAATCAAATATTTTACTTCATTCCATGATTTAGGTGGTAACAATTACATCAGTGTACACTACTTCTTTCCTGACTACGCGCCATCCATTTTTCCTACGCAGTCTTGCCTTTTCAACTACTACATCCCACTGCTAAACTCAGCAATCCCTTTTGCTGACTCCTCAACCTCGTGGCTGTTCCCGGTAGTTGACCTCTCTGCTTTCTCTACGGTACCTAATCCTCTCCTGCTGCCGCCAGCGCTACCTCTGAGGAGCTGCCAGGTGCAGCCGTACTAATCCACAACCGTCGGGCGACGGCAGCGGCGTAGACAACATCAGGGTCAGCGAGAGTAGAGAGGGTTCTCGCTACGGGCCTAGAGGAATCATATTCCTTTATGCTGCAGGGGAGGGTACAGCTGTGGGCAAAGGAGGGGGTGATGATTGGTGTGGAGGCAGAGGCGAGAGCGAGGAGGAGGAGGTACCAAGATCAGAAAGACGGGAATTAGGAAGACATGGGGAGGACGTGCGAGTGTGCAAAGTGGGACGCAAGGACGGAGTCTACGGTAATTGCGTCTAAGTAGGCCTGTGGACGGTACAATGAAGGCGAGGTTGTGGTAGAGAGAGAAGCGAGTGAAGACAATATTTATGCCGTTTCATCATCACATTCCACAACGCCTTCGTCATCAATAACTTATTTATCGTTCTATCATCTATTCGTAAGATTGTCTCATTTACGTCAGTTACTGTGACGTTAGACACAGTTCTAACGTACACTGAAGGGTCTTTAAAAGCTTATAAGTAAATGAATCACAATTTTTCAGAAAAGAATAGTATTTACGTTTATAATTACAGTTGAAGATAAGATTAAACAGTTTTCGGATATTGCTTAACGTATGATAAACGCTGTAACGACACATACGGCAGCATAGTAGAGAAGGATAGTAAGTAGATTCATATTAATACGTAAAACTAGAAAAAAAATGGAAATCTAGAAGCGTCTCTTTGGAAATCAACTTGTTAATTCTTCCCCGGTTACCCGTTCTTCACAAAAGTTTCAGTCTCCCCAAAAGATAATTTTTCGAGTAATCATCTCCATTTGCAGTGCCTCGGGCATCATTAATGAAGCCGTGCGTTGCCGCAGCGCGGCGCGAGCGTCGACAGCGGGGAACCGCGGCCCAGACAGGGACTCCCTGGCGTATCGCTGACGCGGCCCTCAGCCCTCTCCGCGCTCCATGGCGTCTCCAGCGAGTACGCGGGTCGCATTGGGGCTACGTCGCCCCGCAAACCTGCAGTCTGATACGTCGGCAACTTTGGCAGGTTTCAAAGGTCGGGGGGTTGAATCTCTGGGCGCACCGACAGCTCACTTGTGTCACACGGCTTCTTCTTCTTCTTCTTTTTATTATTATTATTTACAGTCGCGTCAACATCTAGGTCCTTAGCGACCACTATTGTATTTAATGGTACGGTAACTCTGAAGATGACATGATGTGGTGATGATGGGGGCTGAAAGGACGAACACAACCATGCCCGAGGCGGGACTCGAACTGGCGATCGTCACGATCTCGGCCATCCGGATCGGCTCACGGCTTCTTTTTTGGAGAGTATTTCTCAGGAGCTCCCATCTGCAACAATGATGAGATGGTCCCTAGTTTTGCGCTCCTAGATGCAAATGAACAGTATGCCCCCCATGTATAACCTTCTTTCAATGTAAATATTTAAATTATTAAGCGGAAGAGGTGGCTATACGGCCTAAGACTTGCCACTAATACAAACATTTTTTATTAGTAGTAGCAGTAAATAATAATAATAATAATAATAATAATAATAATAATAATAATAATGCAATAGAAGTATTTCAAATTGTCATTGTACAGTGATCTTAACTTTTATGAAGAATGCGTAATTTAAAGTGTTGCAACTTCCTCCTATCATTTTTGTAGTCGTTTGCAAATAAAATCAGCTTGTATTACTTGCACTCATTAAATTACCAATATTTCAATCATTTTCTTTCAGTTTTAACCTCTCTCTATGACAAAAAAGTACTGTATACATCATATATTTTATCTAGTGCCGCCCGGCATTGGAATGACTGTTAATGCCGCGCTCTCATTAACTCTCATATAAATGCGTTTTTCTATTGAAACTGTTCTATCATAATAGAAATCGCTCCCATAACCAATGAGTATCATTAATTAATACTCCTCCAAAATAATATAAAACTCATGTAAATATGATGTTCTGTGTTGAATTGTCAGTCTGCACACTAAAGTAACAAGCATTTACCATTGATCAAATGACTCATGTATTAGTGGAATGAATTAGCTGTTTCATTCGAAAAAGAGAATTTACGACGGCAAAGTTATGTATATATCTCCGACGTGTAGTTATATCCCTCGCTCAATAGATTGATCAACGCACTATTTATGTATGACTGGTATTCATAAAATATCTACTCTAATGAAGTAGCTTTAATAAACATTTCAGAGATGAAAGGCATGCCAGTATTTCAAAATAAATATCTAAAAACAGTGGATTAAACTTTTAAATTTTCTATAGACATTCTGCTAACTTTCTGACGTTAATATTTCAAAGGCGGTAAATTTGTTTCTACATTTTTATTGAAATGATTACATTTTTATCTCATAAAATATTTTTAAAAGATCTGGATAAAAGTGACCAAGTCACATCCCCTTTTTATAATCATAAAAATAGCAAATATTATATTCAGAGGTGAAAATATTTTATTTCCAGAACTACAGAATTATTGAAGTAAAATATGTCTTTTATATTCTGGGGAATCTCATGCATCCAATATCTGCCTCATTGGTAGATTTCATCTCAATTTTACAAATTCGATTTCGTTTGACTTTATTGAAATCCCTTCGATCAGCATTGCTCATTCTGACAACTCTCACACAAAACTACCGACAAATGTAATTTAACCCCACCGAAACACAGACGTAGAAAAAAAGTTGGTAAATCCTCGACACGAGAACCGAGGATCAGTCCACACCCCATCGATAGCTCGCTGGGGATCCGTCCCTCGATGAAACATTAACCCACCCGAACATGGGCGGCAGCATATTGTGGGATTCGTCGCGTCCCGTTTGCAACGGAAATTGGGGCCCGTCCTGTACAGGGATTCGCCACGACCGGCGGTGCGCTGTGTTCCTCAATATCAGATTCCGGTGACGGGGGCGACCCCAGGGTGCGGCCGGCATCTCCTATGGCCGTGGAGCGCATCGGTACGGCGGCGACTGCGGGGGCGGTGATGAGAGTAGGTGAGGGCGGGCGTCGGGGCGGAGACGCGGCGGGCCGAGGCGGAGGCAGCGGGAGTGATGGTGGCAGCAGCGGCGGATGCAGGGCCGGGAGCTGTAGGCCGCAAGCTGAGGGCAGAGACGATGGGAAGGAAGAGGCAAGGGCGCGTTGAATGTTGACGGTTTGGAGGCGAGCGCAGGGTGGAGGCGGCAAAGAGCGGAGCGGGTGGCAAGAGCCGAGGAGGCGAGAAATGGCCGGTGGAGGCGGCGAGGGCGAAGGCAGAGGCGATGGAAAAGGCAAGGCGACGGTTGCCCATGGAGGTAGCGAAGGTGGAGGTGGAATGGTGGTGAGGGTGGCAGGCGACCAGGGCGAAAAGGTTGGCCGAGGGCGGAGGCAGCCGGACGAACCGGAGGCAGGCCCCAGTGGTTCCCGAGGTGCGAGAGGGGAGGTGGAGGCGGCGAGGGCGAAGCAGAGGCGATGGCAAAGAGGCAAGGGCGGCGGCCGATGGTGCAAACGGAGATGGCAGGTGGAGGTCGGTGAGGCGGAGGCGACCAGAACGAAGGCGGAGGCAGCGAGGGCAGAGGGCGAGCGGCAAAAGCGGAGCGGCGTAGGGCGTGGGTGGCGACGACGCAGGCTGCAGGGAAGCGAGATGGCGAGGTGGCGAGGGCGGACCCGATGCTTTGAGACGGAGGTGGATCGGCTGTGGAAGTGGAGGGTGTGTTCGGTGGACGGGGCGGTAGCGGTGGGAGAGGGGGACGGGCGGCGGTGGCACGCACCGTCTGCCGCAGCGCCGTCGTCAATTATTCGCGGTGTCCCGTGGCAATCCGGCGACGCGGGGCCGGGGGGGGGGCGTGGCGAAACCGCAATCATCGTCCGATCACTGGCCCTAGCGCCGCCGCCACGAGCCCATCGCGCGTGCGCGTAATTGTCGTGACTTATTGTTATGCCCCGGCCGGCCGCGCGGGCGCCCGCGCGAGGGCCGTTACGGCCACCGACGGCCCGAGGGAGGCGGGCGAGCGCTTCGGTGACGGCGATGGCGGCGGTGACGCTGGCGACTCTGGGGGCGATGATGGGATATGACAGTGGCAGTAGTGCAGTCGCAGTCCTGCGAGAGACGATATCGCTCGGTCGCCGGGGCAGTTAATATAAAATACGCTAGATGGCAGCCCAGTATGGGAGGTTGTTTCTACCGTTGACGTCACGACAGAAAATAGTTCAGAGGAGAAAACTAAGTATCTTATACTCCATACTTGTGACTTCAGCATCTGCGTCATGATTTCAAGTGTAAAATGCAAAATTAATAATGACGCCGAGTAAAAGGTGTGACCAATGAGCGGAAATTATGTAAAAGTGCAGTTTGCCTATTTCTGGCGGCAACAATAAGAATAGTGTGTACTTCTGAAGTATATTCAGCAATAGAACGAAACGCAAGTGCAGCTGATGTATCATACTTTAGAAAAACGAACAATATTGATTCACAAAGAAAGATATTCCTCGAATTCATCATCTAACAATTATTTTTCCATACACATTCAGTTCGCTAATGTGTAGTAAATATAGTTATAGAGTAGTGTAGTCTTAAACGAATGTATAATGATGGCTTTATTTTACGAGTTGATGCCACGACACGTGCGTCATAGGAGTGCGTGTCGTAATTTTTAAGAGTCAAGAATATATGTTATGTGGAAGTAGAAGACTGCACTTTTTCTACGACATTGAAATATATAACATTGCTTTCTATACTGATTTTTGCCCTCTGAAACTAATAATGTGAGTACTAATCCAGTGCAACGAATCTAAATTAATATCAGAGTTCACTTTTTTTCTTATAGTTAGAAGACATTCTACAGCTAGATTTTCTAGAGTCCCTGTTTACAGGGACTCCACTTACAGCATAATCAACAGCGATTAGCAGTCGTGAACGAACTGTCCATGTTATCATGTGCAATTTTGCTTAACTGCAAAGTAGAAATTGTAATTTTCAGTACTGAAAACAAATTTATGATAAGAATAAAACTCTCAGATATAACTTAAAGTAAGCTGGGTCATTTTTATTTGGTTACCTTACATTATTTTCTCTGTTTTGTATTCATTAAAGTTTTTGTTGAAATACAAACTGCATTTTTTATATAATTGAGGATATTTTTCGTTATTTGCAATGAATTAAATACCTGATAATTTTAGTCAATTTTGATATCGGAAAACTCTTTTGGAAGACACACTTACTAGTGAAGTAATCTATTCCACTTGAAGGATGTGTAGGATTTACTTCTTGAATACAGAGGACACTTACGAAGAGATGCAGATAAGGGAAAAAAGCAACTGTTTTAAATTACCTTTTGGGATTGTGAGAGAACCGAGTGTCTTTTATGATCAGAGATGATATGAAAAGAAGCATATGCACATTTTCTAGATGAATTTTGTATGATGCACAAAGAGTGATGATTGTCTCTTTTTCAACGATGTTTTGAATACACAGGGTTATGAAATTAAGAGAAAAAGATGTTTTAGCTAAATTAATGTGCACTTCTATTCTTCTCCACTCCAAAAATACCTATAATTGCGTATATTCTTTCTTCTATATTTTGTCGCTATAAATGGGGCCTTGTTGAATTTGTCATTTAAAAAATTTCAGGTGACTTACACATTTTGTTCTCACAGTCACTGCTTTTGAGATTTATTGCTTAGCAGTGCGTTCAAAGGAAACGCAAATTGCATGAGTATGCAATTGTGGCTGCAGATTCCAATAACTCTAGAAATTTGATTGGTCGACTGGTTTTAGGTTCTAAATTAGAATCCATGGGTGTATTCGTCGACTGAATGTACCTAAGAAATACGTGTCATTTAATGGTCGTCGATAAAATGTATTATTACCCTGAAAGTTCATGCTTATTATTTACCAAGTTCTGCAACACTATACCACATGACGTGTCAATTGTTATTTCCTCGAAAAGTGAGGCTTCGCCGACCGACCCATTGCGTGTAAATCAACCGATCTGGAGCGCAGCACGTTCAAACTTACGGTGTTTGAGGATGAGACACGCAAGTAATCAAACCTTGCAACCTTGTAAGTTGAGTCCACGATGCCTGGCTTTGAGAAGGGGCGGTGACGTCGTAGATGGCGGTTGCTGGGATGATGGATGTAGTGACGTTGGGGATCTAGTGATAAGCACATGGCGCGCGAGTATTTTCTTTTTAGATTATTTAGTCAAAATTCAGTAAAAAACACTGTATGTGGAGTATGGGAGAGAAGATAATCTACGCACGATTTCTTGAGTTCCAGAATCCCTTCACTTTTTCTTGGACAGATCACTACCGCTCGTGTATAAATGAAACACGAGTGAAAAAATCGTGGTTAATTAAGAAGAAGTACGTTATTAGTTGTTACGCGAGTGATGTCAGACAATATAAGCTATATTTATATTTCGGTATGAATATCTGTGAAAATTTTGTATTGGCTAAACGTGCCGATGTTTTATATTAATCGTGGGGGCCGAAGGCTTAAGCGTCGCTGTAAATTTGAAAATGTGTGAGGAATCCGAGTAAACGAGATAAATGAAATGAATGAAGTATGTGTTTTTGTTGACACTTACCTTAAACAATACATTTTACAATATGCATATGGTACGTATTTAATTTAAGTATTTGTTTTAAAATTTTGTCAAACAATTCTCGCATGGAGTGTTGTGATGTGAAAACGAGCAACGTACCGGGATATTGTTGTCATTTCTCTCCATCTAACAACAGGGCACCATGTTAGAAGACCCCGGATAAACACGAAGAAGATTTCGTTAGGTAGTAGAGGCTAGATCAAGGTCTTCTCGATTTCTCCGAATGCGGGTTTTCATGCCTGATTTTGCTTAGGTTATTAACAGTGAGAACTTTTCAGTGTTTAAGAAATTGATACGACTTGTGAACGTAAGACAGAAGATTATTAAATTGTTATTTTAATTGTTGGGAAGGACTTTTCATTTCTCATAAGAAGAATCGGTCGTAGGGAATTCGATGGCGTACCTTGCGCGTTATGCAAGGCGGGACTGACGAGAGCGTGGAGAGAACGAATCTAAGGGCGAGGCGGGAGGGGCGATGCTGGTGGAATTAGTGTCGCTCGGTGTGTGGCTCTTGCGCAATATGCTGTATTTCGTCCTGTATTATTCGCTCCTCACCCGTGCTCTTTGGGCGTGGGTGTGATGTACCATCACGAACTACTACTTCGGGCCCATCCACACTTGACCTGTTCTCATGGGCAATCTTTTTAATCTTTCTCATTTTCCATTGTTCATCGTCACAATTTTCTTAAAATTCTATAACGCTCATCATTACATATCTCGTACTATTATGAAGAAGATGGTTTCTGGAACAAAGCGCATGTCCTGCTAACTATGTAATGGAGAACGACAAGAAGAGAAGAAGAAGAAGACAGAAGAAGAAGAAAACGAAGAAAAAAGATAAGAAAAGAAGAAAAAGCAGAAGAAGAAGAATAAGAGAAGAAGAAGAAGAAAAAAAGAATTACAAATGGCAAGATGCCAGCATTTAATCTGCAGTTAAATAACATTACCTATAATGTAAAATAATACCCATGGGCAGCGTACTAACTTTCCATGGTGTGATCCAAGGTTCAATTCCCGGTCGAGGTAAAAATAGCCTTCCTTTCAAATCGTCTCAGTTTCTGAATCTGTGCGACGCAGAAACGTTCAGGCTGTCGGAGGTCGCTAGTTACGGTGAAAGGAAGATGTCCTGTTCGCCGTATGTCTCTTACCCATGAAGCGCGGGAATTAAACTAGGCCCAGGAGGAAAACACCGCTAGGCGGTAAATTTGGAGAGTCGATCCAAAATGCATACATTTAAAATACTGACTTTAGTTATAGTGTGTGAAGAAATGACTTACAGTTTAATGAGAAATGAATTGAAAAGAAGGGAAAGATAATTAAGTTGGGGAGGATGGAAATCGCACCGACATTCTGTAAGACCATAGAGAACACTGGTTCTGACTTATGATTACGTCGCAGGCAAGCAGCCTACGACGTAAGATTTATATTCAAAAAATATTTTTTACTCAGCAAAGGAATTTCATTATTTTATAGATATCGAGTAATGTTATTGATGACAGTGTTGGAAAATGAATCATTCTCATGTTCAAATATTGTTCCAGAAGTATTTCTCCATAAAATATCATCTGATATTATTCCCTAATGCTTGACTATACATTTTTGTAGACCTTTGATATATTTTGTAACTGGGGTGCGGGTTAGAAAAGAATGTGGAAGAATTTAGGTTATAAATGTGCAATTTTATTAATTTACTGCCTCTGTAGATGTTTTTCTCTCTTTAAAAATTGCTCCGAAGATATGTGTGTACTATTTGTTTTTCAATAAAATGACAACAAGAAAAATAATGGCTTCGAAAAGTGCCTTTTGCAGATTTCAAAAGGAGGGTAAGAAATATTTTTTTTATATTCTTGTCCAAAAAGCAACATACTAAGATGCATACGATTGTGCTTAGGTAAATGAGCACTTCTTTGGAAATGTACTAAAAATATTAGTTTCACTTTGAAATTTAACTATTTCGAGTTGTGGTTGAGGATGTAATCAATTGGTAGTAAATATTTAGAATGATTGAATTAAAAAATAGAAAATGCAAAAGAACATGACAGCCGGAACAAGAGCCTCGAGAAAATATGCCGCAAGCTCATGTCGAGTGCGAAAAGCGGCGTCATGCCAGAAAGGAATTCGGGAGCCCCGTCAAACCTACAGACAGCAGAATCTTTAAAAGCTCTTCCGGACGCACGTGGAAAAATGGGATTCCATTCCGCCTCTCAGGCGGAGACGCAACCCGCTCGGGCTGCTGCCCCGACGCCGGCGCCAGCGCCAGCCCCGGCGCCCGGAGCCCAGTGACTAATCCCACAACATCGCTCTCTGCGCTCCCGGCGCCCCGCCGTCCCACAACGGCGCTCTGCCCGGCCCCGCGCCACCACCTCCGCCCCACCCCACTCCACACGTTCTACGCCGGCCCTCCCCG
>BOPP01000016.1:5354650-5373832 GCA_017312745.1 Gryllus bimaculatus
GCATGCTCGTGTCCCTCGCCAGACCGTCTTCGACACTGCATTGCTTCCGTCCCAATCCCTCTGCGTTTCCTCCGCCCCCCCCGTCCCGCCGCGAGAGTCCTCGGTGTCCCCGCGGCCCCGGAGCGCGACTCGGAGTAAATATTCAAGAATCAGAAACTTCCCCATCCGGTCTGATGCAGAATTCACAAGATACTTCTCTTATTTCATTATTCACTGATTCCATTACCCCATGCCCAGGATGGAATTTTAAGGCTCGGGCTGGGGAAAACTTATGTATTTGCATTTATTATTAGCCGTCCTCATCGAGTAGGCGAACGTGCAATAAATATCTTAGACTGTGAAATTGGTCGATAAAATTCATCATTGTTCCTGAGACGCCTGTTCGATTTCATTCTGATCCGTACACATGTTATATTTTTTGCAAGACGTATTTCTTTCAAATTAATAAATTATACCTAGCTAAAACTATACTTCATCAATTTATAATTTGTTCTTAATTATATTTTACATTAAATTTCTATACTCTCCGTATGGGTTGAATTGTAGAGTCTAGATTAACCTCCTTGATCATCATATTTTACACTCCTCCAGTTCTTTCCTTTCTCTTCTGAATTCAAAAGCGACTAGAAAATAGGGTTAGCACAGAACACAGCAACTGCATATTTAACAAGAATTTATTTCATTCAAGAACTTCCTTTTCTTAAAGAAAATAGTCCGTAAAAAATATTCCCAGTCGTAAAGAACCAAAAACTTTCAACACTCCAAAGCAAAAAAGTCTGCACTTTCCCATTACTGGATAAAGAATATCCGCAGAAAACTTTGCAGTAAATGGGCTAACATGCAATACCACATTTCGCAGCGCCAGACAACGATCCGCGAGGGTTTCCAAACGCGCGTAAGTGCTCCAGTAGTGTTAAATAAATACGAGGCACTACCGACTTAGTTTCAGTTCCGTCCCCAGAGTACGTGGGGAAAGACATTTTCTCGTGCGACTGGGTCTTAGGTCGTCCATACGAAAGAATTGCTGAAAACGGGCGCGGCTGCGGAGGAGGTGTTGGCGAGGAGTTTGGCCGTTCGAAAGCGGACAGGGAACTCGGCGGCCGGCACGCGCGCCACGAAACACAAGGGAGGAGCCACTTTCACGTGGAACGGCCCACAGCCTCGCCTCCACGCTGCGGCTTCTACGTGGACAAGTAGCAGGGCAAGTGGCGGAGACCGTGTGGCGGGGGCCGTGTGGCGGGGGCCGTGTGGCGGGGGCCGTGTGGCGGGGAATGCGTATGGCGGGACCCTTTGCGGGCGGGGATCTTGTGACGCGGACCGTCTGCGGGGACCATGTGGCGGTTGGCTTCGTAAGGCCGTGTGGCGGGGACTTGCACATCTCCGCTCCCCGCTCTCCTACACGGCTTGCCCCTTGAAAGCAGCACGCCATTCAAAGCCTCTTGTCCCTCTTCACGCCTCACCGCTCTTCATGTCCCTCTCCCCCCGCATCCCCGGGCGACCTGTGTCTCTTCACAGCCCAGCTCTCCATACTCGCCTCGCCTCTCCACATTCCCAGCCTGTACCCAAAGCCTATCATTCCCACTTCCCCACCCCGTTTCGTGTCAGACAACCATGATAATTTCTATCCGTCCCTCTACCCCCTGTTTCCACGTTCTCACTCTTCCCGCGCCTACTCATGACCACCACTTGTACGACCATCATCATCGGTTTTTCTAACCCCGCATCTCGCCGCAATTCGTCTTACCTCTCGTTCCGCCGAGCCGCATACCCCGCCTCTTTCATGGTCTTCTTCTCCCCACGTTCCGGTCTTTTTCATGCCCTCCTCTCCTCACGACCCCAGTCACCCTTCTCTCTACCATCACAACTCTGCGCAATTCATCTCTCCTCTCATTCCACCTCTGCACATGCCTCGTCTCTTCACATGTGCTGTTTTTTTCTCACTTCCTGCCTAACCGCGCTTCCCGCCTATCGTGGCCTCTTGTTCCTCAACTAATCATTTCTACAGACCTTCTACCACCACATATTCCCGACGTTTGTGTCTCCTCTCATTCCACCTATTTATATGCCATTCCCCTTTTCCTCATACTCCGCTTTTTCTCCCGCTCTGCGTTGTCTCACGCCCCGCTTTTTTTAACCCGGTACTTTCCTAAAGCTCCACTTTTTCTTTCCCCTGATTTTTCTTACGGCCCGCTTTTCCTTACGTTCCTCTGGTTCCCTCCACTCACCTGTCCTTGGGTCACGGAGTGTTACACTTCTTGCTTCTCACGACCTTCATCTCCTCACCTCATCTCTTTTTTATAATACATCTTGTAAGGAAACCAACCCCTTGCCCGTCAATAAATTATCTTTAAGTCACATAGTATGCAGTCCCACATTGTGCACTGTACGTGTGGGTGTCTGTTGCTAATTATGCTACCGTTTTCGACACCATCTCTGTCACTTCCTTCATCTCCACTACCCCAATCACCGCGTGGTTTCTACTACGATCACATCAACCTCCCCCCTTCAGGTCACGGCTAGAGTAGCCCTCTCCTGCTAGATCGCGTGTCGCCTGAAGACAACCCACTCATACCTCCGAACAACCCACTCTCACCTCCAACAACCCACTCGGCGGCTCCAACAAACCTTATCGCCGCTCCAAAAAACCCATTCCGACCGCTCCAAAAACCCATCGCCACTCAAGAAGAACCCATTCGCCGCTCCAAAAAACCCATTCGCCGCCTCCAAAACAACATTCGCGTCCAAAAAACCTACTCCGCGCTCACAAAACCTTCTCCCGCTCCAACAACCTTTTCGCCGCTCCAACAACCTTCTCGCCGCTCCAAACAACCAACTCCACTCCAACACCCACCCACACATCCCACTCCAACCCACCACTCCGATCACGCACCTTCTCGCTTTCACACACTACGTGCAGCTTTTCAGCCTCCGCCCCATCGCTCAGTGTCCGGCGCGGGGGTCATTGTCCGGCCGCGCAGTCGCGCAGCGCCACAATAATTCGCCTTCGTCGCCGCCGCGCTCCATCGCAACGCGCGTCGCCCCGTCCTCTCCCCTCCTTCCTCCTCCTCCTCCTGGGAGGCGCGGCGAAGGTCCTCGCGGGACGGCCATAAATGGCGCGCCGCCGCGGCGTCGCGCGCGTGGCGTGGCCGCGCGCCGTGGAAGGCGACTCACACTCGATATTCGGGTCATTACGCGCCGGCGGCGTCCCTCGTTCGCCGGCGAACTGCCCTCGCACTCGCACACGCCGTTCGCCCTCGTGGGGCTCCGCACAGACACACACACGCGGCGGGGCAGAACGGCGGGCGGGCGGGCGCGGACGGCGATGAGGCGGTTGTGCGGCGAAATGGCGCATGTGAGAGAGCGGGCGTGAGGTGCAAGAGGATTGTGCTTTAGGGAAAGTTGTTAAGCCATAGATGTTAAGTTTTGCGGTGGCGGGGGCCCATACGAGTCGTAGAACGTTATGCTAGATAGATGCACATAGGTAAGGCTGGTTAGCAGCTAGGTGTGATATGTAGACTTGAGCTGTCGAGGGACAATATTTGTGATGCATGGGTTCACGGGATGTGCATGCACTTTTAGGCTCATGGGAATTTTGGCGTACGTTGAGGGCGGCGAGAATGCGAGAGCGAGAACGAGCGAAAGTTGTAAGGTGTGCGACATCTGGTGAGACAGATTTGAGGTGGCTGTTTAAAAACCGAATGAAGCGTCTGGCAGTCCCCTTGGGAAGCACGGGTATTGAGGGCTGTTGAGGGATAACGATCGTAGTAGTAAGAATAGGATTGGAATGCAGCAGGCGCGAGCTGGAGCCAAGCTCAAAGAACGGGCAGGCGAGAAGCAAGTGCGGAGAATATACGATGCGTAAGCGAATGGCATACGAGAAGAAGTACAAGCTTACGGAGCCGCATCGGTACCCTTGCCATCGTGGTGGATGAGAGAGGGTCTAGGGAAACAAGACGAGTGTGTGAGTGGATTGTGGAAGAGGCGAGTGGGTTGTTGGAGTGGTGCAGTGAGTATTAAGAGGGTTAGGTGGTGGAGTGGCGAGTGGAGTTGTGGTACGAGTGGCGACTGCGATTGAGTCTCCAGTCGGTCTACTAGATGCTGAGAGAGCGAGTAAAGTCTGATGGATGCTAGGAGTGGAGGACTTAGATTCAAGGAATTGAGAGGCAGCCGAGCGGCGGGGGGAGGCCCGAACAGAGAGCTGAAACTGACGTGAGAGACGCCAGCTCTGGGGAAGACGGCAGTAGATTGTTTGCAGGTAGAGGCAAGTGGGTGTTTGAGCAGCGAGCAAGCGAGCAGGGCCGAGCAAAAGCGAAACGAGTGGTGGGTGGGGGAAAGGCGGCGGTGGGCGTTCGGGTAGGCGGTGCAGAAGGGCGGCGGGCTTGTGTGTTCGGCGTGGGAGCGCGTGAATATGTGAAGAATGATTAGAAACAGTGTAGTCGGTCATGAGAGTGGCAAGGAGCGGGAGGATGGCCAGAGCATCGGGGCGATTCAGTGAGCGGGCGATCGAGTGCTCGGAATGGCAGGAGAGTTAGAGGGCGTGCACATGGCCTCATTCAGAGGCCGTTAAGTACGGAGGTGCCGCGTGGCGCGCGCGCGTGACAAAGGCACCGAGCAAGCAGCCGGGCCGAGGCCTGGCCCCTCGACGGGCACGATTGACGTAACCGACCTAGGCCGCTCATCGCCTGCGATACTTCGAAACACTTATTGCACGGAGAGGAACAGGCGCGTGACTGTTTCTATTAGGTGATTTGATGGCGCACATCGCACCGGAGATAATAGCGCCAAATGCCCCATTCTTATTGTGACTCACACGCTTCTTATACGTGTTGATCTGGAGAATCAGTTGGTTTTCTGTCTTATGATTCTAGGACGTGATTTACACGCTTTCTTCTGTGAAAACCATTTTTGAATTTAGAGAACTGAGCAAAGCGTGCTTTCGCTGAAACCCCGAAATATTTCGCTCCGGCTTAGGCATTACCTGATTCCACTGCCGCTGTGCGGGAAGCCCTAGGTTCGAGTTCCGCACAGTGGCAGGTTTTCGAGCAGTGAGCCAGAGAGCTAGTTCGAGATCTGTCGCTATCTGGAGAAGAATTATTGCGACCGCTTCTGATCGGTAGTTTTCCGTTGTATATCGATCCAGATACCAGGCGAATGCCGGAGCAGTTACCCTAATACAAGAGCCACGGACCGCGCGGCCGAATCACTACTTTTCTCTTCCTTCTCCACTATTCACCCAATACTTTACATACATGCACTACACCAACACAATGTCAGAGACCAGTCGAGAGGCCTAAAGCTCATTTCCGGCCGGGCGGTGCCCTCGCCTGGAGGGCACAAGGTTGTGGAAACCGCCCAAACCGACGCAGTTCGGCGGCCGGATCTCGCCATGCCAACGGGGGAAGATCAGCGACGCCACTGAGAAAAAACACTACGCTTACGGGACGAATGACCTAGCCCTTGTGACGCGACCGGAAACACTACTAAATCACCCAACCAAAATCTTTCTGAAAACGAACCATTAAATCACATCCTAAGGTCGTGAATTAATATGCTCGAGGTAATTTACGAGCAGTAGAGGTGCGAGGGAAACCGCAGGTACGGTCACGCCCCCGCGGCGGTAACAACGTCAGACAAACTACCGCGCGCCGGCGCCCAAAGTCCGAGTGTTGACGGCGCTGATTGAGCATCACGCGGGACGAAACACGGGCCTGATCTCCCACTGAAGCAGTAACTAATGATGAGGTGTTGAAGGTTCATTAGTGCCAAAGACGCGTATTCAGGATGACAGTCAGTGAGATACGAGTATGAATGCGAGTTTCGCAAGCGCACTATCCATAAACGCGTTTAGGCGGCGTTTAGCCTAGGTTGCAGTCACTCTGATGCACTTTTCTGTCATCACTTACCAGAGGTTGTGAGAAAGATTGAATTGTTATGCTGTAAACTAAAACAGAAGTAATGCGATAGTGCATTATGGGATTCTTATTAATGAAGCATGCTCTCCATGGAAAGAACTGATTAAACGTCAACATTCACATATTCCACCATCAAATATTATGTATTGCTGATGAACCGCCCTGTTGGCATTTCAGAAATGATAAATTTCACATATAATAGTTAACTTAAATACGAGTTTGTACTAATTAAATTATTTTTACCTCTCAAAAGGGCACTAACTGAATCTAAACCATCTCGACATATTATTGCCTATAAATGTTTCATTAGCTTCATAGATTCTCTTAAGAAATAAAGATTTTCACTGTAGGAGAAGGTGAGAGTTGACAAAATATTATAAACTGAAGTTGAAAAGATGTCATTACATGTTACATTATAACATTACAATTTACATGTATACTATTTTTAAATTTAGTTCATGAAATTTTCAAATACCATGTCAGACGCTTTATTATACCACACGTAGTCACTTTTTCGCCATTATTATGCAGTGACATACTTTGATTGGAAATATCGATCGAAAGAAAGTTTAAAGAATTTACATACTCTATTTAAATTAGTTTGTAATGCCAGAAAAAACGTAGCACAGCTTTGCGTAAGAGACCGGTAAAAAGCTGTTTATATCCCACATTCGCCTATGCGAAGCATCCTTTTACGACAAATGTTGCGTGCGACACAATCCCACTAAATTAAATTACACAACATCACGTATCAAACAACCCAAGTACGTATTCCACAACAGCGCTCGCGCGCACATGTGAGGTATTACTCCACATGTGTGCTTTCACATACACTTCTAGGTTTATCGCACGGAGAGAACAGAAAAAATAATAAAAAGCCTCCCTACACTGCCGCAAAACACCGGCACAGTGTGACGAAATGCTCTCGACGGCAAAACGTTATTTTATTTGAAAATTTCGTTCACTAGTGTGTGTTGAGTAATATACTCTTATATGGTATCATACATTATCTTGGAAGTAAAAACGTTAGTTATGTTCTCTTCTGATGTGACTTGAAAATTTTACGTAATTGCACTGTTTCAAGCCTAAGAGAAAGTGGGTTCGAATCAGTACAATATGTTATTTCTGTATCTGATTTTCGAAACTTAAATGTACTCCTTGGTTTGTATACATAAATTTACATTTAAAAAAGTAATATTTCGGTGTTTTAGAAGAATAGAGGTGTATATTCGACAAGTAGAAAGCTTGTTTAAACCTTATAACGCCTAAGTTAAAGCACTCCCAAAGTGAATCATAATTATTAATTAAGAAGTTTGTTTATCTGACGCAACGGCTACGTTAGTAAATAACACTGCGAAAGTATATTTCTATAATGCCTGACAAATCGCATATTATTCTGTAAGTTAGTTTCATTATATTTCATATAGATCAAAGTTTATTCTGAATGTGGATTAGATCTCAATATAAAGAATTGTTAAAACTTTTGGACATTTATTGTGACACCTTGGCCCTTAAAATGTTGTTCAAAACTATTTGTTAATATTGTAATCGCAATTAATAGAAGATTAATAGGATATAAATCGTTAGAAACATTCTTTTGAACCGTAATTACGAATGAGAAATACCAACAAGAATAAAATATAATTCTAAATAATAATAAAATAATATAATAATAATAATAATAATAATAATAATAATAATAATAATAGATAAAATAATAATAATAATAATAATAATAATAATAATAATAATAATAATAATAATCAGCATGGTGGCGTGGTCACAGACGAGTATTTTCATGTTAAACATTTTGTTTCGGGCTGCAAATTCATCATAAATACAAATTTTAAACACATAACAACTCGTCCTCCCTCAGGCACACTATACATTGAAAAAAAAATATCGACGAAATATATTATCAGGTTCATTCCATATTACGTTTAGTTATCGTTATTGTTAATGAATCAAGTCGTAACGATTCTGCTGTGATGGAGATGCAGTCAGAAATACAAATCACAACGTTTACCCGCTTAAATATTTTGCCTAGAAACTAGTTCTCTTACAAATTCTTCTCTAGAATACCTGAATATTTAAAATAGGGCCTATCGAATCATCTTGTTGAGCTGAGCTAATTACCTCTGTCGCTCTAAAAAAAACTTCCGAAAAACATTTTAATGTTGAAAATCTTCCAAATAACCTTTTCTTTCTTTTTTATTATCGTTCAAAACAGACCGGCAAAAAATGCCCTCTCGTCGAGCAGCAAAACACAGAAGCATTGAATAACATTTACTTCCACGAATCGAGAGAAAGTGAAGAGGTTTAACCAAAAATTGATGGATAAAACAGGGTAACCGATTACTGTATGCATATCGAAACACTATTAAAGAACATAAAAAATCACAGAAGCGACAATAAAACAAGTTGAGCGTAGGACCGAACCCGTTAAACCAATTAGAACTGTCTTTCCTTGTTTCTTGTCACATAATTAGTACTTCTAATCTCACTTACGCAATATTTGTGAAAAAATATTATTATTATTATTATTATTAATATTATTGATTATTATTATTATTATTATTATATCACATAGAACACCAATCGCTACCATTCTCACGATATTCTTTTAAAGTAAGATTACATTGTTAAATAATATTCCACAAATACTATTCCTATTAAATTACATTTATGTTTGGGCGCGTTACCTGGCGACCTAATTTTAGTAAAATGTATCCCTGGTATTAACGCTCCGGTGGTGCCTTTGCCCCTTACCACAGCATAGTTTTGCCCGCGCCCTGGCCATTTCGAGGCATTGCGCGGGTCTCTGCCGCCGCCGCCGCCGCCGCCGCAGAAGGCAGGCCGATCGCGCGGTAGGCGACCACAACCGACGCCGCGCTCCGCAATACCAACAAAGCCAGCACGAAACGCCGTGCGACGCACGCTACCTCCCCTCCCCCTCCCCTCCCCCCGGCCCGCGCGGCCCCGGCAACTCCGGGCACGCGGGCACGGCGGCGGCAGCGCGCCCGCGCGCGCAGGAGGACGAGACTGCGTTTTGAAAACGGCACGCGGATGTGCCGTTGCGTTCGGTTTGATTAATTGGGCCGCAATGGCAAGGGCGTTATTCACCCCAGTTTCGCCGTTGTAATAGAGGTTATTCTTATTTACGATCCACCTCCGCCTTGCGGTTTCAAACACACCGTTAGTGTGTTTTAATTTATTTTAGGTCGTAATCAAACATGTTACGTTCATGAGCGACCCATTAACCGTTTATCGAGATGGTAACTGGTGAAGATGGGACATGATAAGGTGAAGATAGGGTGAAAAATCGAACACAAATACAACCATGCCCGGAGGTGGTACTCGAACCCGCGATCCTTCGGTCCGAGGACTCTACGGCACCAGTCCTCGACAATTCCGACCGGCAGCTGGGTTTGTGAGGTGATGCGTTGTTTGATGATGATGTTGTGATGATAATGATATGTTCAAGGCTAGACGCCAAAAACGTTCACTGGGTATTACGTGCAGTTAGGTTGATCAATTGGGATGGTAAATTGGTCTCAGAGGTCGCTTTCTCAAGTTCTCCCCTTGCTAACAGATCTTCACTACGACCCGCACTACAAACCATTTTCAAAGACATCTGATTGGTGACGGTGATGATGGTGGTGGCGCATAGTGATGATCACGATATGATTTAGTGATGATAGAATGATAAAGACAAGCATATACGAGAAAACATATCACGAACTCGCATTTGTTCACAGAATTTCAACAAGAATCGACCGGTATTTCAACATCTACACCTAGAAGTAGAGTCCAGCAGTAGGACCCTTACACACAGTGTTCCTTCAAAACTGCAGTGGCTGACATTCTCAAAGCACGTCAAACGTTTGGTTTAAATCCCATAGGATTAGAGAAAATTTACCCTGAAGCTGCTGCGTTCCTCTCTCGCTATGGAGATCGCGCCAACCTACACGTCTGGTAGTCGGGAATTTCCTCGCTCTCAGCCGATTGCCGCGCTCGGCACGCTAACAGTTCCCAACTGGTCGCTGAAATGTGTAGTAGTGTAAGTGACTTGTAAGTTATGGTGTGTAAATGCGGAAAAGAGGAAGAAAGGATCGCCACACAGTATTTTTCTTCAGTACTGCTCCGCATTCGACTGTGTTGATCGGAGGACACGGTAAACTATCATTACAAAAGCTGACCGCTGAGATTCTCCTCCACCAGCGCTGAATTCAATTAGCTATCGAAGCTAGTGTCGAAAACCCGACACCCGTTTGACCTGCAGGTTCTATGGTTCGAATCCAGAGTCACTGCAGATGATAACGGTAATAGCAGGCTCAAAGCTGAACTCGACCGTTGGGACGTGCGAGGGAAGTCCGCGGACGAGGGGGGCCCCCTCTCGTGGCGAGGGAAGTACCATAAATTGCCTATTGTATTGCTAATTTCCAATATGCACGCCAAACTTACAAACAAAGCATGCCTCTTCGCAGCCAGATGTCTAAGGTTTCGCTTACCCAACCACGACTCGGATAAGTAAAAGCAATTTTTGTTCAAATAATTTAATTTCTTGAGAGTATTAGCAGGAGTGCACGAAGTGTTTATTTTGTTGTTTTGCAGAAGTAAGATGCTACTTTTTTGGAAGAAAATATTTTGTGTTTTGTTCAGCAATATTTTTGCTACTGCAAACCAATAGGATTTCTACTAACGACATTAACAAGTTACTTTCCTCATCTAATAGACCTGTTATGAAAAGTTCACGTAACCGAAAACGGCGAACTTCATCTACGTTACTTTCAATGTTGAAAAGCCAGCCTGCTTTTACTGAGTGATCTCCCGTTTTCGAGTTGTGCGCAGAAGCGAAGAGAAGAAGCTCTCGCAGTTCCGTTCCCCACTACCTGTTCTTCGCGCTTTCGGCTGAGCCTCGCTCGCCTCCGCTTCCTGCACCGCCTGGCCGCGTATTCTCCAGCGAGCGCCATCGATAGACGAGCGGGCAACTTGAAGTTTTCGTGCTTGCCTGAGCCGCATTAGCTTTGCAAGGACCAGTTGTGTCTTATTGCTTGCCGAATTTTTTTCTTCTTCCTTTGCGGAAGCTTCTTCCTTCCGCGGCCTGCCCTGCCTAGCCCGCCACGCCCGCCGCCCGCCAGCCCAGAACGCGGATCCGGCCTTCTCTCCCTGCTTCGGTAGAAACCACCCTTTGGCTTCGAGGCGCGAAACGCACCGCGTTTTCCGCGATTTCCGCCCTTCGCCGAGAGAGAACTTTGTCGACCATCGCTTGTCGTGCCATGTACAATGTGCCGCGAAGTCCCATCGCGACCACCCTGTCCTGCGTAAGTCGCACTTTTATAAGCAAGATAACAATGTAATTTCCTTCACGAAAACCAAAATTGAATCGCTGAATATCCAGAGAGATCGGCTCCACTCTGTAATGCCGGTACGCGGCCACACGATCATCGCCGTCGACAGCCTCTCATGCAGATTCACCCACCCTCGCTATTCTTCACACTTGCACGAACAGACGTCTGAACGGCATGTCTGCGACTCACCTCCCTCAACATCGTTGTTAATTCATGTAACCACAGTGGTGGAGACAGATTACGCAAGCCGACCGGGCCACTGTCACGTGTGGCAACGTAACCCTTCATCAAAAGGACCAACAACCCCCACCGGGCCTACAATGCACTACATTCTGCCTGCCTACTACCAGCTGAGATTAGTCAGTTGGCCAATCGCCAGAGATTCACACTATTCCACACAATCGACTACAGTACCCTTTATGTTACCCTCTACTAGTCCATACTAAGTGAAGATGTAGCTTGGTCCGTCAGTTCATTCCTTCCTTTAAGATTCCAGAATAGCGTTGTCGCGAGTTGAGCGGGGAGAGAGAGGGAACCTCACCCAACTCCCCGGTTGCTTACGGAAGACCAAAGAGAGCTATTATTCTTAAGAATAATTTAGTCCCCATCCATACTGCGCTGACACAGGTTAAAATCCTAATCTGCCGATTTCACAAATCTATGGTTCACAAGAAGCTTTCGAGCTCTTTGACCCAACGACGTAATGATCCACTCTACATATGACTACTCAAATAAAATATGCTTCTCGCCAGACACTTTATTTTTAGTATATTACAGCATGCCCTCTGTGTGTCATTATTATCTATTAGCGATCTCTCCACGTCCTCCTTTCCCGCATCACACATGTCATCCCTCTCGCTATCCCTTCCTCCTTCGCGGACATTCCGTATCGTCCAGTCCCACGCGACAGAACATTTGTACGGCACTCGGAGTCAGGTGGCTTGTACACCCTGTTCTGCGTATATCTATACCGGACACATTTGCCATATCCTTGTGTTTTCTAAGCCATGGATCGGAAAGTTTAGTTATCCCTTCACGAATTAAACGTTGAATAGCGAGTCTAAGCTATTGAGGAAGATGCTTCAATGTACGTCCCCGAAAAGCATACCGGAGAAAGAAAACTGGCAAGAGGGAACCAGCATACCCGCAAGCATCCGAACACGCAAGGTTGTAGAACGCGTGGCGCACGGACATCTACAAATTTCATAGTAAGAAGAGACTTTCCACACCGACCACCCTACCCATCGTTAAAAGGCGTGTATTACCACCCGCAGCCTACATGCTACCTTCAAAAACTGTGCCGAAAGCAGTACTTGTCGAGCTAGTATCACACGCTATGCGAACGTTGGTATTAATTTACCCGCTCATCATAGTCAACAGGTATATCCTAATTCAGATCAGATGTCCCTCTCTTTACAAGGACCCTACAGAACGCGAAGTCTTCTATATCGTACGCAGTGAATTTAATTAATATTCATTAACTAACTGTTAACACTCACGACAACCTTGCAGCCCTAGTGGTGTGCCCTGGCAGATCGACATAATCTTAATAGGAAGGAGACATGAGAGACACCGAGTTCATTAGTTTATAGTATCACGTAGTCGCAACAAACTATTTACATTAATCTCACGCAAGCTATGCCGCCGCCGTAATACTTTTATTCAACTCTGACAGTCCTCTAGTTCCACCTAGCATTAGACACACGCTATACTGGAAAGCACTTCCTCAACATCCGAGAGCAGAACTTGACAGACGACCGAGCGACGAAGCCGAGATGAGAGAGAGATTGTATTAACAAGAGTGAGTATGTGGACGAGTAATGAGTAATTAAGGAGTGTAGCTCGCCACGAGTAATAGATAACGAAGGCCAAAAGAGCAGGAGTTGAATAGCCATTACGCGCTCCACTAACTTATACGCGCTTCAATTAGAATTTTCTAGCTGAGAGACATAATCATGCATAGGCAACCAATTGTAACATTATACGTATCTGTACGCGCGCACAGGTTGATCAAGTCTCATACGGCAATTCAATATTCCAAACAACATGCACACACGACAGTTGAAACCATAGATCTATCCCGTAGAATAAGCCTATGCAGGATCCACTCCTCACACTCTTTCAACGTTTTCCACTATATATATCTGCTACGACCACGTCCCACTCCTACCTTTTCTATGAAATACGTAAAGTAATCACCAGTCAATCATTCTATCTTGATTACAGGAGTGGAACTCATATCCTGCAAACGATTGCCTCTCTGACACATGCAAAGCGACTTCCCTCTGAAACACTCACACACACGAGAAGATAGACAGACCGAAGAAAAATCGCAATTATTGCCCGTCCCGAATGTAGACGCGCGACATACCGAGAGTAGGCGGTGAATAGTTCTAATGGGTGCACAAGAGCCGGCAAATTTCCCCGTGGACGCGCCATGTAAACCGTTGACAAGCTCAGATAGGCGCCAGCGTCTTCCTCGGCCCGTCTACCCGCCCCCACGGTCAAACAATTCGGAGGCCGCTGCTTCGTATTCATAAACACAGCTGACACCCGGGGCTCGGACCCGCCGGACGTGGCGCCGGCCGCCTCCCGAAAACTCAACTGCGCGCCAGTCGCCTGCTAACGCAACTGAGCACAGTCCCCAGGCTCGCCCACCCCGTCCGCCGCCCCCGTCCGTCCGCAGAGTCCGAGCACCCCGCTCGCTTTGTTGACACTGATACTTTCACACCTATCTCTCAGAGACCACGCTGACTACCACCTAGCGCGTCATCAGCTGCCGTCACCATGCTCTCTGCGGCACTGCGTGAGCGGATTGGCGAGACTGCAGCTATGTAGAGAAAGGTCCACACTGAGTATATTGAGAACAATTCCATATGAGGTAGAGCGGACGGCGAAAGTCTAGAGATAGTAGTGCACATGAGGAGGAGATTGTAGGAGATGAACCTTAGAGATGTGCGTAGATAAGTGGGGGTACTGTAATCCGGGTAGATGTATTATCGCAGACGATACAGAGAGTATGACGAAGGGTGCAGGACGCAGGTACTAGTACGAGGATCAAGACGCACGAGAATCATGAAGAGGGGACATAGAATATAGAGATATAAAGCACATGAGAACTATCAGGACGAAGGGCATGTGCACTAATGTGTGACACAAACTAAAGTGCACAGTGATAACGAGTGAAAACAAAGGGCCCAGAGAAATTCGTCCAAAGACAGACCGGAGCTAATCGTTTTCTATAGCCAGACCCCTCCGCCTGTAGGTCTACTCTGTGGTATAAAACTACCTGAGCACGCGCCTCTATTGACTCTGTCCGCATTCTAGCGCATCCAACAGACTCGCACAGGTCATGAGACAAGGTTAAGTAAAAAACCACTAAAATAAACAACCACTTGTGTTCTTATTTTTAATGATCTCTAATTAACTCGAAGTCAATCTACGATTATCAGGCACATAGATCCTAGGATCATCCGCTCAGCATTACACTGCCGACACCAATCGGGTTTGACCTCATGTAACGCGTCGAATATATCTTGCAATATTCTATCTTGAAATTATTATTTCTTCAGACGGAAACATGCCCCGATTACGACATAAGTCTCGTTAGTGCTCAAACAGAGTCTATGGTGTGGAGCCTTTACCACAGCCTACACAAACCGAGAGAACCGACTATGATGGTTCGTCGTGTGGAAGAAGTTTGTAGTCCATATAACTTAACTAGCCATGGAACGAGAATTAAACAACAATGTCTGTATGATAAAAGATAAACACTTGTTGTCATCAAAGTTATTCCGTCGTAATTTTCTGCGAAGTTAGTATTGAGGTAAAGATGATCTCCCGGTTACAATAACCTAATGTAACCAGACACCAACAATACAACACTCTCAGGGATTTAGAGGTGGAAAATTGTCGGAAACCACAAAAAAAACGCTCTTCAAAATCACAATAGAAGGATGGCCATTGACGTATTTTCGTTCCAACATGCTGACAGGAATGGGAGAGGCAAGAGAAGAGAGAGACTATAGAGGAAGAAAATGGCTCCGGCGGTTGCCTCATGGATTTTTGCATGACACAGTGCTTAATCCAACTGTGCAGCCTGAGTTAGATTACAATGGAGAATTAATATGCGTTAAAGTAAGTGATTGAAATGAACCGCAGATAATTAGGTACCTCAAAGAAAAACGCTACTGCAAACCAGATTTGCCACCAAATATTTCATGTTGAATCAACCGAGAATTTGAAGCACCAGTGCCAATGTGAAAAGTTACTGCCGAGAGATGGTTAAAACTCGCCGCAGGGTTGTAAAAACTGTGCCTGACGTTTAGTCGTGTGTGCCCGGACAGAGTCGGCGATGGCTACTGCAGCGCGTCACGGATATGCAGCAGCTCCGCGCTGAAGCGCAAGGTAAGGAGGGTTGAGGCGGTTAGCCCACCCGAAGCAAAAAGCTTGGACTTTTCAGAAGGCACGGCGGCCGCGGCAAAGACAACGGCCAGAGAATGTCTCTATCCAGCACGTGGGGGGGGAGAAATGAGCCGTGGGAGGACATGTGACTCGTGCTATAAACGTCGCGTCGCCATGACGGGGGTGGCTTTCAACTCTGGTTTCCTCGTGGCGAGTCCACAAACTTGTTCCGCCCAGGCTGGTGCGAGTGCCGATGGCACATGGTGGTTGCGATGTGGTGGGGGCAGGCGACGTGTTGTCCTCGAACACAGTCAAGGCAGATTTGTCACTCTGCCAGGCACACCAGCCTGCCAATTTGCTGAGGCGCCTAGTAGGCCTCTCGAGGTGTTCGCCGCAAATCGCATGTAGGAAGAGGGCTGCAGTGGTACTCCAACAATACCGCCTTAAGAGTCCAGGTTTTGATTATATGTACATCTTTGAAAATAAAACTTGTATGTATTCACTCGTGTCTGTTTTACTTGCGGCATTGTGAACATCCCTACCCACGAATTTACACTAGGCTAGACAGGGTGTTGAAAAAGAATGTAAGCGTGTGCGACATAGCACAGGGCAGGAGGTTAGAGAAGGGTTCAGGACCGGGGCGATGTAATGGGCGGCGGTTGCAAGAGCAGGGAGCCAAATGGTAAAGCGGGAAGGAGCGTGGCGGGACGGACGCTAGCGGGACAGGCGCTAGCGCGGACAGGACGTAGGCGACAGGCGCTAGGCGGGACAGGATTCGTGGCGACGGGACAGACGCGGTCGCGAGGCAGGACGCGTGGCGGGACAGGGACGCGTGGCGCGGGAGGAACGCGTGGGCGGGGCAGGACGCGTGGCGGGGCAGACGCGTAGCGGGCAGACGCGTGCGGGCAAAAGACGCGTGGCGGGGGAATGATGCGAGGTGGGCTGGATTGCAGGGCGAGGCTGACGCGTGGTGGAAAGCGGGCTCGCGCGTGCGCGGACCGGACACGGAACGTGTCGCTGAAGGGGGTTAGGGGAAGGGCGGGCAAGCATTTCAAAGGAGAGAGCGGAAGCGGCCGCCATGAAACATGCATCCGGCGCCGTGCCGCACAGCCTCAGGCTTTGTTCGCAGCGCGCGCCGCTCCCAACGGGCGGTAGGTCCTGGGCCTGCAGGGGTGCATCGATTCGTGGCTGGGCTCGCGCAGGAGGTTCAGAGCGATACGTGGTGTAGTCGTGGGTAGCGCGGTCCGCGCGGGGGTGGGGCCGCCCCGCCGGCCAAGGTCCGAAGCGCCGGGCGTGTTTGCGGTGCTGCCCCCACCGCCTCCTTACCCCGCGTCCCGCGGCCCGCGGCCGCCCCGTAAAGCCCCGCGCCGCTCCCCCCCGCCGTCCCGGCCGCGCGCACCCCGCGCCGCCCCGGCCGCCGTCCCCAGCCCCGCCCCACCCCGGCGCCCCCGAGCGCGCGCGGCCCGCCCGCCCCCCGGCGCCCGCCCCGCCCGCGCCCCGCGCCGCTCCCTCTCCGCCCCGCCCTGCCCCGCTCCCGCCCTGCCTCCCTCTCCTCGCCCCACCCCCCGCCCCGCCCCGCTGGCCGCCCAGCGCGCGGCCACGGAGACGGGCTGAGTCTAATCTCCGCCCTCGCAGATTAGGCGCTGATCCGCCGCGCGCCGCCTCCCACCACTGCCCTCGCCCGGCAAGCAGCGCACGCTGCGAACTGCACCCCACACCCAGTCATATTTATTTGAAATTGATGTTTATACCAAACACATTTTGGTGGGGGGGGGGAATGTACGCAATATCCAAGTTTCGTTGTTTCAAAGCGTTTTTGTATAATAATATAGAATTATGGTGTACAAACTCCAGTTTCAAATAAATATAACTTGTGGTATTGTTTTATTTTTGCCGCCCGCCCTCGCGCTCCTGTCCACCACAAAATTGTTTCTAATAAGTAGCGCGAACCAGCTGCATAAATAAGACTCTGTATTAATAGTAAAATAAATTAAAATTTTGACGAAGGCTTTCCTCACGAATATTCCAATAACATAGATATAATACAAAGAGTACTACCAATATAATTTGTTAATAGTTATTACGTACAAAAATATTTTAAAAGTGATTCCATAACCGAAAAACTCGGTGAATAGCAAATATTGATAGCGAGTGCCTTTTTTTTTTGGGAGCCTTGATGCTTTTATGACTTCAGCTGTGTCAAAAACCAATGAAGCACTGAATATCAGAACGGAAGTCCGGTATGCGCAGATGATAATTTTAGGCTGATTAAGCACAATGAAAAATAGTTTGGATTTATTCAGGCAAAAATCACCACTGTTTCCGTTATTTTTTGAATTTTTCTCGAAGCGTAATGAAAAACAGAAAACACAAACGAACAAATCAAGTGGCCTGTATAGCTTTCTTAAATTTCTGCGCTGTATTGAAATGAAATGTTTGTATTTTCCTCCTACATCCTTGTGGCCTATTTTAGTCATAAATAAATTTTTCAAATACGCGCGAGCATTCAGAACATTAGTATATGCAGATACTCGAAGAAACATATGAGTTTGCGATTGTATATATATTCGAGAACGTGATGAGAACTATCACTCCTGAAAAAAAATTAACCAGCTGGTTCGGTGCGAACATTGTAATTCGTGTTTGAAAAGTAACACTAGCTGCTTAATAGAACCAAACATGAAGAACTCATCACTGAACTGTTGCTTACAATTATTAGTGTCTGTATTGGTGATTAACAAAAAAACAGTATATCTTTAGGGCAAGGCACTTTCTTAACCGTCTTATTCACGATTTTGCAAGGGATGGATTCCCTCACGGAGCCTAAGTCCGTTGGGTAAATGAAATACAGGAGAAAAAAACGACAAAAATGATGCGAACATGTATAATGATGACATGATGATGATGATTGATGTATATAGGAAAAGATTATCGCTCGCCCCGGTTCTACAAGGCTCCGTTTGGAGATCTCCACATTTGCTTTGGAAGGGATTTAAGAAAAAGCATGCAAGCAAAAGGATTACAGCTATCAGACCTAGTAATCAATTTTCGGCTGGGCCGACAATTTCACTGTTATTCAACAGATCATGAAAGTTTCTGAAATGCTGCAAAGAAACCCGCCATCACCGATACACTTAAGCAGTAAGCGCTGCCATACCGCTAACATAAATTAGTGCCAATAACAAAATTCATTAACGCCTAAACCAACATCATCCTTGAAACATCATTATTACCATACGATAGTAATCGTAAGAAACTTTTTGTTGTATTGTATAACTTCTACCTTCGAAGATCTGTTTGATGATTAGCATTAAAATTTAGGAGCGGCGGAAATTCCACGAATACCCATTAAACTACCTCTCAGCATTTAATAAACAGATAACGAATGGCAGGTAATTGGCGCTACGTCCATTCCGGGAGGGCCACCGCCACCAGATGCCGAGTGGTCAGGCTGATGCCCGCGGCCTTCGTTCGTAGAAACAGACCCCGCCATTCTGCCCTCCGCAGGCCCTAAG
>BOPP01000016.1:5377367-5400442 GCA_017312745.1 Gryllus bimaculatus
CCAATCGATGGGCTGGTTACCCAAATCGACGTGTCCGCTACCCGACTCGACCTGCCCTGTACCTGACTTGGCCTGTCAGGTACGCGAGTCGACCTGCGTTCTTCCCGACTTGACCTGCTCATTTCCCGACTCCACCTGCCTTCTATTCGACTTGACCTGCTCTTTATTCGCCTCCACCTGCCCCCTACCCGACTCCACCTGCCGTACCCGTCTCTACCTGCCCAATCCCGACTCCACCTGCCCCCTACTCGACTTCACCTGCCCTCTACCCACGTCAATCTGAACTCTACCTGCCTCGACCCTCCCTCCTCCTAACTCGACCTGTTAACTACCCGACTCCACCTGCGTGCAACCCGACGTGCACTTCCTGGTACGGCACTCTCCTGCCCGCTACTCAATTCGAACTGCCCGCCATAACCTGCCCGTTTCTCGCCTCGTCGCTTCTTTTTCTCGACTCGAGGTGCCCTTTTCTCCACCTTACCTTCTTGTTTTTCGACTCAATCTGCTCGTTCTTTGGGATCAAACTCTTTTTCCCTTCTTTACCTGCCTACTCCTCAACTCGATATGTTCTTCTTCGACTCATCATCGTTTCACCTGTTCTTTCCGTGACTCGATCTGCCAATTCAACTCGATCTGCCTTCTCGACTCAACTTCGTCCCTCTCGGCTTGTTTTTCGACTCGACCTTTCCCCAGTTCGACCTGCATATACCCCAACTTTCTTCGTTCCGACGCAATTTGTCTCAATAAACCCCTTTAGCCCAACCTCCCCCATTCCTTTACACCCTAACCGGCATCAATCCACCCCATTCCAACCCGTCCTCATCCTTCACCGCTGTAGATTCAATATAGTTTTAAGTCCTTTAAGCCACATCAGTACCAATATATTATTATATTTAAATCCTGTCCTACTTGAATTATCTTCAGTTGGACTCATAGACGTGCACTCATGGACTCACGAATCCGGCAGCGCCTTTTCAACTCACCCCACGCAGATGTGTCCTCATGCATTCGGCATTCTTCTCGTAAATCCACCCTCTTTTTCCGTCGTTGCCTTCCTCCCTCCCTCCTTCCCTCCTCGTCCCATTCCCTCCCGCGCTTGGCATCCGTGAGCGGCGCCGCTGAACCTCACTTTATCTCCCTTCATCACCCGCGCGGCGCCAGGGTTGCCAGATGTGTTGCGAGCTCTTTCCTCACCACTGCAACCAATTTTGCCAAATAACGTTCTTCAACAAAACAAAATTCCCTGACCTTGAAACGAAAAATATTCTTCAAAGTATGGACCAATGACATGAGCTGATCTTGACGATTCCGTTGGCTGTTCCTTAAATTCAGATAATTCAAATCAACCAATCATCGTCCTCTAAGCTGCTCCAAGCCGTATCCTATCTTCGTTTTCTCATGTTTTTTTCTTTCTATAAACTATTCGTATATTTTTGCCTTTTTTGGTAGATAAAAATTAGAGAGAATGACCTCTGTTGTTTTTTTACTCATAATAATTAAGAGAAAATATTTCTATCTTGACTCCAGATGAAAATAATTCCCCAAAAATATCTCCAAACATTTCGCTGTCCAAGTATGTTCCCCGTTATTTCCCCACATCGAACACAAATCCCCATTTTGGGGACAAAGTTCCTCAATATGGTACCCGCCGGCGCCATTCGGTTTGCGCCGATTGCTGTAGTTGTCGGTATTGCCTCTTGGTCCGACCGGCACCTTCACCTACGCGGCGTGCGTCTCTGAAGCAGCCTCTTTAAAGTGTCATTTGCCCCATTTGGTGCGCTCTAACCACGGTACAAGCGCCGACTTAGGCTAAACTGGGTGTTTTGGATGGACATAAAGATTTAGTTCGCCACTATTGGGCCCCAATTTGGTTTAATAGCGACCGATGTTCCATTTAGTTGACCGTTTTGGTCTCTATGGTAAGAGGAATATAACACCTAATTTCGGGCTACATGTAATATTATGGGAAAATAAAAAAATAAAAATCTTTATTAACACATATAAAATAGAAAAAATCATTTTATTTGTTCACTTTTACATCCAGTTATTCCAAGTATCCAATGATTTTGAGTATCCAATGATTTTGAGCGCTTGTAGAAGACTTAACTAAAGCAATAGATGCACATGTGTTTCATCACATGTTCTTGCTGAATCCGAAGTAGTACTGCTATCAATGATGAGTGGATATTATTTATGTAATAATTTTTTGAAGAAGCAAGATTTTTTTCTTTAAATCGTTATTGATGAAAAAATAGAAAGCAAAACTAAACGAGGTAATGGTAGCTTCTTAGGGACTGGTAGCTATCACTGGTGAAGTCAAAATTAAAGTCTGTGTTAAAAAGTAACAGAATAATTCATTTATCAAACTATCGAAACTACCATTTAATAAAATATATTGTTGCAAGATGTAGGGTCCCGAATTTAGAGAATGAAATTTTGTTCTCGAATTTAGGGTACTTCTATGTTAGACATTTAATTTGCAATCTGATAATAAAACTGGCTACAGAAATAAGACAGAATGAACTCGTATTATAATTTATCTTAATTTTATATCAATTCAAAATGTTTCATGAAGTAGATATATATTATAGGTTTATATTAGAATATATAAACCTATAAAGCAGGGAAAATAAGGGTAATTTAATTTTCAATCTTCTCTGTATTGTTTACTGAACATTCCGCGTCCTTCTACTAACTTTGACGTATTGTGCTGCAGGAGTTGATTATAAAGTTTCTGCCCTCTTCGTTTCTCTAAAGACAAGCCGCTTTTTGAGAACTTCCTTGTTCTCCACCTGGCATTTTAGTTGTATAGTATTTCTTTGCGATTGCTTAAAGAGTTGATTACTTCCCCGTTTACTCTTAAGGCGGCATTTGAGAAATTACATCTCGCGGGCCGGCGCAGAAACGGTGAACGGGTTTCTTTTAAAGCGAAAATTAATAGAAATTTTCGCAGCAATAAGCTGTCAGGAACAGTAAATGAATGCTGTCAGGTAGTGACGTAAACGGCGCCAGTTTCTGGGAACGGCAAATCTTAGCGCCCCCTCAGCCCCGCCCACCCCGCTGCGCTGTCGTCACTGGCGCCCCCGATGTGTATATCCCGCCTTCGGTCCGTACTCGATGCCGCCTCCGCCACTGCCACACATTGGCAGCCCGTGAAGGCGTGGTAGTTCCTAGTCAATTTTCCCTTTTCAAATTTCTAATGGCGTCTCCTGCGATAGAGGACTAGATCCTAGTGTGACGTAGTGAAATAAGAAATAAATTTCAATAACAAAAGAAAAATAATATATTAAAGATTATGTACAAGTTACAATGAATTGCTAATATTAAAACCCTCCGGCTCCTTCCCTTCAGAACACTGCTTTACCGCAGAAAACACAAGCCACGCGTGATGCGCGGTGTCGGACCTCCGTCCCGTGACAATTACCGTCACATGGCCTGACGCAAAAATTTAACCCGGTCGTGGCGACGTGTGCCTACAGCACGCGAGATTGTCTGGCCCTTACTCTCCGGACATCTCGCCACTCCTACACCCCTTGTACACACGTACAAGCTTTCCGATGCAAACTGAATGAGAACGCGGGCGCAGATGGCGCCGCGTTAAATAGTTGAGGCTGACACCGCCCACCACTGTTCCATAGATAGGCTCGCCGGCTGGCGCGAAGGCTGGCCGGCTAGCCTTGGTTTTACGCCCCCAACAGGATTCTTAGGGTTGGCTGCCTGCTTCCGTAAACGAGGCTCGCAGGCTAGCATCCTCGGAGTTTACAGCCTACGGTATTTTTGGCTCTGCGGCTCTACCTGCGTCAACCGTCAGAGCGCAAACTCCCGGAAGTTCAGGCTCAACTCCTTCCTCCCCCGCAGCGTACTTTCACCTCTGGCCCTCGTGTTAACGACGCCACACTAGGAAAGAGGAATACCTGACGCAACGTTTGCAACACGTAACAGCAACGGCACCAGCAACATACTTGTAAACTGGAGATGCAGTTAGGAATCAAAAAGACACTACAGAGATAAACTACAAAGTTGATCGTGCAATATATTACTCTAATAAATGTTACTTGTGTTTTGCACTACGCTACTGTAACTATGTTATTTTCTTTAAGAAATTTTAATGATCATGATCCAAAAACGAGGGTTCATAGTCCATTGAGACAAACTGAATGTAGTTAGCTTTAACTCACTCCGTTTCGTTGCTTAAGTAATCAAACAAATCGTTTAGATAGTTTACATTTAACAATAAATTGGGCATGTTAACGGCAAATATACAAGGTGTCTCGAAATCTCTAACAGCATCTAATGAAATTAACATTAAAAACAGTCCGAGTATAAACATTTATGAAACAAAATATGTATTACGATTTAACAATTTTATTTTGAGGATGGTTTGCCTAAAATTACACCATTTACATTAATTACTGAGGCATTTGTTGACTTTGATCACATAATAGAAGTTAGAAAACTGTGTTTATAATAAAAACTCTAACTTGCGAAAAATCGCTTATCATGTCTCATACGTAACAAATAGGAAGTGGATGTCATTATTTGTTCAGTATTCTCATTTCACGAAACAAGGGAAGATATCACTTTCTTAAGAATGATATATATGTTGAGGAGACTCATTTTTGAATGATTGTACATTTTTTAGACATTCAAAATTGTCACGATTCTGTTAATTTGAATACGTGTTATCCGTCAGAAATATGTTCATTCATTTTACCTGTGCTTCCTTTAACTATAGCCTATATCTTTTATTATTAAAATATTTTATGTGATTCCGATTAAAATGCAGAAGACTTCAACCGCTGCCTAATATTTTTTATAACTTGTGAAGTTACAAATTCTATTGTAAACCTTACCGCCCCTTTCTGCTTCCTGAATTCCACATCACATTCAGTGAGAGGACCGTAGCATTGGAAGTTGCGTCGCATACGGAGAAGTTGCTTCTATTGCCGCTGCATGCCATTGAAACTCATTCGTTGTGAGGCCAACATTACACTGAGGCAGAAGTTGGCTTTCAACTAAAAGTCGCAAACGTACATTTTCGAAAACGTATGTGAACGGCAGGTTCGCTTGTAGCCTTTCACGACTGTAGCATGGAGCGCGATTTCACTCGTTGTTAATTTAAATTAATTAGAGCTACTTGTGCGTTATTAATTTAATTTTGTGAATGTAGGTTCGGCTCATGTGGTCGCAGTGAATTCAATATCCCTTAATTTGGGGTTTCGAGTCTCCACTCCACATCTCAAAATGTGCAATTAAGCAAAATATTCAATAAGCTAATACGGTCTTTAAATGCTGTTCGTCTCTTGAACTCAACACATTTTCGTAAAGTGAAAAATATAAATATTTGAAAAGTATGTAATAGTATCAAGCTTTATTATTGTATATTATTCTTTGGAAGTAATGTAAACTTCAGTCAATACATTCACCGTAGTTTTAAAGTGTGTTATTGTAAGCTCAGTTTCTCGGTTTCTTAAGTTATTACATTTCCAAAAATTAATTAACTGCTTTGAATTGTAGAGTATGATATTATTACTCCTATACTATTACTACTACACGTGCTGATACTAATTATACTCTCTTTTATACTTACAATTAGATAGAAAAACTCACAGTAAATCTAATGTTTTCTTGTGTTGTCGAACCACGAATGTAGGTAATTTAAGATAATTGTTAAATAACTGAATTCTTGTGCGTGTGAATTAATCTGTAGTCATTGGTGTTTATGGCATGTCATTCAACCAAATAATATTCATTTACATTCTTTCTCATTAGAGTATTAATATTAAAATAATCTTAATTTCTAATGAGCAACACGTAGGTTTCAGAAGTATTGTGGTACAATTTTTATACTGAACGTAATTCTCTTGAGAATGGTGAACGGGGGAAGAAGTCTGGAAATTTCAGAGTAGTCTTCACTCTAGGATAATGATTTATGACGTGATGGTAAGAGATCATCTTTCACAACAAAATAAACGAGGAAATTGCGTGTTCGGGTAGTAAGAGGTAGGAAAAAGGTGCTCGTTTTCAGCACCTGTAGCTGAGAAGACAGGTTGCTTTGTCGTAGTGTAGGCAGACGTTGGCAAAGAAGAATAATCGGATCGATAGAAGATTTTTTTTCTCGTGACTGGCTAGGAATAAGTTTTTCCGCTCTGTACTGTGTATCAAACAGTATCTAGGTGAGTAAAGGCGGTTTTGTGTGGAATCTATTTTATGATTGAAGCAGGTCAATAGAACTGTGCCCTGGAATAAAACGAGGGGCTCAGAAATATGCAGGTAAGTGACAAGGTCATACAATGGCCAAAAAGCGACTTGACGTTAATATGTGAAGGTAAAATTAGAGAATAATTTTCTGACTCTTCATGTAAGAGGTTGTTCAAAATACGCACTACATTTGCAAAGTCAAAATATTTACGCAATACTACGACTTTCCTCCCAAACACGTATTATTGATTTTCCATTATTCAAGTCTAATTTTTCGAAAATATTGACTAAATTAGACAAACAATCCTCAAAAATGTAACATATTCATCTAGCGGCAGTTCTATTTTCTAAACGTCGGAATCGCATTCATCATCTCGAAAAGTACTCTCGTGTACGTCTCGTGTGGCTCACTTGCCTGTTATTTCTTCTGAATAATATCACGAAAAGGTCAAGAGTGCATTTAGAGAGTACATACAGCGCATAGATGATAGCCCAAAACAGCGGAAAATTAAAGAACCTTAATCGATTTGGTAACCTATTTTTTATTAAAGATGAAGTAATAGTTTTAAAATATCTCAAATTAAAAGAAATGTAACGGTTTTTTAATCTTCTGTAACAACTACAGGATCGTCTATTGTTTATTTGCACAATTTTCTCTCTTCTTTATAACGGAAACGTCAGCGATTTTTATTATATTCTGCGCCGTAATCTTGTTCTAAAAAGGCGATATTCCGGCAAATGAAATTTCCTATCATCTATGCGCTGTCCCTGGAAACGCTTTACAATATTGATACATTTCGCATCAATCCCTCACACAATTTCGAAGTTAATTATGCTCTCCCGAGACGGGAGTTCATATGTGCGCCCTCGAGTCAAAACGATGGCAGCTGCAGTAGGGTTCCACTCGAGTCGCTCCGCTCCTAGTAGAGGAGGGTCTCCGCGCGGCGCTGGGGGCGGAAGGCTGCCTGTCGATTGCGAAGCTGCCGGCGCGTTACATCTCGAGCACGCGTTCTGCTCGGCGGAGTGGGAAATAATGGCGGGGGAGCCTCATTGCTGGAAGCAGCGTCAAAACGCGCACCGTCTCTGGAAACGAGTATTTGTGGGGGGGGAGAGAAACTGCTAAAGTGTGTGAATATGTGACGTACGTGTGGAATAAGCGTGTTTAAGCAGACGTATAGGTTGATCATTAGATAAATAGATAGATTAGGTAGATTGATTGATCAATTGATAAATATAAAAATAATTAGATAGATAAGTAGATAAATAAGTAGATAGGTAGATAGGTAGATAAATAGGTAGGTAGATGGGTAGATAGATAGATGGGTAGATAGATAGATATATAGATAGATATAGATAGATAGAGAAATAGATAGATATGTGTATAGATAGATTGATAGATGGGTAGCTAGATAGGTTCGATTTTATAAAGTTTGCTGTGAGCTAATGTTCAGTATAACAACTAACATTACAACAAGTAAAAGCTGAGTTCGTTCTATTTAATTTCCAATTATTTCTAAATCAACATTTTGTTCTTACTCTCCCTTTATGCCGTACCTTCATATTTATTTTATCTTATTATCCCTTAAATATAGTTATACGAGGGATATGCGTAACGATGAACCTTACCTTTATTTTTATGTAAGATGCATGTGATATTTTACATTTGCTGGACGTTTCGTCTATTGCGGAAGCCAAAGGCGGAAGAGTCCGTCGATTTGGAAACGTGCGGGTGAAACTAGTCTATTAGGCCGCATCAAATTAGCTATTCACGTTGGCTGCGGTAATTCAACACAAATACTTTAACCCGTGCATTTTGAATCAACGCACATTGTATTCATATTTCATGTATCTGTTTACTTTAGCCGTTTGTCAAAAAAATTCTTTCTTCGGTTCGTCTCGTCCTACATCTTACATCGTTTTGCCTGTTCTGGAGCCTCTGCCCCGTGAAGCCTTGTGACGCCTCAGTGTGACCCATGACGCCTAAAAATCTTCTCCACTCTCGCAACCACGCGTCGCTCAGTGACCGCAAACCCAACAGGCGACACCCCTCCTCTGCAGCCAACACACCCCGCGGCACAGCTCCAAGACGTGTCATCTTTGACTGCCTCTCAACTTCGTCCCATTTTTCTACACGATTCATTTAAACTTGTTTTAATAAGTGGAATAGAAAATATCCCAATATGATTGTTTTCGTCAACAGCAAGTCAGACACCGATAACATTCCAGTACAACTTCCTGATCGGGATATTTTTTATTATCCACATTCCTGTGTGAGCTATGATAATTCATTATTAGTGTAGGCATTGCATACAATTATATTTGAGTATAACTTTGCATGTTAACACCACGAGCTATCGAAATATCTTCACACACACACACACACGCGCGCGCGCGCATTCATTGCTTCAGTCAGGGGTGGATTACTGCGTAAGTAAAGGCCGTGCTTGGGCACGCGGCGGATAGGGGATTCCAAGCAACCGCGTCAGCCCACAGTGTTGCCATCGCTTGCTGGCCCAATGCGACCCAGTCGCGCGCGCAGAAGTTCCGGCAGCCCCGTCTCGAGGAGCTCTCCAACGCCAGAACAGGCCGCCCCCGCCCCCGCCGCGGCGCGGCGTGGCGCCCTTGCTTCCACAAGTCGCAATGCGGAATAACACAATTAAGTTACCGCCCGACCCCTCGTCGTCGTCACTCCGCCGCTTCGTCCGCCCCGCCACGCTCGATTCTGCTCCGCTCTGCCCCGGCCTCTCGCTCATCCCCCCCGCCACGCTCCGACCCACCCCCCTCACTCAGCCTGCGCCATGCCCCGCCCCGCGTTCTACCGGGTTTCCCTCCCGCTCAAGCCGTTCATCACTCTATCACGCTCGCTCCGTTCCGCTCTGTCGCCACTCATCCTGCTTCGTCTATCTTTGTCCTATTCGTTCCCGTTCCACCGCCGATCCGCTCCGCCCCGCTCCGCCCCACTCCGCCCCCGCTTCCGGCCGGCCGCTCCGCCCGCTCGGCCCCCTCAGACCCGCCCCGCCCCGCCCGCCCCGCTCCGCCCCGCTCCGCCCCGCTCCGGCCCCGCTCCGCCCCGCTCCGCCCCGCTCCGTCCCGCATCGTTTTCCTCTTGTCCTCGCTCCGTCGCTGTTTCTCTTCCGTACACCTTGTTTGTCTCTCTCCAGCCCCGCTCGCGCATCGCCCCGCTCTGTTCCAATCCGTCTCGCTCCGTCCTGCACCGCCTCCGCTCGTCCTGCTCCTTCCGCCCTTTCCTTCTTGGCGCCACTACGCCTTTCTATGACCAACTCGCCCTCCCCTCTCCACCCCGCTCCACTCCACCTCCGCTCCGTCCCGCTCCCTCCCGCTCCGTCCCGCTCCGTCCCGCTTCCGTCCCGCCCGTCCGCTCCGTCCCGCTCACCGTCCGCTCCGCCCGCTCCGGCCGCGCTCCGCGCCGCTTCCGGGCAACGCTCCGGCCGCGCTCCGACTCCCACCTTCCTTCTCGCAACACTCCACACTCGCGCCTCTCCGTGACTCGTTCACCTCACCCCGTTTACCCCCTGCCCCTGCCCCTCCCCCACCCTAGGCTCATCTCTCGCCTGCCCCTCTGCCCGCCGCACCGCTCTATGTTTCTCAGACCGTCCGGTGGGGGGGGGGGGCGAGGAGGTCCCCGCTCGCTGCTTGACTGGGCGCCCCATCGCTAAATGCGCACACATCAACGATCCTGCTCCACTATCCCGGACGCCGCGCTACTCCTTCATCGGCCCGTGCGCTCAGCCAGTGCCTCTGGGTCCTTCTGCCTCCGGGTTTCTCTCAGTCGCCCAGTACTGCTCCCTCCCCCCATACCCCATCACTTCTACCGTTGTCTTGTCCTTCCCAATTGTCTTATCTCGTTCTTCTTCCTTGTTTTAGTATGTTACTCCTCTTTACCCTTCTCTCCTCCTTTTTTGTTTTCATTCTCTATCTCCTTTGCGTCTCGTCGTTCCCTACCAACCTTTTGCCATCTCTCTTCCTCCCTTTTCTTCTCCTTTTTCTCATCTCCGTAAATCAATCGCTAATTTTCCATACTGCTGCCAATAATAGATTCATGCTGTTCTTATTCCGCTCTCGCTTTCTTACCCCCACCACGCCGCCCATTCGCGCCATCCCCTTCCTCGGGGATTCCCGCTCCATTGCCGCCTGGGGTTTCGGGCGCTCGCAACGCCTAGGTGGAGAGGGGGGGCCGCTTTCCGCGCAGGGACTGCCTAACTCGAAACGACGGGCAGGCGGGTGGACGCACAGAATGAAAAAACGCATTTGAAGAAGTCAAGTTTTCTCAAGTTTATTATAATTTACAGAATCTCGACCAACGCGTAAACGGGGAGGAGGAGGAGGAGGGGGGGCGGCAGGCTAACCTCCACACAATCGGTGCGCGCTCCAGTCGCGAATCCGACAACCTCTCAAACCCCTCGCCTCACCCGCACTTCGTCTCCTCTCCCCGTGCCTCGCCCCCCCCTTCTCCCCGACCCCGCAGTCGCATTTCTCTCATCACTTCGTCAACCGCCGTCGTCGTCGACGTCGTCGTCTTCTTCGCCTTCAGCTTCTTCGTCTAGCGCCTCCGCTTCCGCTTGCTTTACGTAGCGGACAAGTTTTTCGTAGTGCGGGGACTTCGAATTTCGGTTTAAGTACCTTAGAGGGCGAGAACGGCCTGTAGTACGAGAACTGTGTGGCGCGGCTTCGCTCGTTGGGAACTTGCAACGCGCGGGCCGAGGGGAGACGCGGCGGAGAGGGGGGGCGAAGGGATGGAGGGGCGGGCCGCGTCCTCTTTTAGGGAACGATGAGAGGTGGTAAGTTGCAAACTAAACGAATGCCAATTCGGAGGCAACGAGAGATCTACGAGCGGGCGTTAAAATAGAACAAACAACACGTTTCTTCGTAACCTGGCGGGGCCTGCAGTAAATTTGAAACCGGGAGTTTTCGCGAGATGACTTCGCCGCACTGGCAACACTAACTCATAGATGTCGCTTAAATGAATGTAATGGAGATGATATTTGGAGGTTTGTCTTACAAGCATAGTGACTTCACGCTGTGGAATAAATTCAAACTGTTGTTTTCTGTGTTTACCCAAACTATTTGGTTTCGGTAATTTTAAATGCGGTAAATATTTCAGGCGAATATGTTTCAAACTTTCTTTACGGAATGGTCGATATTTACAATAAAAATGAGACAGTGGTAATATTTATAATAATAATTAATAATAATAATAATAATATAATAATAATTAATAATAATAATAATAATAATAATAATAATAATAATAATAATAATATATAATAATAATAAATAATAATTAAAATTCAGATTGAGCCAATACGAGCGTATTGGCGGATATTACTACAGAAGTACTCTGTTCTTTCATATGCTGTCTGTTCCCACGAAAGCATCAAGGATTTTTAATTTGTAACCGGTGGGTTAACGAAGTGCATACTCTAGCTTCTAAAGTTTCTGGTGAAATATTATTCACTAATGTTTTATAATTTGCATTTTGGTAAAATGGAATTAACACAAAATAAATCATTGTTATATGTTTTATCGTAAATTAGAGTGATGTTTGCCGAAATGTATACTTAACATTTCGTTAGTGATGCAATCAATTTGCAAATTAGTTACATAAAAAAATGTCATCTTATTCCGTAACAGACGTCGTTGATGTTGGCATTTCTGTAGTCGTTTCTTTGTTGATTTATACGAGTACTGACACAAGTTAATGATGTAATAAGATATGAAATGAAAGCCTTCGTAACATTTCACAAGAAAGAAACGTGAAACGTCGTTTTATTACGAGTATTCCCACGCGTGGTATTAATTGCCTGTTGCTGAAGCGTCAGTTTTGAAACCAGCCACTTACCAAGGTATCTTTGAGGCGAGCGAAAGCAAGTCGGCCTCAAAACTCAAAATGTCTTTTGCCTCCAAGAACATCCCCACTGCGGATCGGACAGTCTTCCTTTTCCAAAGACGTTTGCCTTCATTGTGCGCCCCGGCCTCATCCCCGCATAGAGCAGAGCACCAGCCCACGCCCCCCACCCCCGCTAATGGAATAACTGAGAGCACAAAATAATGTCAACAATTCTCACTCATTGTGAGCACGCTGAAAGAGAAATTTCGTTTCGAATTTCACGGCCGGTCCTTGGCCTCCTCTTATTTGCGCTTTGTGTAAAGAAATCATAACGTTTGTGTATCGCTTGGAAACCACATTGAAATGGAAATGTCGTTTATGATGCAGCATCTCCATGAAACACCACATTTTAATAGCGGGCCGGGCTCGGCGCAGCGGCCGGCGCTCGTTTATTGTCTGCGGCCAGCGCTCTCCTCCTCCCGGTGTGTGGGAGGGGCAGAGTACGGCCGGGACGGGGGAGATGGAGGCGGGCGTCGGGGCTAAAGCCTGTGACGATAGCGCCGCCGCCACTGCCTACGCCGTTGTTCTCGCGCAATTATTTAGTTTCCTGCATTCCCCGATGGACCTCTTGCCGAGATAAATACGCAGCCCGGCGGAACCGCCGCGGGGAGCAAGAGGCCACCAAGAGGGAGATAGGGGGTGAGGGATGAGATGGGAGCGAAGAGAGAGGCGCGGTCGGGCCCAGAAGTATGGAAGAGCGCGGTTCTCCAAAGAAGAAAGGAGACGTAGAGTTCTCCGTAGCGTTTCAGGAGTAACTCTACCGTGCTGGATGACCCGGAGTTGGTTTGCTGCGTCGTCGTGAGGGAAGTGCGGCGGCCGGTTCCACGGACCCGTTCTTAGCGATTCGGTCGCCCGTAATCCGAGAGGCCTGTTTGCTCCGCCGGCCGCCGCCCTCGGTCCGTGGCCTCGTCCCGTCGGCCGCCGTCTCCGGGCGGCCCAATCTCTGTGCAAATCACCGAGGATCTCCATATTGGTAAATGGCGCGTGGTCCCATAACGCGGACAGGAATTGTGGGGCCGCGGGGTTGTCGTGGGCGCAGGAGTGGCTGGGCGACGTTGGGCCAAAGGGGCGGCGCGGGCAGCAGTGTGCGAAGGCAGTAAAGGGTGACGTTGGCAGCCGAGAGCGGTGCGGGAGTGGGGGCGGCCGAGGGCAGCGGGGTGGCCAGGTGTTGGAGACAGCGAGAGCCGGTAGGGATTGAGAGGCGGCGGGGATGTGAGCAGCGGAAGAGTGCGCGAGACAGAAACGGGATCGTGGGCGTTGATGGCGAGAGCTGCCATGGAGTGGTGTGGTCGACGTGACGGCTGGGGTCGGCAAGTGGCGTGAATGGAGCAGGCGGCGGGGCGTGAGCGGTTTTGGGGACGAGCAAGGGCAGCAGGTGGCAGAGGAACACGAGAAACGGAGCGTGGGCGTTGGGATCGGCGCACAGCTGCGCTGCGTCGACGTGCGAACGACTGGGTTCGCCAATGTGGCTGGGCGTATGGGAGTTGAGGGTTACCGAGGTGGCCAGTGAACGGATGGCGGCGTGGGGGTTGGAGGGGCGGTGAGGGCAGCGGGGTTCGCGCAGGGTTGTTTTAAGACGGAATAAGTGGCAATGATCAGAGAAATGGGGCGTGGGCGTTTGGCGATCGGCGACTTGCTGCGTGGATTGGTGTGGTTCGGCTGTGGCATGGCGGGGTCGGCAAGGGTGTTGAAACGGATCTTTAGCGGTTTGGGGGTGGGGCTGTGGGGGCAGCGGGGAGAAGTGTGGGCGGCGAGGGTGGAGCGAGCGTTGGGCTGTGGTCGGCGAGGGCAGCAGGAGTCGGAGACGGGACGGGACAGCACGGGAGGAGCGTGGGCGGTGAGCGTGGGGCGTTGCCAAAGCACACGTGTGCGCCGTTCCCTTTGCGGTGGCACGTCTCTCTTGCCTTAACTCGCCTCTCGCTGGGATACATTATGAGGTGGGTCTAACAGACCGTACGTTTCAACATTTTTATCTACGTGACGCGGAATTGCACGGGAAAAAGTGACATTTCTGGGAGAAGAATGTAAAATGCATATAAAAGATAAAAAGAGTAAATCACTTCGTTGTAACGTTCTATGGTTTAGAATAGTGTGTTCCACACACCACAAATATAGGGCTACGTACATGAATAGAAAAGTTGTTGTGTGCGGACCATTCATTATGCTGTTTTCAAGTCATGTTACTCTGAAGAGAAGAGAATACTTTGTTAATAATTATTCAGTCGCAAAAAATGTTCGTTAAGGTGCATGATTAAAAAACTAATATCTAATTTCCTGAAATGTCACAAAAATCTCCAAATTAACGAACAAATTCGAATATATTTCTGACCACTTAAATTACATTTTGCAGTATGTTATATCGTCAACCGTTTGGACATATCAATGTTTAGAGTAGCCAATTTAAATAAAAAAAATATTTTGGAAATCAGTTCGTTTAACCATAGCTTAATCCTTAGTTCACAAGTAAAATTGCTGGCATTAGAGATGTGTTTACCTGAAGCTTCCTTGTTCTTCCAGAGAAAACTACCATGTATACCATATTACTATCCTAATCAGCTTTCAACATTTCAGTACCGATCAATATTTTTCTTTCCGAAATATAGACTAAATCAAACCTTGGCATACCTCGTAGAACTCTCGGAGTCATTTGAAATTATAAGGATCGATCATATCGTGATGGGTCAACATCTCCCTCCTTAACGATATGCGGGAAGTTTGTTTCAAGGGAAAAATGAGAATAATTCATTTTCTACTAGTAAAATATTCATAATAATAAAAATTAACTAGAAAATAAAGACAGCCACTGTACGATAGAAAATCTTGGTCTTTGCCCGGTTCAGGTTTAAAGCATTTTTCCCACAAGAAAATTACAATTCTTGAGATGAGTTGCATGCGATGTGTAAACTGGTGATATGCAAAAGTACGCAGTATGCCAAGACGTAGATTCTTATATTTCCCGTCATTATGACACAGGTATGACACAAAAAGAATAAGAAAACCGAGATCGGGTGTGTAGTCTTCTCTCGCTGACCCAACCCAACGCGCGCAGATGCTCGCGCGGCCGCGAAGCGTGAGTGGTGAGCCGGATGATAACGAGTGCCGGGTGGCGTCGGGGATCTAAGACTGCGCCTTTCGGCCGCAGGCGATCTCTGCGGCAGGGGGGAAGTGGGGGTGGGGCGTCTGGAGACAGACACCCCGCCGCACGCAGTCGCCACGGGCGTCCCATCGCTCATCGGGCGGCGGCGGCGGCGAAAGCGGCGGCGAGGGCGGCGGCGGCGGCGGCGCGGGCAGCTCAATTCACAGCGCCGCAAGACGAACGAGCGGCCGAGTGCTTAAGACAGCGAAGACACCGCGGAAGTAAATGACCGCGAAGGGAAGAAAAGTGGGGCGAAAAGTAGGAATTCTTTTTACTCGTTTACCCCGCGAGGGCTGCGGGGCTCTCCAGATCCCAATAAGGCCAGGGTTGGGGAGTCGGATGGGGATGGGGAACGGGATAAGGCGAGGGATGGGGAGTCGGACAAGGACGGGGAACGGGCCTTTTGAATCGCGTACTGAGGCGATCCAGTGGTGATTTTTGTAAACTTAATATTTCGCGATTTGCCTTCACTTTACCTCGTTCCTTTTGCGTTACATATTTTCTCGTCTTGTTTTGAATCTAAGTTTTCGCCCAGCTGCACTTAACCAACGTTTTTCACAATACCTGTCCTATTTATTTACATCTATTATATTGAATCTCAAAACTATGATTCGTTTATATACCTCTTTCTAAGCTAAGTCATATTTGTCTAATCTGAACCGCTCAAGAATTTCGCAGAACCACCCCTTTATGTATCCGATTCATTCATCCATCACTAAGAATTCAATGTAATACGAGGAGAAATCTGAGGATAAAGAAATTGTATCTGGTAATAATCACGTAAATTAAACCGACGAACAATATATGAAAGAAGAAAGTAAGGAGAGACTATTCTAAAACTTGAAAGAGAGCCTGAGAAAGCCCGGTTAGAAGTAATAAATTAAACGGATACATGCTAGGGAAATTGTCAGAAAATAAAGTGGTTCGAACCACTGTTCTGTTCCTGCGGAACAGAATTACTAGACGGAAATTGATAAAATATGAACTATTTTACTCTAAATGATAAGCAAAAAATTATTTTTTTTATTTTGCATAAAATTAACATATTCCCAAAACTTCATGAGAATATAATTACATTTTCTTATGGTGCGCAGCTCTATACTTGGTCCGAGCAAATCCCCTAACTTAGTATTTTGATGAGGGAATGACATCTCAATCTTAAGAGGGATAGAGACTAAGGCTTAGGAGTGAACATCGGTAGATCACTGAGATCAGCGGCGGATCCACAAAATAATTCAACGCAGGGGACCTCTCAATTTTTTAAATAATTTTTAGTTAACTTTAAATATGTGTAGGTGTTAATAAGCGGAATACTCCAGGTGATTCAGGCTGCCAAAACTCCGGAATCTGCGGAAGGCGGTGGTGGGGAATGGTTGCGTGAGTGAGTATTAGTGTTCCTCAGCAGATCAACTGGTGTGTCGTAAGTTCCGTAAGGGTAGTTCATTTTATAACTGGAATGTTGAGATGTTCCTCCTCCTGAAACTTGTGACCGACAAAACATTTCGGTTTGCGAGTTTTTTTCTCCGTGTATTTCCCCCAGCAGGTCCCCGCACCAAACAGTAGTAAGGTCGAAGCCCCTATTGGCCTCTCGACGTGTGTTGTAGTTTAGCGTACTTCAATGTATGATGTTTAAGGGGAATGCAGACAACGATGAGGTAGAAAAGTATTGAGTATCAATGTCCATATTAATTTAAATTCTCAATAGAATACAAGTCTTAAAAGAGTAATTCAAATTAATAATTCCGTACTAGGTAACTATTCTGTTAATTGGCGTCCCGATTTTGTTTCTCATTCTGTAAGTCTGTGATCAGTTGTTATGTTATGTTAAATAAAATCAATTATTGAATTTCAAGATTTTGATCTACTCTGGCAGAAATATTAAGCGCGGTCCCTTGTCCGTTTATTTAGATACTGCGGCAGGATTCACCATATATTGTCAAATATCTTAGAACAGCTGACCGTTGTAAGTCTCTTCTTGGCAGTGGCTTAACTTGAACTAGCTACACGGCTTGCATCGAAAATCCACCTCCATTGGGACTCAGTCCTTAAGACCTCGCGGTCAGACACGCTTTAACGGCAACGGAATTGTCACTGATCTATCTCAGCCGGTGGTGTTGTTGCGGGTCCGGGGGTGGGCGAGGAATGGCGGGTGGTGCGGGGGGCTTCGTGCGCTGCCCTGGCGGCACGCCGGGGGTGGCCGGCCGCCGTGTGTCATGCTCTGCCGCGGCACACACCCGACCGGCCGCCGGCCCTGCTCGACTCGTAGCCGCACGCCACGCCCCGCCCCCGCCAGCCCCTCCCGCCACGCCCCGCCACTCCCCGCCACGCTCCGCCACGCCACGCTACGCCTCCCCACCCTGTCCCCACCTCGCCTCACCCCCGCCCTGCTGCCAGCTTTGTCCCACCCCTGCCCCCACCCCCTGGTCGCTCTTCCCCCACCCCGCCCCACCCCTCGCCCACCCCTCCCTGCCGCGCCCGCCCCCTCGCCCCGCCCTCCGCCCTAACCCTTCCCACCAATCTCCTTCCCCGCCCCACTATCACCCATCCGCCCCGCTTAACCGCCCACCCTCTCGTCCCCGGCCAAGCCCCCGCAACCGCCTCAGTAACCCCCGCCCGTCCCCCAGACCCCCGCTTCGCCCCGCCAACCCACTCCCGGCGCCCCCACTCCTCAACCCCCGCCCGCCCTGTTCCCGCCCCGCCCCCTGCTCCCTGCCTCCCTCGCCAAGCTGCACGCGTGGGCTTTTACGAATTGCCACTGCTCGTGCCCTGTTACGGCTCAATGGCCACTACTCGCCGCCGAGGTTCATAGCGCACTCTATTCAGTGTCCAAATAGAATGGGGCCGGCCGTGCTAAAGCGTGTGGCGCGCTGCCGCGCCGCGCCGCGCCGCGCCACCCGGTGAGGCCCGCTTTGTGTGCGGAGAGGGTTTCACAGCTGCTCCGTGCGCAACTGGAGTTGCCTCTTTATTTAGCCCGACACCAGCAACAAAGTTAGCAATGTTGTTGTCGCAAATAAAGTCCTTGTTAGTAGCTGCACAATAAAAAAGAACTTTTGTATTAACTGAGAGTCGTGTAATGATCTAAAAAAGAATACTGTAACAAACACTATATTTTCAGAATAAAGTGAAAGAAGTTTAGAGGAGACCGTTAATTTGGGAAGCATAAAATGAAGAGAGACACAAATATTGTTTTACTCGATTGCTACACCGAGGTTAATGTATGGAAATGCTGACAGGAATTTTAGTACGTATAAGGAAGTAATGTGGAATTCATGGAGTTGAAACAAAATGGATGATAAACACTGCAAGTCGCAGTGTCTCACACAAATATAAATCAGGTAGATACAAGAAAATTACTTGATATAGAAAATAAAATATAATACCAGGACCATCTTCACCTAATACCTAAAATCAGGCTTCCCGTATTAGAAATGGAGTGTACTAAATGAGCGGAGAAAATGCTCGTACATAAATTGCGCGGGCAAAGTATGACCCGGAACGGTGTCGAAACCCAACTACTGAAGGCAATATAAACTATCCTGTGTAGATTATGAGGCATTCTATAGAGCTTCGTTATTTTTTTACACCTCTTAAAATCTTAAACAGTAAAATCTACTGAAGAAGGTAGGTAAAATGGTGATTTCACACTCCAAATGTTCATCTTTGGATAATATTAGCTTTTCATGTAATTGAAAACGACTTGAGTCTTATGGTTTGTCATCCAATTGAAGAATGTATTATTTATTTGATTAGTATAAAATACATATCAATGTGTATGAAACTAAAAAGTATATATGTAAAATTAAATAGGTAATAAGAAGTATACAAAGATACGACTAGTTTAGAAATGAACTTTTAATACTTTTAATTTTAAATACTAATTCAAATATGTATTTCATAAGTGATTTAATCAGCATACTGCGACCAAAATGATAAATACAGACCTTTGTTAATACTGCCGACATTTAATGCTTGTTGTTTTGAACATCTATTAAACCGTTACGTAACCTCCTCATCTACTTGCGTCACCGAAACACACCACGCGCTACCCAAAACTCTTCATTATAGCAAATGGTGTTCCAGAAGAATCTAAGCGGTTTATGGATTTGCTACGCATCCATTTGCCCAGGGAATTCATTTCTCATTGTGTGTTTCATTTACAACCTGAACGTAATCTCCAGGGTTCAGAATTATTCAAACTCTTATGCATGCTTAAAAGTTAATGAAACATGCATGGGCACAGCTGCAACTCGGTATGATGCAGCTGTCTTTAAAAAAATAAAATATCGATCTGCAAAACTATCCGTGTTTAGATTAATGGTGAGTTTCATTTAAGTTTGTTCACTTTTTTGCATATGTGATAAATGTAATTTTTCTCAGGCGATTTTCGTTATAGAAATTACACAAATTAGTATATATTTCATCTAGTTAGCGTGTTCCTGTGGAAATTACTTGTTTAAGTTCCATAATCTTTAATTTTGCTAAATAAATAAACATGGACTTGTACTATTTAGCGAGTCCCGTTAGTTTTAGATTTCCAAGTAGCTACAGGTAAGTGGACCGAATTCGAACACTATCTCCCGGAGAATTCTAACGGCCAGCAGCTATTTCTCATCGATAATATTCCTTATTTTCCCCGATCAATGTCAAGTGAATGCTGAGCAGTGCAAATGGACCACATAGCGCGCGCACTTTTTCCTTTATCCCACCCTCCATCTTGTCCCCTCCCCACCCTATAAATAAACGCGCGCGCACACACACCCACTCTCACACTGAAATTCTTCATTCACCTGGTGTTGATCGGAGAAACCACGGAAAACTGCCGCAACTGATCAGAGCAACTGGCCACTAGAATTCCCCTCGAGAAAGCGACTGACCTCGACCTAGCGTAGAAAATTCTGTCTCCGTCGAGACTCGAACCTAGAACCTCCCGCTCAGAGGCACTGAAGTGCCATCAGTTGATGCCCTACGCTATCTCTCCCCATATCGTCACTCGCAGCCTCAATACCGTGCGTAGTGAGACTAAGAGCGGCTATCGTTGCTAGGTAGTAAAAGCAATTGGAGGATCATTGAAAGCTCCCAATCACAGGGCAATAGGGGCCAACACGCCAACGACCTCGCGCCAGCCACCGCCCTAGCTCGCGCCAACGGCAGCGCCAGCCACGTACCGAACCGCAGTGCGTCGGCACACATCGACCGGCCGAACGATCCCGTGTAATTGAATAAATCTTCCCGGACGCGAACAGCAATTGACATTCACATAGAATACATTGAATTATCGTCATGTTTGCGCACGTGCCCCTTTCTATTTTTAGGAAAATTTCATTTTGAAATGATACGTCAATCATAATTTTCCGATAGCTCTTTTCCCGATGATCGGCCGTTTGACCGGCGTCACGCTGGAGGGCGGGTGTGCGTGGGGGAAGGGGGAGTGGTGAGCGGTTGAACGCGAGGGAGCGTGAGCGTGGGAGGTGGGGACGGGGGAGCGGGAGAGCGGTGGAGGGGGATCGTTGAGCGTGGAGGTAGTGTGAGCAGAGATGGGGTGAGAGGTGGGAGCTGGCGAGGGTGAACGTGGAGGGTGGTGTGAGCAGGTGAACGGGGGGAAGGGTGAGCGGGTGAGCGTGGAGGGAGGGGGTGAGCGTGTGAGCTAGAAGGAGGGGGCGAGAGCGAACGCAGTGACGCCAAATGGCACACGGCACGTGCGCCGTGTGGAAGTTGCTGACACTAGTGAAGCTCTCCTCTCTTTTGCTAACCGCGCGCAAATGCAATAGGAAAGAGATAGTTGCCTAGTTCTCTGAAAAATGCGGGGAAAAAACCTATACACGTATTTTCTGTATTGGAAACAAATTCGGAAACTCATGGGTGTTGACGATGTTTGGAACATTATAATTATTCACAAGAGTTTGTTCATGAATGGTATGGTTGAACCTCAGAGCAAATCATATATTTCTTGCATAAATGAATCTGTTTTGAGATTGTGCAAAAGTATTTTAAATATATCAACAATGAATATTTTAAATATTATTTTTCATATGAATGTCTTGTTTACTATGAAATTGATGAACACTATTTCTTTCGAAAACAATACCCTTTTTTTCTTTATGTTGGGGAAGAAATCGATTGAAAAGAAAGGAAAATGAGTTTAAAATGTCATTAAAAATATTTTCTCAGAACATAGTTTTCATCTGATCCCTATGAAAAAGTGGTTGGGTTTGGTTAAACTATGTTTTTTGATATTTATTTTACATGATCTGACCCTAAAAAGTATACTATGATTTATTTATAGCTGATATGAATATAAGCGGCAACAACGCAAAACATGTAGCAGAATATTAATAATGTCAGAAAACTCCTATAAAATTAATTATAGCATCGTGAAATACATTTTGGTACTATAAGTGCAAGTCTAATAGAGGATCAGAACAATAGTTTTCAAATTTCTAGTATTTCATTCAATTTTTACATTTCTTCTAAGCGGTTGATTCCTATAAATTCTTAATTACATTAGCTGTAGAGTGTTTGACATTGGGTACATTAGGGATAATTCTGTGAAATGCATACTTTTTAGTAAGTATGTATCTAAATGGGACAGAAGGCAAATGAGAGGAAGAAGGATGGTTTATTGTGATCACAATACTTTATTTTGTTAAAAATACCCATTTTGGTTGACAATATAGTATACAATGAACGCTATTTTTTTCTCCAATTAACATTTACTTATTAAAATGAAAATAAATATAACTCCGTACTGTTATGCGGAGTGAATATCGAGCGCATAATCCCGCGATTAACCTAAATCAGGAATCAATGTCTGCATTAGCAGAGCGGGCGGCACGGGCCGATAATAATGCGCGGCGGCGGGCGGATGGGAGAAGGGGAGGGGGAGGGGGGTCGTCCCTTGGCCTGGCAGTGGCTCGTGCCTGGCGTCCGCCCGCGCAGTAATCGCAAATGAGGCCGAGGTGCCGGGCGGCCGCAAATGCCTCGACCGCATTGCGCGCGCCACTGATCCCGCTACGAGCGCGCTGGAATGATCGACAAGAGACGGTCGACAGGAGTCGATTCGGTGCTCCTGGTCAATCAATGGTGACGGCGGAATTGGCGCAGTGGTCTTGACGACCTCGTTGTACTGGAATGGAAACCGCGTGAAGTCTCAGAGTTTTTAAGATAGAAATGATACCAAGTGGAACATTTTTTTGTACCCCTTTGCTCACCTGCTAAAGTAGTATGCTTACCTGTTGAAGTTGCGATTTCCGTACTGTTAATCGTCCGTTAAGGTAAGGTTACCGGACTCGTCCGTTAAATATTTTTTTTTGTTCTAAGTCGTTAAAAATGTAACGGACTGGTTCGGCAATATAATGCACTATAACACGCAGATACTCGGATTAAAATCAGCAAGCGATCAACTGGTGATCGATTAACACGACAGTAATTGTTAGGCGTCTAACAACTTTAACATTTCGCGTACAAAATAAATTGTTTGTGCGTCGGTAGAAAGACTGTTTTCTGAATAGAGATGACTACTTCAAGAGATAATTGTACACAGAAACGTTGTATGCACCTTGTCCGAAATGTGATTAATTTGAATTAGGTTGGTAAACACCGCGTCCAAAAGTATTAATATGCGGCCTCGAAACTAAAACTATAATTGTGTTCATTTGGTGTGCTTAGAATGCATTCATTGCCACAACCCTAGAACATCCTTATCTTTTGGGGAATGCTAACCCACATTTCGGTTGTACTGCAGTGTAAATGTCTCTAATCTCTGCTACATCCAGGCTTGGCATGAACGGAAGAGAGATTGAAACGATGGTGATATTGTTGTGTGTAAAGATC
>BOPP01000016.1:5438410-5450645 GCA_017312745.1 Gryllus bimaculatus
GGAGGGGCAAGAGCCCTTCCCGGCCGGCGCGGCGCGGCGCGAGGAGGCGCAGGGAGATGGCGGGGGGAGGATGAGACACCGTGTCGTAAAAAGCGCGTGAGAGCTTCGCTTGCTTCCACAAAGGCGCCCGCCTCCCCCTCCCTTCGCCTTCGTAACCGCTCACGGCCCTCTTCTTGCTGGAAGGCGAGTAATACCGCATTCTGCTCTTCTAGATTGATAAAGTCGCCAAACACAGTATGTCGCACTTTTGCAAGAAAGCTTCAGCAGGAGGGTAGAACGACGAGGAAATAACGTTGAGATCTCCGAGGAGCATGTTGGATCCGCTTTTTATCGAAGTTGTGAACGCGGGAGCTTGTTAACTGCGATGTCGTTTGCAGCTGTAAAAACTGGAGATGGAACTTTGCTCGAAACTTGATTTCAATTATTTATTTATTCATTCATTCATTTATTCATTGTGACACTATCGTGTTTTATCTCCAGGAGTTGAACATTATAACTAAGAAACTTCACAATAACCATTCTTCCTTTTCTTAGGAAAATGGTGAGTCATTTTCTCGATTCCTTCAAATTTTATTCATGTCAAAAAATATGCTAAAGTATGTGGTTACATTTGTTGAAGCCTTCAAATCTGAATATACCTTCTCTATACCCCATTTGTTCTTAAACTACACACTGTTCTGTAGAAACAATAAACGACTCGTGTGAGTATAATCTCAATTCCAATTATACTCGTTACTACCCTACTATTCTGATTCAGGAAGAATCCATGACCCCTGAACGTAGGTGCTGAAAGCAACCTGCACAACCTAGCAGTTCTGCGGGCAAGCATAAGTCAGCGCAGTCCGGTGGAGCTACTCAGTACGAACGTGTTCTGTTCATGTTTCGTGTAAACGTGCACTGCTTCGTCTCATGATAACCCGCAATATCCGTGATATTTAAATATCAGTATACAAGCACGACTTATATATGCCACCTACGTAGATTTCATCCGCACATCACCCTTCTAGTAACTGAAAAAATCTTACAAGACTCTCTCGACTTGTATTCATAAAGCTTTTATGGGATGTATGTTATCGGTGTAATAAATTATGCCTCTACAAACATCATTTCGTCAAGTATTGGGTTGAAGTATATTGAAAGAAGACCGTCTGTGACTTCAATCTCTGTACGATCTATGTCTCATCTAATATTTACTCTGTGGTTATTTTGGTAGTGCTATATTCGAGCTTCATATTGCCGTACTATTGATATCAAAGAAACGGAAAGAAATAAAATTCTTGGAATAACATCAAGGGTAAATGAAAATTAAAAGTTCTGAGAATATTAATAACTTCCATGTTTACCTACATTATCAATATTTTGTTAGGCCAAAAATGTATCCCGAAATACACCACGTTTCAATTTTTCACTCATTCGAAATTCACGAGAGACACGCTTTTGTTTTACCTTCCGAGATGAGTTCGTGCGATTTCTGTATCTAATTTTTTATCATGATTTACTACGTGTATATTTATTAAAACACGGTGCAAGCGAATTACGATGAAAACGAATGAAGGGAGATTTCCAATTCCATGTACGCGGTTTTGTCGGCGCATACAAGAGAGGCATTACACAGACATAATCTTCCCAAACGAATGAAAGATCAATTAATTAACAAGCGCAAGCGGATACAGCGTGAATGCGAGTCGCAGCTGCCGTGGCAAAGCGAGAGAGAAATGGGAGAGGCAACGAACGATAGAAAGCAACGGACGAATGAACACGATGGCGAGCGGCAAATGTAGAGAGAAAGGGCACGTCAGGTTATCAGCGAGTGAGGAGTATTTGGAAGGGCAGGTCGGAAAGAGGATGGAGGAGGCCCGGAATAGATTGGAAAAATCTGGAGGGGATGGAAGGGCCTGTGTCATGCGTGATGCTCACACAATATGAGAGAGAAGGAGACGCTCTCATTAAAAGCGAACCGAAAATATGTGGAACTGACGTACATCGGACAGGTTCGTTCGTAGCTGACGTACGATTGTATTTAAACGTATATATAATATCTTTGTTTCGATATCTCTGGTAGAAGAATAATTTAAAATATTTAATGAAGGGAAACGTGAATGTTTTCAGAGCTATAGGTAGCTCATTAGGCAATATCTAACGAGCAAAAGGCTGTGGAAATTAAATCGGAGGGAATGGCTGTACATATCAGCAGAAGTAATAGTCGTAGACTGTTATTTTGGATTATTAAACGCGATAGTAAGAAGAGAGTAATGTTATATATCATATCAAATTAATGACATTACTGATTTTGATAACAACAAATATAAAGTTTGAGCTACCAAAAATGTCCATCAGAACTATTTCTTACTCACAAATAGTTATTTAGCTGTGTAGTGAACGAATATCAATTATCCATGCAGTTTTAATGTACAGTTTCGCACGCAAAGCCGTCATTATATCTACTGTCGAACAGTCCCGTATCGATGTCACTAAAGCAGGCTTAACAGTCATTCTTCAGAGCGTTTCTGTCAGACTAATGCCACTATGCCAAAACGTCAACTACAATGACATCTACTGCGCCACCCACAAGCAGTCGAGGTTATCAATAGCTATGAGCGCGCATGGGAAAATAAATGCGACATTTGAACCACTTGTTCCACCATTAACCACGAATCATTCAAAACCTCAGCTCTTGCACGTTTTAAATAAGGCTAGAAAAACATAAGTAGATGTAACGTGAGCTGTATCTGTAAGACATTCAAGACAAAAACGTCATATTTTTAAGTGAATGTTGTACTACAGATGAAAGTGCAAGGCTGTTTTGCTCACAAAAATATTCATTGCGTTTTATTGTCACGGTGATATTAAATATTTGAGTATCTTTCAGTAGTATCCTACTACTATTATGTTTAGCTAAATGCTGGTCCTTTTCGATTTAGCGAAAAAATGAGATGTGATACAACTGTAGTTGTGTCGTGTTTTTCATAATATCCAATTTCGGGAAAGATATGTTACTGAAAGACTGCAACACTCTCGCAAATTAACAATACTGTTTACCATCTTTATTGAATCCTTCATTCATCCATAATTCAATTCTTTTCTTATCTTTACATACATACATACATACATACATACATACATTCTTCATTGGAAAGAATAGGAAAAGTGTCTGTCAATTTTCAAGGGAACAATGATGAAGAGAAGAGATTCAAGGTTCGCTGGGATTCAACCAGGGATTGGGACCCCGACTTCCTTAACATCCGCCCCCTCTATCCTAATGCCCTTGATTTCTCCGATGCCCCAACCACCACAACCACGCCCCCCCCTCACCCCCATCCTCACCTGAAGCCATTCCCCACCGCAAACCTCTCCTCCGCCGTCACTCCCGCCCCTTGACGCCACTGTCACATCCGACGCTCCCTTTGCAGCTGAAATTGAAGTTTAGTCGCGAAGAATCAACTGGGTATGCCGGACGGTAGCGTGTACACAGCGTTTGGCTGCCCCAGTCATCCGCCTACAACTTATTACGTTTAAGCCCCATGCAATGGAAGCAAAACGAATACTACTGCTTGCGGTGAGCGATATTTAATATGAAGCTGATTTGATATGGTATGAAAGAAGTACTTGTAAAAGAGTTCATATTTCTATTGCATTAGAGAGAATGAGTTCATGTTTGGACGTAACTATCCGAAAAACGTTCCACTTATTTCTTCTCAAATGTGCGTCCCACTCTCGTCTCTCTCTCTCTCTCTTTAGCTCTCTCTCTCTTTCTCTCTCTCTCCCTCTCTCTCCCTCCCTCTCCCTCCCTCTCCCTCTCTCTCTTTCTCTCACCCTCTCTCTTTCTCTCTCTCCCTCTCCCTCTCCTCTTTGCCCCCCTGTTATCCCATCTCTCATCTTTTCCCAAGCACCTCCTCCCGCCGAAATACCACCCGTTCCCCCCGCCTAATTCTCATTGCCCTAACTGCCTCCTCCACCTGCCCCCCTGCACACTACACACACACCACACACCACACACACACAAAACACAACACCATCTCTCGGGCCTTCATTTAGTCTGCGCGCCCCCTCCCCAGCGCACACGTCACTGGCCAGCTTTGGCTCCTCCGTGGTCCTCTCGCTGCTCCACGAGGGGAGAGCCGAACGTCGTATTCGCCGTAGTTCTCCCGAGGAGGTAAGCGACGCGCTACGCAGGTGAAGCGCAGCTGTGCGCGCCCGGGGCGTTACATTAAATCTCTCCTTTCTCCGCGCCGTCGATTTGTACCGCTGCAGCTGCGGTGGTTGCTCTCCCGCTCACAAGAGGAAGCGCAGAGCTCATTTTCCTCACGGTTTTGTCGCTTCAGGGTTAAATGTGGTACAAATAGTTTGAGCGCGAAGAAAATGTTATTAATGAAGTATTCTGCTCTTGCAACGTTATACTAGACGTTAGTGCTTCGCACATTAATATTATTTTATAATATATATAATAATAATTAATACTATAATATAAATATATACATATTGTATTATAATTATATACTATATATATATATATATTATTATAATATATATAATCAATAATTAATATAGAATACGTATAATATGTATATATATTTATATATATATATATACGATCCACACGGGTTATATAATATTAAGATAATACTCGCCACAGCGAACATCCCTCGCGGGCCATGCGTCTTCTTTCAGTCGCCCCAACGTTTCAACTCTACATTACATGACGTCCTCCTCACTTTTGCGCGAATCCTAACCGTCCAGGCCACAAACAACCTCTTCTGACCATGACGTCACCTATAAGCAGTCGGACGTCTCCCTCAACGACGACAGACACTCTCCTTTCCCAGCTGCCGACTCCTCCCGGCCTGCGGAACGTCATCAATCCTCCCTCTCATCGAACGAACGTCGGTCATTTCGTCTCCTCCCCAACCGCGACGTCTCCTCCCGACTAGCTGACCGTTTCTCCCCCCTTCGACCGGCAACAATCTTTTCCTTATATGCCGCGACGTTCTTTCCCCGCCCCCTGCCACGACGTTCTGTCCACATTAAACACCACGTACCCATATATCCTCTCCACGCCATATTGCTCTCATCTTCCAACATCAGTCCGCAACAGACACCTCCCCGGCTGTTAGTCGTTTCCCGTGAAACATAACTGTCGCCGTCTTTCCGTTCGTTCCTATTCTTCCGTGGCACCCCTTGTTTCAGATTTGACCCTCCTTTTCCCTTATCCTCCCTCCGTTCCTGCAATCGCAATCGGCTGCATCCGGCCCGCCTCGGCTGCCCCTCTGTCCCCCGGCCCCGCCGTTGGCTGCCTCGCCTCCAGCTTCGGTCCACGTGCCCAAATTAAATCAGCCCCGGAGTCCCGGAATTGCCCAGCGTCAGGCGTCGCCGGTTAATATCTTTGAAGACTACCGCCTGCGCGCTTAATCCCAAAATGAATATTTGAATTCTGTTTGTTTTCTTTCCTTTCCGCCCTCTTCCCTTTCTACCTCCCCGACAAAGCGACCCTTCCGCGCAGGCACCCTTCCCACCGCTCTTTCTTGTTGAGTTGCGCCGCCCGCTCTTACTTCTTTGTTTTTGTCGTGTTAAACCCTGGGAGAGATGTAATTAGAAAAAAGGGAATAGACAGGAAACATTTTAATGACGTAATAGAGAGAAGAAAATTTTATCAGGTAACTAAGTTTTATAAAAAAAACTGTCGGAAAGGAAATGAAAACGAAATAATCCGAGGGAACGAGTCGGAGAAGAACTGCGTGACGGGTGAGAGGGGAACCAGAAAGGAAAGGTGGCTGTGAATAATCCCGAAGAGGGCACAGGCTGGTGGGGAGGGGGAAGGTGCGAAGATCTACTGGGTTGGAAGTGGGGTTTGGGGAAAAGGCGGGGGGAGGAGGGGATTTTCAGAGAAACGAAATTGAGGCACTACGTGTGATTAAGGATTGCAGGGAGGTGGGGATTGCGGGGTGGGGCGAGAGAAGGATGATGGTAGCGAGGAGGTGAAGAGCCTGGCGGATTGGGCGTGGGACGCCATGCAAACAGTGTGTTCCGAGGCGATAATTGCGACGTTAATTGTGAGCTGAACGCCAGCGGGACGGCGCGCGACGCGACGCGACGGGTCGACTGGCGCGGAGCGAGTAATTGCGTTTTTTATCTCGCTCTGAACATAAATTATCGACTTCCCGGACGCGCATTGAGTCCGGTTTGCGAGTAAGAAAGCGCTGCTTCTTTTTATACAGAATTTGCGTTAATAAACCAGCACCTGCAATGGAAACGGTGGCATCGGCTTGTAAGCAGTTGGGAACTAGAAGATAATAATTTCGCATTCAGATATACTTTTCGCAACATGAATATTTGACCCGAGCAGATCCGTAAATCGTGTAATATTTTTCAAAGGTATCTTTTTTCCTTTTCTTTGAATTAATAAATACACGTTACAATGATGATATAGTATTTATTTAATCATCTCACTAAACTATTCACTAAAGATATTCCTTACTCTTTTGTAATATTTCATATCAAGATTAAATTTAATATACTAGTCCGTTTTCTTGCGAATATTACAAATGATTTTCCTTACGAAAGTAACCTGACATAATTTGGGGTTGCAGTTCCCAACAAAGTTCTCATCGATCTATCACCGTTTCTTCTACTTGAAATTAAATTGGAAATAGGATTTTACTTCATTTGATGCTGAAGAACCATTTGATTGAAGTCTCACTTTATAATTAGATTAATTCACGTCTCACTGGTTATTTAGATTAATTTCCAGAAGATTAAGTCTTCTTCTAAAGGACGGAATTTCTATGTTGGTACAGGCACACGTTAGAATGAAAAGTGCGATGGATTCTTGAGAGAATCTGCGTTAGTTTTCCCAAAACCTTAAAAATGATTTCATTAAACGTAACTATTGAGTGGCGACTAGATAGACGGCGGTGTAGTGGCGCTCGCTTGCTTGATCAAGTGTTCACGATTTGAGCTGAAATTCGTCGTAAATGAGGAAGCACTGCTATTATTTATGCTGGGAGTAGGCGAAGAGTTAGCAGCGGTCTCGAAGATGAGCGAGCGGTGAGGGCGAAGAAACTTCCGGGACGAGGAGGGAGGTCGGAAGTGACGGCAAATAAGTGTGTGGAGGACGGGCGCTGGAAACGATGATGAACCGGGACGGGGGTGGCGAAGAGGGAGGACAACGCTGGTAGGCGACGCTGTGGCAACGGGGCATTGGTGGAGGTGGCAAAAGCGGTGAGGGAAGTCTGGATTGCGGGGAAAGAAAGGGGGCAGAGCGGGAGCTAAGGAGAGCGCAGGAATGTGGAGAGCGGAAGCGAGAGCGGGGCCGAGAGCAGAGAGAAATCGGAGGGTGAGGCGGGGGCGAGAGCTGGAACGAGTGTAGGGTGAGAGCAGACACGGGAGCGGCGGCGACAGCGGTGGCGAGAGCGGAGGCGGGAGAGAAAGCGGGAGAAGAGGCGAGAGAGCAGGGACGAGAGCAAGGACGAGAGTGGTGGCGAAATCAGTGGTTAGAGAGGAGGCGAGAGCGGAGGTGGGAAGGGGGTGAGAGCGGGGGCGAGAGCGGGGGCGAGAGCGGGGGCGAGAGCGGGGTAGAGAGCGAGTGAGAGGACGGGGACGAGAGCTGGTATGGGAGCGGGGAAGGAAGCGGGGCCGCGAATGAGGTCGTGGGCGGAAGCGGGGGCGGGGGACAAAGAAGGGAGTGAGGACGGTGGCGGCGTCTTCAAGGAGGGAAAGAAAGTTCAGAAAACCTTAATCAACTCCGCATTCTTTTCCGCTGAACTGCCTCCCCCGGCCGTGTACCCACTTTCCAGCATCTCCGCCTGCCCCCCTCCCCGTTCTCACAAGCATCTTCCTTAACTCGCGCTATCGTCCCTGCGCTATCGGAAGAATCCCTCTCGCCTAAATTACGTGCTGTTTTGCTTCGCCTCTTCTCCTGCTCCTCTTGCGCGCTGAGCGCTGCTTGTTGGCGAGGCTTCTTGCTCGACAACGCAACCTGCCTTCTGCTGCACTGCTGATAGACGGAATTCTAGCAGATTCACGTAGGTGGGAGGGAAATGAAGACGTTGCAGTTCGGACGAGAGGCAGAAAGGGTGAAGAAAAATACCTGGAAGAGATGATCTATGGCGGAAAATAGAATGTGACAGAAATGTAAAATAGTAAGAAATAATGTCGATGGATATGTTTGATATTAAGGCGGAAAGAGTGAGTCTGAAATAAAAACAGATTGAATAATTAGAATACAATATTGACAAGAAGGTCATGAATGCTGAAGCGACAGAGAAAATGATACGGTAATGAAAGTAGGATAAAAATGTAGATAAAGTCGAGGCGGGTTATGGATGATAGAACAGGAATGTCACGCTCCCAACCCGCCTCATCTCAGCAGACTATCTTTGTGACACCGGGAACCTGGACACCTGAGTAGGAGATTCCAATTCCTCGCCGGGAACATCACCCTACCTAGGCCGCAGGTAGTAGATAGCACAGACTGTAGGTAGATTCCGAGATAGGTGTCAACGCAGGGTGTACAGAGATGGAAATAGGGAAGACCATGCGTGGACCGGGTAATGTAGCTCACAGCGTCAACTGATGTCAATGCAGTTCCTCTGACCGGGATGTGTAGGTAGATTCGAGCCCCAACGGCGGCAGGATTTTCGACTCTAGCTAGACAGCTGGGTCGAATTTGCCGCCGACTGGAGGTAAATTCTAGCGACGGGCTGCTCTGATCGGTAGTTTTCTGTGGTTTCTCCGGTCAAAATGAGGCGAATGCCGGAGCACCACCCTAACAAACGGGCCACGCATCGCGCGATCTTTCCTTCTTATATCTTGCCCTATCCTCACCCCTCATTTACACTTACATGCACTTCACTACCACTCATGTCGAAAGACCAGTCGGGAGCTGGGGCGGTTCTCCGCTGGTGGGAGATACCTAGTTGTGAAAAATCCCGCTAGCCGTCAGGTAGGTCGCCACCATTCAACTGACAGAGATCACCGCCACCTACCGTGGAAAAACAAACGCTCCAATTAAAGGACTAATGACCTTAGCAGGTGACGCGCCCGGAATCACTAATTAATTAACCTCACACCCGTACATAACTTAACTAATTAATTAATAAATGAATTGCGGAGACGGGAGCCAAAGACTGGGGAGGCGGAGAGGGTAGAATCTGGGCGAGCGAGCACAACTTGGTCTGACTCGTTTATCACGCGCGCGGTGCTCGCCCTACTTGCCCCCCCCCCGCGCGTATATTTAGCGCTCTCTGTAGGTGCGGAGCGTTCAACAGCAGACGCCGCTGCGCCTACAAGAAGGAACCTTCAACGGCCACTCGGCTCAACTTGCCGGCGCCCGAGTCGTTGGGCCGACGATATGAAACTCCTAAGAAATAGTGCGCAGCACATGCAAGAGATGGACTTGCGCTTAATGGGAGCGTAAAGGTAGTAAATTAATATTCGCAACGTAGAACGTGATGCTCTCCAAAACATGGATTATAAAGCACTTTAGACGTTCTTACATAGTTCCCTGTTGACGAGCAGGAAGTTTTAAATGTAAGGTATGGTATGAAAAATGTGTTTCTTTCCAAAAGCCTTCGTTTCCATAGCTAGTTTTCGTTCCAACAGTCTTGATTAACGTTGATATGAAATTTTACCTTTTCTTTATTTAATACAAATTGTGTATTTTCCTAACATTTTCTGTCTTTATAAAAGTATTATAGGGGAAGTTACTGTAAAGTGTTTTTAGCATTTATTACATATTTAATAATGTATTAAAAATGATATTTTCATGAGTTTTTTTGTGAATGAGACTAAATTAAAAATGTGAGGGATATTTTAATGCAGATGACAAGAGAAAGTGTTTAATTCTTAATAAATAGTAGGAAATAATGTGGAGTTTACTACATTTGCACCATAGTCATAAATTTGGGGCATTGTTTTGTCGTACGGGCTTATTTTCGAAAATAAGCAAATCTATTATTATAACTTCAAAATATGTTTGTTTTAAATAATGTATTGTAAGTTATGGTGTAATAGATTATGGTGAAGCATTTTTACCCAATCTCATTTAATAGTCTTCTTCCTATAGATTCGTTAATTATTTATTTATTCATTGGGGTTTAAAGACCCGTTAACTGCCCTGATCATTAAAGCACGTCTGATAGATCTGATCTAATGAGTATCTGATAGTGATCATTATAATGAGATGAATGATAATGGAGAGATGCTGGCGTAAGTGACTGGACTGGTCAAACTCGAGATAGCCTGCTGTGAGTTGGCTTTGCCTACCATATCAAACCCGGGCCTCAGAGGTGTACAGCTTATGCGCTTACCATTACGTCTCGCTTAATGTACAGATTCTTCTTTTTCTTCTTCTTTTATTATTATTATTATTATTATTATTATTATTATTATTATTATTATTATATGTTGTTGTTGGTGGTGTTTTTACTATTATTATTAATATTGAAAGTCATCCCGTTAAGGGCAAAGGCCTCCTGTGTTAGCAGGGGCTAGTCTTTCACTCACTCAATAGTTTTGTTACTTTATATTTAGTGTAAATCCTTTGTCTTTTGATATGTAGACATTTAGTACTTCCTCACATACGGATAGGTATCATGTCACAGGGAAATAATACTTTTAAAGAAAGTCGTTCTCTCGCAGCGCCATCGCGGATTGTTCCCTAGAAACAAATCTCGAGGCGACCGATTGAACGCCCACGGGAGTGATGAGGCTCTCCGGCCTGCCTGTGAACTTCAAAGCGATATCTCCGCGTGTCGCACGTAGCGGTGTATCCGCTCTCGCTGATAGAGCGCGTCTGCTGCGGCAACAATTCGCGACGCTTTGCAGCTGTCGGCCCACATCCGGACGGAGTCACAGGAGGCGCGGGCGGCAAGGAAAGGCGCGCGGAGGTGGGGAGAGTATTTCCGGCGTCCTATTTCCGGCGCCGCGCACCGCAGAGTTGGTCTCCACCGTCACCACTGCCTCCACCGCATGCGCCAAGCCGCGCCGCCCTTGATAGAAGGCGGTCTCCGCCGCTCTGTAGTTCGTGTCAGAACCAAAACAGAGCTTTCGCCGCCAACTGATCTCACCGGCTCCAACCCGCCTTTCACTTTCATCGTCCGTCCTCATCCAGGCTTATATAACCGACCCGCCGTCAACCCCGCCTCACTCCCGCCCCTCACTCCCGCCCTCCACTCCCGCCCTCACTCCCGCCCTCACTTCCCGCCCCACTCCCGCCCTCAACTCCCGACCGATCACTCCCGACCTCACTCCCGACCGTCACTCACCGCCCTCACTCCGCGACTCCACACTGCCCGACGTCACTCTCCTGACTCACTACTCCCGAACCTCACTCCGCGACCTCACTCCCGACCTCACTCCGACTCACTCCCCGCACCCGCTCACTCCGACCTCACTCCCGACTCACTCCCGACCTCACTCCCACCCCCTCATCTCCCGACCTCACTCCTAAGTACCTCACTCCCGACCTCACCTTCGCCCAACGCCTCCGCTCTCCTCCACCCGTCACCACCACCGCACGCCACCCCCGCACTGTCACCACTTCCACACACCTTCCATCATTCATCACCATCACATGGAGCCAACATTATCACCACCACCACCGGATTACCACTAACATCACCACCACTATCACCACATAACCCTCACCAGCGCATAGCTCCACTACCGCCCTGCCCCGCGCACTTCCCTCCACAGACCCCTTCCCTGCCCCCGCTCCCGGCCGGCCACCAGCCCCGGCTCACTATCGGCCATCCCCCTCCCACGTCACCATCAATGCGCCTATACTACCACTCAGCCACCGTTTAGCTAGTTCGCTCGTCCGATGGCGACCGGTTTTCTGAAGTGGCACCCTACGTCGCGAGAGAATAACGGCCTTTGCGAAAGAGGAAGAAAGAAGCAGTAGGAAGGGAAAAAGGAATGAAAAACTGAAAAGCAGGAAAATCTTTATTATTGACTTTTTTCCTTTCTTCTCGCGGCGCAAGCACAAAAAAAGAGGCAGGTAGATAACATTGATAAAGCGAAGGTGGTTCCCCGCAGAGAAAACTCTTGCAGCATTTGTGTTGTGGTGTGATGAAGAATATGCTGCCTGGATTTTGCCGAGCTTGCTCTCTCTACATACGGACCGAACTTGATCACTGACCAAACAGTGAGAAGTAAAAATAATCACCATTTGCAAGTTTATATATAAACTAAATTATTCCAATTTTGCAAGTATTTCAGCAATATTTTTGTTGAATCC
>BOPP01000016.1:5458556-5469063 GCA_017312745.1 Gryllus bimaculatus
CGCCGCCGCCGCCACCCCGTAATCACCCGCCTAATTGCCGGCCGCGTCCTCGCTGCGGCTTTCAGCGGGCTTGCCCACGCCGTAGCCGTCGCGTTCACCACAGACCCCGTCCGCTCCGCCATTAGGGGTGGTGGTTCGAACATCGATGGGGTCGATGTGGTCCACAGAATTTATCCGATTTGCCAACGATTTTAATGATGTCAAAACATTTTCTGTATACTGTTCGTAATACGTTTATCGATTCGACGCAACCAGAGAAACGAAAAGTCACTCTTAACGGCCGCCGTCCGGAAGGATTAAACTGTCCGTCGACAGTTAAGAGCAATAGAAACAAATGAACTACAGCTGGTGTATGAGTATGAGAAATGAATATTTTTTCTTTATATTTTTTCTTATTAGAATAATATTAGGAATAATGAAACATGTATCCCTTTGGGGGAGCTTAAACTTCTATTTATTTTAGATTGTGCTCCCATACGAATTGATGTTTTATTATCAAATTAATATCTTTATATCGTATACAAATATCGACAACACAAATAACTGTTGGTTTGTTTTCTATTCTTCGTCTTATGAGGTTAGAAAAGTTCGCTAGACGCTTGCCAAGTTGCACATATTTTACGAATTGCCATTATTAGTTCATGCGTTTCAACTCGTATTGTGAGTATGGATCTATCAAGCTCCACGAAATGTCTTATTAAAGTAAAAAAGTAGAAGGTAATGTTTGCAATGTTCAAACCACAAAGAATGACTTTAAAGTATCAATTCAATTCTATGATGGAAACTGAAGCATAATTTGGCCCCTATTTTTAATTTTATGATTAAGAAAAATAGCCTATAAATCATTTTGGTCATTGACATTAGTAACTATTGTGGTGTAAGATTATTCTCTGTCGGAGAGAAAGTGTGTTACGTTACTTTCTCGTTCTCGATACGAACATGCAAAAAGCTTCGTAATTGCTTTAACATTCTTACATGTAACTCTTCAATTTTCGCTACAACCTAGGAGTAAAGTGTTGAGTGAACATGTAGTATATTGAAATGTATCAAAGGGATGTCTTAATGACACCGCAGAAAATAATGAGATAATACAGAATGTATATTATAATGGATTGATAAAAATTGTAGACGCTTTTAAAACCTGTCACATGACTACCGTTTGAACAGATTCTAATCAGATAACAGAAATCAGGAAGGGAGGATGCCATCGCTTTCAATTAGCTAGACTGTATTTAGCACTTAATTTAAAGGCAGAAAATGATTATAACTGCTTTACATCAATGTAATATGTGAAACATAATAACAGCAACGTTTCGGAAATTAATTATTTTCATCGTCAGGCATAATGTAAAAAACAATTAATTAATATTAATATATAATTAAATTATTAATTTTTTTGACTTTATGTCTAATGGTGCGAATAATTAATTACCGAAACGTTTCTGTTATGTATCACATATAACATTGATATAAACCAGTTATAATCATTTTCTGTCTTTAAATTAAGGGCCAAATAGAGTCTGACTAATTTGAAAAAAAATAGACAGAAAAGTAAATAATAATTTTAAGCCATCGCTTTGACCCTTTATATTTGCCCTGTTCTGTTATTGAAGACAGCCTCGCCTCGCCGCGCCGCGCCCCGCCGCGGACGGACTGATCAACAAGCAATATGCACGCCCGCGTAAAGTGAAGGCCTCTCTTTTAACGGTCGAAAAGCACATCTTTGGTCATACTTTCATGTTTTTACACAGTCTTTTGAAGTAAGATGTTGTGTTTTTTACAACCCGTGTGAAGAGAAAGGGGGTTCTGAACGGCCAGAAAACTATGTTTTTGTTATAGTTTCATATTTTTACATGCTTTGTAAGAGAAGAATGTTGTTTTTTGACACCAGTGTGAAGGGAAATGGCGATCTAAACGGCCCGGAAATCCCTGTTTTGATCACAGCTTCATATTTTTACATGGCTTTGTAAAGTAAAATGTGTTGTTTTTTTACCTCCGGGTGAAGGGAAGTCGTGCTCTTAAAGACCGAAAGCCACTGTTTTGGTCATAGTTTCTTAGTTTATATAGTCTTGAGAAGTAAGGAGGGTTGTGTTTTTGACCGTTTGAAGGGAAAGGTTACTCTAAACGGCCGAAAGGCATTGTTTTGGTCAAAGATTAATATTTTTACATTGTGTTGTTAAATAAGAGAAGTTGTGTGGGTTGACCGGAGGATTTGGGGAGTTGTTATCCGTATGTTTCAATCAAACTAAAGGATTTAAGTGATTGGACATTTGAATTGCATATTGCTATGTGGAAATGATATATGTTACATTAAGTTACCTAACAATTAAAACTGCGGCCACTCAGTCATCGGTTAATTGTGAGAGAGATCATTTCGGCCATGTTCTAATTGCAAACCAGTATACGTTATATTTTCATTTTTTTATAATAGAACTATTTTACGATTTGATTTTAAATTAAAAGTTGTTCAGTTATTGAAACCATCGTTTTATATCTGTAATAGACAGTTGTTAAAACTTATTTCCTGCAATGGAACTTACAAAAGCTCCAGTATGAGTTCATTAACGTTTTCATCATACTGATCTGTCGCTAAAGTCGTGTGAGTTTACTCTCCGCAGTACGACCTCACCTCGTGATGGGCTAGTTTCAACGTTTCAACCGTTATTGCCTGCCTTTTTCACGAGGTGATACACGCCAGATGTTGGCACTTAGGTGCATACTCCCTGTATTGGCAATCCCCTATCTCTAGCAAGTGCATTGCATCAGCAACTTCCACCGCCGTGGCAAACAGTGCGGGGAGGGCAGAGACGGGGCAGCAGCGAGCGGGGCAGAGTGCGTCGTCGGGCACGCGTCGACGTCGGTGGCGCATAAGGTCGCGGGCTTTTGCCGGGATAAGAGACGTTTGCGAGGAAATTAAGTTCTTATCTGGGCGAGGGCGGGGCGGAGGGGCCCGGGGCGACGCAGATCTCCACCCACGCGGGAACCTAATTAACGCACGTGGCGGCGATGGCGGAGGCGAGGACGTGGCAGCGAGGGCGGAAGGGGCGGTGAGAAGGGGAGGGGCGGTGAGGACGGGCGGTGGTGAGAGGGCCAAGGCGGTGAGGACGGGAGGGGCGGTGAGGATGGGAGGGGCGGTGAGGACGAGAAGAGCGGTGAGGACGAAAGGGGGCGGTGAGGACGGGGAGGGCGTTGAGTTGGAGGTATCAAGGGTAGGAGGGGCGGGAGGACGGACGTATTATGAGGATGGGAGGGACGGTGAGGTTAGGAAGGTAGGTGAGGACAGGAGGGGCGGTGAGGACGACACTGAGCCGCGGTGGTAGCAACATCGGCGTGGACCGAGGCGAGGGTGGGATGGGGGTCGCAATGGGGGGCAGGCAGAATTAGTGGGAGTTTTAGGAGGCGGGAGCGACGAGCGACGGGGTTCGAGCAGGCTGGTTGTAAGTCACCGTCGCTGCACCTGATCTCGCGATAGCTCTCTCATCTGGATGCTTCTACGGTAATCGGTAGCATCAAAATTATAACTGAATGGGATAATTAATTGTAATATGGTAAACAACGTCTGCACAAACTGTCGCGTTTACATTTAGATTCCAGTGTTGACGTTGAGAGAAAATGCTCAGTTTCATCCTTGGTTTCATTCCAACTATGTTCACAATGAACATAGTTTTTCTAATAATGTTCCATCAAATGCAAGATACATTTTTTCAGTTTGTGACTAATGAATATTTAAACAGAATTGTTAGCACATAAATGTTAATAACGTTAATAAATTTACGCTTTAAATATAAATGTATAGTTCCCCACGTAGATATTTGAAATTATCAGAAGAAAACTGAATTTATTTTCTTAAAGCAAATTATATCCGAAACATTGATCTGATCTATTCATTGTTTCATAGACGTGCGTTACTTATCAAGAAGGGGGCACTTCCATTTCTTTGCCCCCATTTTCCATAAAATGAAAATAATTGCTAATGACGTCATCTGTTTCGAAAACAATCTAAATGAAATGAAATTTTAAAAAATCCGTCTGTTCAACAAGGGTTAGAAAAATATTTTGTTTACGTAAATATTTATCATATACGGGAATGGGATCCCTGTAAAAATGTTCAGGGTGTGGAGTCACGGCTCTTGGACTGTTTTGGTTAAAGTACCTCTTCCGTCGAGCTCTTCCGAGTCTCTTTGCAGCTACGCCGCTCGAAGAGTAGTTGCACCTCAGGTTCCTGGCTCTACAGTCTGAAACGCAACAACGTGGCGTCTCCCTACACAAAGAGGTCGTGCGGCCGAAGGGAGGAGGTGTGGCACTGCTACCTGAGAGACCCAAACAGGCACAAAGCAAGAGGGGAAATGGATTAAGAGAATTCCAAAAGGAGACAAGGAGAACGAGTGAGTAGAGAGAGAAACGAAGGGAATAAAAAAAGTAGGAAAAGGGGTGGCTAGAGGTAGAGAAGGGGATTTTAGGAGAGTGGAGCTTACGCTATGCAAACGCCTTGCTCGCTTGGCGGCGCAACTCAGTGAGCTGACTTGAAGCGGCGCTGGTTCCCGGGGGCGACCTTTGCTCCTCGCGTATGCCTTTGTTGAACTTCACAATTTAACAGTTAAACACGTTGCTGCGTGCTACAGCGGCATTCTACGTGCGAGCGCCTGCTCTTCGCGATGTGTCTGTTTGCTTATCGTACATCAGCCGCCTTCGAGGCGTTTAAAATTAAACAAAGCATTAGCAATGTATTATGAATCTCCTAATTTTGCATATTCTATAAAAATCTAAGTATTTTTCGTAAATTAGTCATGGAGTATTTCGACAGAAGTTAAAATTTAGACATAATTAAATGATATACAAAATTCACGATTTTACAATGTCATTTTCTCGCCGAAGAAGGAAGTTCGATAAATCTCACTTCTAGAAGAAAATAGAATGAATCTGGTAATTTATCGATCCGGTAAAATCTCTTGCATATAGATTTTCGCCGAACTTGTGATTTTACACTGCGATAGAAATTAATTGCAGCCACTACTATGCTATTTATAAAATACCTCAGTTTGTAATCTCATTCATAAATGTAGTGCAGTGATGTCAAGATCATTCCCTTCTTATTTACAATTTCACCACACCACTGTAGTGCAGTGATGTCAAGATCATTCCCTTCAACGAGATTAGGTGACACAAGTCGCACAATGTAATATCCACTTCGAGCAGTCGGTTGGCTAGCTAGAGTATCTCCAGAACTTACACCTGAGGTAGGATTACGTTGGAGCTGGAAAAGTTAATTAGTGAATGTTTGTTTTCGTCTTCATTTTTGTCGGAACCCATTCACTTTTATATATTTTTCACGTCCTCTTGTGAACAGTATTAAAATAATTTATTTCCTTTGAAGTACGTGCGTTTGCAAGTTTTAACAACCTCACACCTGTAGAAAAATTGAGAGCATATTGATGGTGTCTTTCCACGACTTCAGTTGAGCTGAAAAGCTTGACGTGTGCCTCATGCTGACAATGCTAGAAAACTTGCCATAACTGCTCTATAGGCTAATTATGCACTCAAAAGGATTTCAAGACTATTAGTAGAATATTGTCTGAAATGTCGTAATTTTGTAAATACATTTTTTAAGAAAATTTGAATCTGAGTTCTATTTCTTGCTCAAAAAATGTTCTAGATGAAACGAAATGGTAAACAAATTTTACAATACGTTTATTCCTAAACAAAATATATTTTTAAATGATAATTCGATTTCACACGTTCTCCAGAAAATACATTTTGCGAAACATCAACACTTGTCTCTAATTCGTCTAGAACTTACCCTTGTCTCGTGAAAGTTACTGAAACAGATCGTAAAGTTAAAATATAATAAAGTAAATAGTAAAAGAAGGTAACAAATTATTCATTACGTTTATTCTTAACAAAAACTATCTTTTTGTGATAACTTGATTGCGCAAGTGCTCCAATCTCCGCAACATCATATAAAACATGCCACAACTTTGTCTTAAATGTATCATTCTCTGATAAAAGATACATAAGCCGATTGTGAAGTTGAGCCATCATATGAGTGAACTAAATGGTCCATAAACTCTCCCAAATTTTACAATGCGTTCATTATTAACAAAAAATGAGGGGTTGGGTTTCTTTCAAGAACCAAACAAGTCTACACATTTGTAGGTATTTCATCACGTCATTCCCTACACCTGGCGCTATCCGCTGGGCCCTTTATTTTGGGCAAGTGAATTATATAAAGTGGAGAATAATCATAAATGTTATATTATGCACTACTATGCTATGAAATTTTTGATGCCTCCTGAAAAATCTCCAGTTTTGACTAGTTTGCTTATTGTACGAAAGCCTTCAATTATGTTTAATGGTAACCGAGCTATGAAATTCAGGAGAGACCAAAAAATATGTATCTATGTAGGTTATAGACACTAGAAAAATAAGGCCATAGGTAAAAAATTTTGAGAAAAAAACGTCATTTAATCTTTATTTTACCGTCTTTTCCAAATGCTGTGCCTTGAGTTACACTGCAGAACCTTCTACTTTCTGTCGGTGCCCCTGGGGTGCGAGGCTGATCCTCCGCCGTAGCCCTGGCGGCAAGAGAAGGATGCCCCGCGGCAGCTGCAGCGGGCGGAGGGAGGCTGGGGATCGGAGAAGCAGCGACGCGGGACGAGATTGCGGCAGTGCCGTCCGCAGGGTTGTGGGCTCCGGCGCTCGGGATAAGAGGCAGTCGGTCGCTGCTGCGACGGGAACGGAAGCGGCACGAGCTCGGGTGTGGGCAGTAGGGGACTGGGCTAGCGGCGCGAAAGCAACTGGAGGGAGAGGGAGGGGGGCAGAAAACCTTTAATGTAGGGATGCGGGGCGAGGAACAAGGGGTGGGTTCGGCGGAGGGGGAGCGGTTGCTAAGTAATTCCGAGACAAGTGAGCTAAGATCGATAATAACGAGATGGCGGGAGCGCGGCCGCGCCGGGGAGGGGCTGGTGACAACGGGGGCTGAAGACCGCAGCGGGGCGGGAATCTGTGACGACGGCGGTCGGGGTTGGGGAAGAGGGCCGGAGGCAGGAAGTGTTGAACGCAAAGAGCGAGGGTGAGAATGGCGACCAGCCGTTGTCATCCGTCGCTTTCTACGGCGTTGGTTTTGAATGATAGAAATTAGGGAAACTTCATCTACTACAGTGAATTCCTAATTGTCTAACTTTTGAACAGTTGAAAATTAGACATTCAATTTATTATTTTGATTCCGTTTGGCACTCGTACCGATAACACGTTAACAATCGAGGGTCTCGAACCTATCTCTTGAAATTGGTATTCTCTGAAAATATTGCATACAATTTTTTTAACATTTTTTAGAGATGTACTTGAACTCTGGTTTCGCCTACCCGCTACCTTTATAAAAAGGTTTTTCTTCTAATATCATCAGTCACCGCTACTCATTGGAATAACAGCGACAGCAAAATGGCCGTCGTTGTATCTTTCATCATCAATGTCCTAAAAACTCGCTGGAAATGGCCAAATATCTGTTTACAAAGCAAGCATTGCAGTTAAGCTACGGTCCGAGTACAGTGCTTGCGCAGGCCTCGACTTGATGTAAACTTGCGTATGTGTGACGATTTCCCATGTGTGTTAAAGTGACTGGGTAAGCATTTAGTGTTTCCAGGCGCGGAAACTGCTATGGTCATCATCCCCCCCAGTAAATTTTACATTCTGAGAAGTGCTCGTATCCTCTCTCGTTGGAACGTCACATCCGGCGCCAACCAATACGTGGACTTTAGGGTTCTTTCTCCAAGTATTACCGCTCATAAGGGTACCACACCAACCCACCCCAATTCTAAGTTCGAGACCTGCAGTACACATAGTGTAAGGTGTCAACGTAAATAGGAGACAAGGATGAAGAAACGTTGATGAGGAAAATGCTGTCCTTGGTTCGATTGTTTCCATACTGCTTTGGCATTCGCCTGGTACTGATCGGAGAAATCACGAAAAACTACAGATATTAGTATCCGTCCGCTAGCATTCGTCTCCAGATAGTGATTGAATTCGCCCCTGCTGTGTAGCTATAATTTAAATTCCTTAACCGTCGACACAAGCTCTAGGATCTCTTACCCAACGGTGCTGCAGAGGAAGCAGTGTTGCCATCGGACTATCCTACTCAGAAGCTTCACGCATCGCACTCGTCCACTACACACGCCGTACTAGGTCAAGTTCCCAGATATGTGGCGGCGTCTGTCCTCTTCCCTCCGTGGCTTCTCCACCACCGTCTCCCTCTCGACGGCCACCGGCAGCTATAGAAAACCCTCTCTTGGCCCTCTCGTCTCCATCCCCCCAGTCCCCGTCCGCCCCCGCCCCGCCCCGCCCCAGGCCCGTTCCACGCCTCGGTCGTGCTCACAGAGCGTGAGAGCCAGAGAGCAGAGCAGACAGCAGGAGCAGCAGACTCGCGGGTGCTGCCGCCCGACCGGCGCCGGGGCGCGTGCGGCGGCGGCGGCCGGCGGCGGCGGCGCGGCGCGGCGGCGGCGTTGGCGAGGGGGGCGCGGTGGAGGCGGAGGCTGCGTCCCAGTGCGGACGAGATATTTCACCCGCAGAGGTCCGTTCCAGCGGAGAACAATGTGTGTGCTCGTCCGCACCGTATTTACTCCGAAGGGAGTTTTTTGGGCGCTGCCAGAGAAAGGATTGGAGGGATCCAATAATTCTAATGCCTTAATATATTCTTCGAGAATGCGTGTGATTTTTAAGTAATGGGCTTATGCTGGATGAGTTTTTGGCGGGGTTCTTGGTCACGTTGCGATAGCCGCGGGCCCAGTATTGATTTATTGGGTGTGGCTGACTATTAGAGTGCGAGGCTTATAGCAGGGCGATTTGTTAGGTCAAATTATGATGGAAAAGAATAACTACAATAAATATAAAACCTGTGAAATATTCAAATGTTACATTAACATTTTAAAACGTTCTTAAAAACTATTTTTCCATTGTCTTTTAAAATAATTATATTTTAAACAATTTTATATTTTGTATTTCCCATTGATACATTTTGATTTGCATTATATTATCGTTTGTTTGTTTTGCAATTGTTTTGTTGTGTAGTTCACACATTTGCTTCAAAAATATTCCAACTCTGTTGTTAATTAAAATGTGTTTAGTGGAAATCACCGATGACTAATATTTCATCTAAAATTACTCCCATTTTCACTATTTCAGAAATCTTATTTAAAGCGATTAGAATATGTTTTGCGTAACAAAAACGCTTAAACCATAAAGATGATTTTGTTATTTCTCTTACGTTCAATCTCATCGCATGAATGTAATTAAACAAAATACGTAGTGCGTCACTTAGTGTGACAATCTTACATAATATTATATTTATTTGCACTTGAAGATAACGCTCGACAGCAAACTTGCAATTACAAATCATTAAATATTTCGGCTGGCATTAGAAAATTAGTATTAATTAATATCTAAATAGTGATGTTCTCACTATACGTCATCACTGTCATGAACTTGTTTTTAATCATACACTAAGATACGGCTACGTTTGAATGAAATCATAAAGACAAGACAAAGTTTGAATGAAACCATAAAAAATGTATGTTTGTACAATTGTAGAAAAAACAATAATTGTAATCGTCCTAAAGAGAAGTTTAAATTCTATTCGTTTCATTTCTATGTTCATATCAAACTTGATCCGTTAATAATCACGATGCCACCTAGTAACAAATATTCTTAGCATTTCACACCTCTCTACATCATTTCGAAAACACTACAAGAAAATAAGAAATATGTCGCATGATGCACACCTTTAGAAACTTCATATTGTATACAGGGAATCCCATACTTTGTTATGGAAAGACCAATCAAAACGTCCGTAAACAGGAAAATATTAAAAATACAATTTCAATTAAATTAGTAGTTTGTTCTCAGGATTGTCCTATTACAAATACAAATAATACAGTAACACACAAAGTACAAATAATACAGTAATACACAACAAATACAAACAATACAATAATACAATAATTAAATGATGCAATAGCATAAAATACAAAATAATTGAGACAACAGAACATACAAATATATACAAAACTACGTATATCAAGTGAGATTTGACTCGTTTAAATTAAGAATACGTGAGCCCTAAAGATGTTAAAAAATAAAAAGTCTTGGCTACAGTTACGTCTTCTTACATGTTCTGTATGTTATTGCAGTACCATCGTATCTATTGTACTCCGGAGCTTTGCCGCTTTGTCGCGACGCCATTTCCCCGCCTGCAGCTCCCTCGTCCTCCAATTCGTTCGCTCTGACATTTCCATCGCGTTGAACGCGGCGCCGCGTCATCCGCGGCCGGTTAGAAATCATCATGCTCGAAGAGCCGGAACATCGTGTAAATTTAATACTTCCATCCCCGCTGGTTTCTCTTTTCTCGCGCTCCACTCGTTCTTCCCTCCGAATGCCATTTCCGCGCCCCATTGTGGCTCAGAGCGCTGCTCGCGTACCAGCCCTAATTCCCTTCCATTCGAAGTCATGATGCCTTAAA
>BOPP01000016.1:5487919-5497928 GCA_017312745.1 Gryllus bimaculatus
GCCTCGTCCTGCCCGCTCCCCGACCGTTTCGCTCCCGGCCGATTGCCCCCAATCAATGAGCCCTTCTTTCAAGACGAGATCCGGATATTTATTTCGCGCGACATCCCGCCACGCGATTGCCAACGAATTGTCGCTCTGAAATACGGACGTGTCTTTGACGGACGGTATTGGAATCCGGGAACGTTTGCGAAGGCACTTCAGTGTCAGAATTGTAGCCGCATAGAATACACTGCGCAGATCAAATACACTGCGTTTGCATTGTATGCAGATGAAAGCAATGATTTCGTAAAAGTAAAATATATGATCTCCGTGAAGTAATTTCTGTACTATTAAAATGAAAAGGCATTAACGTCACAAGATACGTATGTAAAGTATTCATATTATTCTCTTTATTACCTGCCCTCTGAGCGTTTCCACTTATCTCGTGATGAACGTACAAGGTTAATTCGTTTTATTGCTGTTTTGCGAATGTTTAATAAACGTTAAAATTAAAGTAGTAATCCATAGATTCCAGGATTGCTGTACTTTTTCTTTCATTTTATATTGTAAAGGGGAATGTAAAATTACAAGATTGTAATCGATTCCAAAGTTTTATCTTGCAATCTAAAAATGCTATGATAATCATAATTTCATGTTCTTTTTGATGCCACTTCCCATGAAGATGCTGGTGAAATAGTTGATTAAATATTTCAGAAGTGCAATTTATTAAAGCAGGTTTTTATTCACAATCTCCAAATTGTCGAAATAGAAGGTAACAAGGTGACAAAACAAACTCTTTCCCATACAGAAAGCATGGTGTACGTGGAAGTGTAGGATTTTGCGCTCAGTGTCAATAGATACTTTACAGTCCGGAAGACGTCGCGTTCTAGGCGCAATTGCCAACGTTCCGGCTTCCTAACATTCCTGGCATTTCGTCTTGTAGGTTGCAGTGTAATGGCATAAACGTGGACAGCCTGTTGCTAGCACGTGATGGTTCCCGGTTAGTCAAGTGATTTTTGGTATAGGTGGTCCCTATTTGTACCTGTGTGACTAGGAATATAATAACTATTTTCTTCAAAAATGTAAATACTCTTCTTACTGGCTAATAATGTTTTGCTACGGTATCTTTTTTATCATAAAGATATATTACAAAATAGTTATCTACTATCCTGGGCGCTCCGGGCAATGGCATAGCAAATTATTCATCTTGACGTAAACTAAACGTTTTTTTATATTGATAATTGGAATAAAATAAAGCAATATACGCAACAATACAGATGCATTACCAACTCAAAAAAGGTAACACATTCACTTTTACCGTCTCTCGTTAGGTAATATCTTCTAGTAGATAAAGTATCTTACTATCGTCGATTATAGTAGATAATTAATGATAAGAGAATAAATACTCCTTCCGAGACCAATGTTATTTTGGCCTTCCTGGCCAGTGGCTCTTGCGTTTTTGTTTCTGCTTGGGCCATTCGATATCTGTCAGCGGTGCAACATGCGGACAAGGCACTCCCACAACGACTCGCTCCCCCCGCACTACTTACCTCCCACACGTTGGGAGACACTGACACTACCAGCCTTCAAACCTAAACCTCGCTGCGTGCAGTTTCTCAGTCACACTCGAGTTGTTGTCTCCGCGCCGCTCGCTCTCTGCCCCTTACCTCACTTCCCGTGCGATTCACTCACGTGTTTCCCACGCTCGCCTTCGCTACTAATTCCATTATCCTACGCTGTCCCTGTTCCCTTCCTCCTGTCGCAAGCAGATAAACTGTTATTTATACACATACGTGCACTTCACTATAACTCATGTAAGGAACTGAGAGTTACTTCCATCTGGGGCGGAACCCGCTGGGTGAGGTAACTAGGGAGAGAAACCCGCTATCCATCGTGTAGGTCAGCTCGGGGTATCTCGTTTTAGCGGGGGAGCAACACTTCCTCCCTGGATATGACATGCACTACATTTACGGGAATGATGATCTATGTAGTTGTGCCCCGAATCAATATTTACTCGCCCATTAAAACAAGTCATATATCACTTCCAATAACGGTTTTTTCACCCGATTGCGTGATACCGTTGCGAATGACTTTGGTTAATTGCCCGCTAAGCTAAGTTCAGAGTCAGCATTCCCTGTGTATCTGCTTATCGGGGAGGTCCTATAGTTCGAATCCCGACGGTGACGGATTTTCGATCCTAGCTATAAGCTAGGCCGCATTCAGAAGAAATCGTGCGGCTGGTTGCTCTGATCGGTAGTTTTTCCTAGTTTCTCCCATCAGTACCAAGTGAATGTCAGGAAAATACCCTACAAATCACGTATCGTGCGCGGTCTTTCTTTTTCTTCCTTTTCCTACCCTCTTCTCTTGCACTTACATGCACTGCTCTATAAGATATGTCGGGTCACTAATTGGAAGCTTGGATCTTATCCCGGATGAGGTCGGGCCCCGCTGGGGAAGATATCTAGTTGGGAAAATTCCTCTGAGGATTTCGTGTATGTCGGCGCTGTATCTCACCATCCAACGGGAATGTAATTTTTAAGCCTTTAAGGATAAAACATTCAACACCCTAACGGGACTAAAAGGCGTACAAATTCACTAAAATCCATAGGCTCGAATCCATAAAAGGAACTACACACGGACGTCCACTTAATTTTCCACTCGCAACACACACTACACTATGATGTATATGCAGCCATTTTGCATCACCAATTCTTCGTTACTCCAATCTGTATCTATTCTTATAATTTAAAGTTTCATATTCGACATCTATTCCCAATGCATCTGCTACCAGGAATTACCTCCTTAACCTCTCTGTACAATTTGCTCACCTCTCCACGTTCTGTGTTTCTCACTCTACTCGCCAGTTCACTCGTGATCACAATTTTTCGGGGCACGCGAACTTCCCTTCTACCTCAGTGGCTATCAGCTTAATAGAGCGGTTCTCGTACACCCTCCTTGGACTCAGTCAAACTTCACCCAAATTTGGCCGCCGCATTTCCCGTCCAATGTAACCCTGCGTCTTACCGCCTTATCTCAGTCTGCCTTGATTCTGTACTTTCTTCCTCCACCGCACTATTTCACCCCTCCATCTCTGTACTTTCACCCTGCCATGGTTCTCGGCCTTAGGTGATTTTTTTATCTTTTATTTTTTCACTGAAACACTTCATGACTTTATCTGGACCAGGACTGCCTATGTCCTTCGCTGTGACCCCATTTGACTGCCATTTTCATTTTTCGTTGCCTAAAGAAGTATTTCTTTAATAAAAATATGAAAAATTTCAAACACGATGCATATAAGCAGTTTTTTGTTTCCGAAAAATCATCAATATATTCACAAATTTGAAAAAAAGTGGATTTTAATACAATTGTGGTTATGAAAATAACATTAATAAACATGAGCACATTAACGTTCCCGCATTATTTAAATTTTGCTGCAAAATTTAAAACAAAAATATTGAATTATTTTTGTTTAAGAAAGAGGGTATTTGTTACGTTGAAATGGCAGTTATTCAGTTTAGCTAAACGTAGATATGTCAATGATACTAGAGATGTGATAGAAGTTGCTAATCCAAATGAAAATCTAAGAGGAGACGAAACGGACATGTATTACTTCTATTTTTAATTTAAACTTTCGGGTTATCTTAATTAATCTCACTACCTCATCAAATATTCATATTCGAATTCCCACCGCTCTGACATTCAATCTGTAAGCCATTGGATTTATACTTTGATTCAGTTCTCTGTACTTCATTCACCTTCACTTTCGCCAGTGCTTTCCACAAAGAACCTCGGTTGCCCGTCGACAGCCGCTGCCGCGATAAAAATTACCGTGCTGTCCCCAAAGACGTGGAGCAGTGGCGATGACCTCAGAGCCACCTGCTGGCCGCCATCCGAACTCGCGTCAACCCGCAAAAAGTAATTTAACTTTCCTGCGCGTAGCAAGGAAAATGAGACCCGCGGGTTTCATCCCACCTACCACCAACTTGTTTGCCACCTACCTTCCAGGCCCGCTGGTGGATAGCCTAGCCTCCACTGTCCAACTGTCCGTGGCAACAAATTCCTCCACTAGTGTCTCTACAAGAAACAAACACTCTACCTATCTCACTGCCACATATCCGAACAATGCATTATCCATTCTTAAAAAATGAAACAAGATCCCATGTAGAGTGGCACGATAAAACTTTCTGTGTCAAAATGTATTGTTGCTAAATCTTTCTTAACTGATTAGCCCCATTAAATCAATTTTAATAATCACTTCTATAATCTTTGTCATCTGCTTTAATTCACTGTCACCTACCGTCATCATCACCTCTTCCATTACTTCATTATTACTTTATTATTACCATTACCGTAATCGCTTCAATCACACAATTCTCGCCGCTGTTAATAACCACCATTTTCACAACAATTAATGTCCCAACCACAAACGCGATCACGAAAGGCGACGCAAAATTAACGCTGGGGTTTTGCAGCCGTGGGTCTGCATAAGACACCAACATCAATATCGTCATAACCGTCACCCTAACCGTCATAAGACACCAACGCCATTATCACTATACCACCATCTTCCATTGATCGCAATTTTAATTCCAAACATTTCTATTACAATGATCGTTTCTTCATCTCCATCGGGATCACCACCGCCACACCAATCCAACAGTCACTTCTACTAGCGGTCGTCGGTATCGTTACTTTTGCTGAAAACGTCACTCCTAATATTTCGATCACCGTCTTTGCAACTGTCGCGGTCACCGTCACTGCCGGAACAGACTACCTGTTACACCTACTTTCGCAGCCACCGTCTCCGTTAAACCAACCATCTCGGTGATGGTCTCCGTCACCGTTATTATCGCGGTCTCCATCTCCGTTAAACCTACCATCTCGGTCATGGTCTCCTTCACCGTTATTATCGCGGTCTCCATCTCTGTTGTATCTACTATCCCGGACCCCTCCCTCTTCCTCGACCCCCTCCACACGCAGAGATCCTACCATCGCGTCCAGTGTGAAATGAATCCGCCTGCCGCCTGAGCGACGCTAACAACCGCGGTTGCGGCCTCCGTGTCTCTTGTTCTCTCTATCGCGGTCAGAGCCTCCATGATTTTCACTATCGCGGTCACCGTCATCTCCGTTGTAGCTGCTACCACGATCACTGTCTCTGTCATTTCAACTTTCGCGATTACCGACACAGTCACCGGCATCCTGCCTATTGATTGATTGTGATTCCGGGCACGTCAACTATAAGGTCATTAGCCCTCGAAGTGTAGGGCTGTTTTTTCTCGGGAGGGGCCCGTGGTCTTTCCCGCCACTGTATGGCGAGATCCAGCGCCGACCTACAGTTAGCTAGAGGGATTTCCCCAACCAGGTATCTCCCAACAACGGCGCCCCAGCCGGGACAAATTATAAGCTCGCGACCGGTCTCCCGGTGTGTGTGGTGCATGTTAGCATAAGTGTGAGTAGGGGGTGAGGATTGGGTGAGGTAGAGGAAGGAAACATCGCGCGCGGTCCGTGGCCCGTTTGAGCTGTTGCGGCATTTTCCTGGCTTTTACCGGAGAAACCATTGGAAATTACCTTCAGGGCAGCCGGCAGCTAGATTTCGCCCAGAAACAGTACCTGAATTCGACCTAGCCAAGCTAGTGTCGAAAACCTTGCCGTCGTTGGGACTCGATCCTAGCATCTCCCGGTCAGAGGGACTACAGTGACATCTGTTGATGTACTGAGCCGTCATCCTTTCCTGTTGTTGTAGTCACTATCCTGTTACACCTACTATAACGGTCACAGTCTCTGTCCGCGTTAGTATTACGGACACCGTCACCCGTATCATTGCGGTAGCCGTCTCTGTCCCCTTTACTATCACGATCCTGTCCCTCCGCCGCAAGCCTTCCTGCCCGTATGTCCAGCGAGATGGGCGCCGCGGCACGCCCGAGCGACGCCAAAATTAACCCGGGGCTTTTGCGGGGGGCGTGGCGTGCTGTGGTGTGGCGAGGCGCGCGCGTGTTCCGCCGCCGTGTCCTACACGCGCCACTGCCTGTCGCACGCGCGGTCGGCCCCGCGCCCGCCCCCGTGCACGCGCCGTGTAGGACGGTCGGTGCAGTTTGTCCCGCCGAATGCGTGACATGCCGCCCCGTGTCCGACTGCAGTGGGTGTCTCACCGGGCTGGGGAACCTGGATGTAGGGTATTGAGGAATCGGACCGGTCGGAATCTGTGTCAAGGATTAATCACTCGTTTGGCGAAATTGGCCCAAAGAATGGTTCAAGAACGGTCTCTGGAAATGAATAGAATGAATCTCGTTGATAAACCATGTGGGAATCAGTTTTCGAAGTTTCTTAAGCAATTTCGTGCTTGGATGGAAACTTTATTTTTTTAAGTTTACTTTAAAATGTTTATTTGATTTTGTTTTAAGTCGCATCAACATCTACGTTACTAGCTATTAAATAAGAACAATATTTTATTTTTTACGTCATCAATATTACGGTTTGACATTATTACGATTCTATTTTATTATTGTGTTTATGCACACAAATATATATCATTAATATTAAAATTACATCAATGATAACTGAAATAAGTAAGTTACAAAATAAGTGATTAATAGTAGTTTACACAATTAGTTTATAATGTTAAGCTTTTTTGCATGAGTACATGTTTTGAAAACGAACGACTTTAGGAACAAGTTTTTAAATTTGTACGAATGTAATAAAGCAACATTATAAACGAGTGTCATACTATATTTTTTTTGTTTAACAATATTATACATTTATAAGAGAATCAAACTTAATTTTGCAAAACAACTTCCCTGTGACGACTCGGGTATTTGACATCGTGCGAGTAAACGGTGGTTGGCTGTTCCGTTTAGCTCTACCTCCCCCCGATTCTCTCGCTACGATTGACTGAATGTGTGATGACGCAATCATTCGTGACATAAAAGCTAATACGTCATCATTTGTGTCGTAAAATGCCAGATTATGAATGATTTCATACAACAGAAAAGGTTATTCTATAATGCTGGAACACAAAAAATTATTTTTATGTGGTTAAATATTGTTCAAAATGCCTATTTCGATTCAAAATGTTAGTACTTTACTTTAATATTTATCATTAGTTACAATAGAATTAAAATTTTCTGTACCAAATTATTATGGTCTGCCAGAATTGTATTGAGGACATTCCTGGAGGATGTGATTAATGTTTAGGGATGGAAATATATTAACACATACGAATTACTCACTCTTCCAATTTTTTTAATTATAGTGTTTAAACCATTTAAGCACTTAGAAAATTAAAATATTTACAAATCGAAAAGTTGAAGATAATTTAAAAAATATTTATTGCAAAAGTGAATGACACTTAGCATCAAGAAGACCTGTATTAAATTATGTAGTAAAATATCTTCACAATTAATTTTGGTTACGTCGAAATGAAAAAAGATGGACAAAAGTGAACACAACTAAAATATTTATTACATAGGTGATCTCAGTGATATGAAATACTGATATTTATTTCGAGAAAAGCTTTATTACTTTTGGAGTGAATTATTTTCACATTTATCTTGTCACTACTGCCACATCACAAAAGATGGTTAAGATACTTGTAAATATTATTATTAAGAAACTCAAAACTAATGTTTTATTATGTTAATGTTTGTAAATCAAGACAGAGTGTGTACATCATTCCAGAGGTCATCTCGTTCCACTTATAATGTCCCCGCTGCTGATGTAGAATGTACATCACGTACAATCCTGCGTTTGCTTTGGAGCAGAGACGCACGTTTCTCGTGAATGAGATGAATTATTTGGCGCAGACCGAAACTCGCGGGCTCTAGTTCCAAACGGACGCACACAGCGACTGCAGCCCGGTCCGCGAGAGGAACGGGAAAGCTTGCGCAAACTTCACGGTGTGGATTCAGGTCCGCTGTTCGGCCACGCCTAACTTCCACCCTTCCACACCACAAAAGCGCCCGCCTCACCTCCTCGCAGCCTCACATGCTATTTCCGCCACAGTGGGTTTGTCACTCACCTCAAATTGGCCGTACACTTAGCATTCTCAATACTTGGGGAACAGAAAGGTAGAACTCGGTTGATTAATTGAGTTTTTTTGGGTATTTCGGGTGCGTCAAGTCTGGTCCTTAGTCCCGCATGTGTAGCACATGTTTTGTCGTAGGAGGTGCCGGTGTTCTTTCCCCGCTCAATGGTAAGATCTGACGCCTTCGCATACGTTGGCTGGCGGGGTTTTCATCATCCAGGTATCTCCCTCCTACACGGGATGAGTGGGGCGGGGCAGTCGAGACAGACGGGACAAGACTCCCTGTCTCTCGATGTATGGTAGTGTGAATGTGTGTAAGGAAGGGCTGAAGATAGCACAAGAAAGAAAAAAGAAAGATGTCGCGTCTGTGTTATAGTTTATTGGTCGTTTGCTAAGATCTTTCTCTTACATTCGTCCGGTGTTGATCGGAGAAACCACGGAAAACTACTTATCAGAGCAGCCGTTCTATAGACGAGAGCTAAATTAGCTCCTAGCCTAGCTATCCAGCTAGAGTCAAACATCCTGCCATCATCGGAACTCGAACTCTAGGACCTCTTAGTCCGAGGCACTGAAGTGATATCAGTTTGTGTCCTGAGTCGTCACAGCCGGTGCAGAGCTCGGATATTCAACTGACGAGACTCAAGATCTCCGTGAAACATTATGTTTCATCTAGTTGTTCTGAGTTCGGAGCGATAATTCTGATCGCCTTCGGTTCGGTCACAGCCACTTCTCGCATGGTTAACGCCTCCTCAGTGAGCCATCATCTCTCTGCGGTAGATGTGGAAAGGTATTTTCCTAGGAGAATGTTCTTGTGCATTGTGAAAAAGTAAGAGGGCCGGGGAATGTATTGCTTTGCCGCCACTCTAGTACAGGTACGAGGTGGGACTCGTACTTGAAAACGACAAATTTCTTCTCTGCTGATTGCTTAGAATCATCATATTTTACATTGAATTACACACATAATTTTACGTGTCTGCAGTAGCGAAAAAACTCCCAGTTGTTTGTCCGGAAAATCATCTATACCTTATTGTGTTAGCTATTCCCTGCTTGCAATTCCTAGTGTTGTGTTGTGTAATGTTATTTATACTCGAACGTTTTGGTTTTTGCTGAAATATGTTGTAATAATTTTGAGTGATACATACTTTACTCGCCAGTATGTTCAAGTTGACACAAATATTAATATAGTTTGATGACTAAGAGTAAGTAATTGTTAGTAAAAACTACCTACTTTAATTAATTGAAAACCCAAACCCGTATTGCAAGTAGGAGTAAACGACAGCGCGAACGGTCGTTCCGGATATCTCACTTTTGCATCACCCTACCGCCCGAGCGCCGCGGAGCGTGCGGGCGAGGCAGCAAATTCCGGTAGCGACATTGCCAAATCAGTGGGGCGAGCGGCGCGGCGCGGCGCGGCGCGGCGCAAGAGGGGCGGGCGCGGGCCGCCCAGGCCGCCCACGTCGCCGGCGCGAAACGTCCGCTAATTGCTAAAACTAATTGGACCCGCGGAGGCCATCCAGAGCCGAGAACGGGCTACGAGGGCGCCGTGCCAGACACCACTGCCCCTGCGGCGCTCTCTCCCTGTAGTCGCTGCCTCATCCACAGCCGCGCGCACTCCGCCCGTCCGTCCCGCTGCCGCAACCTCCACGCGGATTTACGTCTCTCTTTTCTTCTGCTCCGTCTCCCTCCCCCTCCCCCTTCCCTCCACCATCTTCTTGCCTTCAACGGCCATTTCGTTTCTCTCCCTTTCTTAGAATATCATGTCATGTCCCGCCATTTCAGATTCTACTTTTCACACCTCGACATTTCATGCCTTGCAATATTACGTTCGGCCTTCTCACGTCCCGCCATTTCGCATTAGGGCATTTCACGACCCCACCATTTTACGTCATCACCATTTCACGTCCTTTCATTTTTACGCCACACCATTTCACTACCCGACATTTCAGACTCCGTCATTTCAAGCTCTGTCATTTCAGGCTCTGGCATTTCACACTCACCACTTTATTCTCT
>BOPP01000016.1:5498106-5517887 GCA_017312745.1 Gryllus bimaculatus
GGTCTGCCATTTCACGCCTCGCTATCCGTGAACCATCCATGTCAATTGCCGTGCTGCTTTCTACCTTTCCCCACTTTTTTTCACTTCTCCGCCCCAGCAATTCCCACTCCGCACACATCTACCCACGTGCCCCTTCTCATGATTTATCACTGCTTGTGTCCAGTATTTCTGCCTTTCAAGCCAGGTACTTCCCGTTTCGATCTTCCTCTTTACCACGCCCATTCTGATACACTTTTGCTCCACGGACGGATTCGGTCCTCAGGGCGGCCCTCAGAGACTTCACGAAGCCACCTCCCTGCAACGGCAACGCGCTGAACAAACACGGCCATTTTTTTGTGAGCAGATTGCAAACGTCCTTTTCCGAGAGGTTTATGTGTATCTAGAGAGTTTCGTCTGTACACAGTTCGATACACCTGCTATACGCTAGACAGACAGCGTCCATAAGGCAAGAGGAAAGGCATTTCCTCCCCAGATATTTAGATTTAATTTATAGCGTTTTATTTCATTCCATCGTTTGGACGTTTGCCCTCACGGATGTATTGGTTCTGTGCGTTTGTTAGCTGATTTTAGCAGTTTCCCTTCCGCTCACGCTCTTCGCGACTTTTCTCGGTTTGCTCCCCGCCCCCATCGTCGGCCTCGTCGACGCCCCAGTCCCCTCTCCGACGTCTATCCACGCGCGCGCATATCGCGCTTAATTTTCTCGGGGCGCCGAGCGACGCGGAGGCTGCCTGCTCTGTTTGTCGTGCGCTCTGGGGCGGATGGGAGCGCCGGGCGGCGAGTGATGGCGGCGACGGTGATGGCGGAGTCGAGGGCCGCAACGCGGACAGTCTCGGAGGTTAACGAAGGCGGTGGTGGAGGCGGAGGGCAGGCTGGAGGTTCAGCGAACGCGGCGGTGGAGTCTGAGCAGGCTGTGAGAGAGGCCGGAGGAGGCCAAGGTGACGGAGGAGGTGACGGTGACGATGATAGGTGTAGACGCAGGCAGAGGCGGGAAGCGGTGGGAGGCGACGTGGTGGAGGAACCAGAGATGGCGTGTGGTGAGACGAAAGCAATGAGATGGTGGATGCGGAGACGAATAGGAATGTGGATACCAAGCGAGAACAACGGTTAATGCGTTGGAGGGACACTTCCGAGGGGCGTGGAAGGGTTGATTGATTAGCGCGTCAACGACTATAGCTATTAGTCCCATAAGTGCACTATATGTTTTATCGCGAGAAGTGGCTGTGTTTTTTCCCGGCTGAATGACAAGATGCGACGCCGACCCACCTGTAGACTAATGGGAATTTTCCGAGATCAGAAATCACCAACCAGAGGGGCGCTGCCCCAGCCGGGAAAAGCTCTCAGCTCCCGACAGATGTGGTAGTTCAGTACTTATAAGTGTGAGTGTGTGTAGGTAAGGGGTGAGGTTAAGACAAGGAAGAGAAAATTATCATCTCGACTGGTCCACGGTCCGTTTATGAAGATACTGCGACATACGTCTGGCATTCATCGGAGAAAGCACGAAGGACTACCGGTGAGAGCAGCCGGCCGCTAGATTTCTCCTCCAGTCAGAGGCTGAATGAAGCCTAGCTATCTAGCTAGAGTCGACACACCTGCCTGCCCTGTCACTGCCGTGACTCGAGCCAAGGACCTCCCGGACAGAGGCCACGAACTGAGCCACCTCTCCAGGTGCGGAGTAAGAGAACCAGCCAAGGCGACATTCGAGCCGGAAGCAGAGGCAGAGGCAAAGGCGGAGGACGCGGTGACGGCCCGAGCGAAGTCCACATTAGTGCCGCCAGTGGAGGTGGTGCTGGAAGAGTCAGTATCGCAGCCACCGAAACTGTGGTGTAGCGGAGCACGGAGCCGTGAAGATGCGCGGTGTGATTGTTAGAGATTCTGCAAAGCTCTGTGTACTTACGCTCCTTCGCTAACCTCCCGGTCCACACATTCTCTTTGGAACAGCACTTAGTGCGTTGAGCACTACGCGCGAAGCAGACGCACGTTGCGTTAGCGCAATTCTCTCAATTTGCAAAGTAAGCAAACGTTTAGTTTACATGCTCGTACATACATCAGCATAATACTAACATAACAGGGTAGGAGTAGGTAGTTGTGATGTACTTGTTAATATTGAAGTCGCTTAACTTATTCATAATATGTTTTGATTTGTACAAGACATTTTGAGAAATAAATTATAGTTTATTTTCTTACTTGAAAAGTCAATCAAAAATTTCCAACTAAAGAGTCATGTTGATACCAATAGTTAAAACATCAACAATAATTAAAATGGAATTTACTAGCATCTCTTTTGCTGCGACGTGCTAATGGAAATGTATTCTTGCTCATTACGTCTTGTTGATATTGTTACCCTAAGACAACTAAAGATTTTTTCTTGTTTTAATAGAGAATTGTGATTTATAAAGTTTAATTCACGACGGATGCTTGATAATGATGACTTGCGTTTCAAAACTCAAATATCATCTGTGCACCGTTGGTAAGAATTTTGGTAAATTAACAGGGCATTTGTTAATTTATTAAAGTTTATTTTTTGTAGGTTGTGTTGCTGATGTTTTTTCTTCCCATTATTTTAACATGACTGTATAATAATTGAACTTATCGATTTTCCTTATCATAATTGAATTATTCGCAACTGAATGCTTTCACACCACACTTTTCTACGTTGTTTCTTTCATGAATCATTAGTCTAGACTAGAAAACCCACGAAATACGGGGCTAGTACCTCCACGAGAAGAAACGAAAAAAAGTATGTAGTTATCAGGCCATTTTTTGTAAAAATTACTTCTATGAAAGTTAATTTACCTGTCAATTATCAATTACAAATCGTAAATGCTTATCTGTTTGTAGTCTTCTCCGGCTCAAAGAGGGTTCGCGAGGCACCCTTCCGCACAGCACACGGTCCCTGGCGCTTGGAAGAGAGAAAGCGAGGAGCGCGCTCTGCCTAGGTAGTTTAGGAGCTGCCTTGAAGTGCTAGGGTGAGTGGGTGGCACTTGAGGACACAGAGGGGACCGCACTTGCGGCTGCTGGGAACTCTGATGGGGCGGCGGCCGGCGGAGTGCGGGATCTGTGGAGGAAAAGAAGGCGGTAAACTAAGTACTGATACCGGACGTAGGTGAAGGTGGGCGGAGGGAGATAAGAGTGGGGGAGGAGGAAGTGTTTGGGAATCAAGCGGTAAATTATTTTTTAATTTACAGCAAAGAACATTCCAACTCAGTGTGATGTTCCAGAGAAAAGTACAATCTGTGGAAGTTTCCTTATGCTCAAAAACATTTAATTCTAGTCTTCTGTTACACTAAGTTGATTACTAAGTTGATTTTCATCATTTTTCGTTTGATTTCATAGCATCTTTCTGGTACGTAGTCCACTCTAACAGAAAATTCTGGGCCTATGTTATTCTGAACCTAATCGTTATGTGACAGCTGTATCTCGTTTGCTTGTCTAATTCATATTTTCTCACCTGTTCTAGGTTTCCCTGTATGTATCTGCACCCTAAAGTTGCACTCCTTTTTTACACTTCCCATTGCCCGGCAAAGGCGGCTTATAATGTTAACTGATGTCACTGCAGTGTCTATGACCGGGAAGTCCTAGGGTTCGAATGCGGACGGTGGTAGGACTTTGGATCCTAGCCACATAGCTAGGTTAGCTAGGATAGACATAGCTAGGTCGAATCCACACATTGCCTGATGGAGATATGTAGCGGCCGGATGCTCTGATCATCAGTTTTCCGTTGTTTCTCAGATCAACACCAGGCGAATGCTGGAGAGGTACCCTAACAAAAGAGATAAGGACCGCGCCCGATTTTTCCTTCTTCTTGCTCGTCCTTTCCCCCCCTTTCACGCACTCGCATTCACTACACTACACACACTCGCACCTACACACACTCGCACTCATGTCGGGAGCCCAGTGGCAAGCTCAGAGTTTGTTCCGGCTCGGCGGTGCCATACTGGTGGGAGATACCTGGTCGGGGAAATGTCCCGTAGGCTGATAAAGGTCGGGGCCGGATCTAGCCAGCCAGTGACACATGATAATCGCCCCATCCCGCGATGAAAACATGCACTACACTAACGGGACTAGTGACCTTAGCAGTTGACACGATCAGAATCACTAATCAATCATACCTCTTTCGTTTGACATTACGTTTTTTCATGATTTGGTCTTTCTTTCGACCATCTCTTCATTTTATTTCCTCGTCATTCCCTTTTTCGCTTATTCCTCGCCCTTCTCTTTCTGTGACTGTCCCTCATTCGTCTGCTTATCCTTCCCACCCACGCGTCACACGCCGCCCTCGCAGCATCCCTGGGCGTGGCGTTTGCCTTTATTGATTCGTCATCAGGTTGGTTTTCAATTAAGGGCGAGTGGTAACCATGGGTTACCGGACGAGCCCGCGCCGTCGCCCTCGCTCCTCCCGCCTGCCCCCCCCCACTCCTACCCCCGCCCTCCTGCAGGCATCACGGCTCCCCGCCTTCGTGGCAGATCGCCGCACCCCACCGACACTTCACGTCAACGCTCTCTCCCTCTCTTGCCTCCCACTCTATTTCCTCCACTGCCGACCTCAAGCGAGATACGATCCCAAGGACTCAGGCCTATGAGGTGAGGGGTTGAGAATTTCTTCATCAAGGCTGCAGCGGAGCTCCTCAGGGCAGAACTTAGGAAGTTTGAATTCGGCAATTTGATCGTTGCAGAGCGGTGGGAGTAGCGTTTGTATTCCAGAAGTTATGAAGCCGACCCATAAAATTGGCCGAAACTTAAGACAGCGCAGTCTGCTGTTTTGTTTATCCGTGCGCGAAGGAGATCGCGGCTCGTCGCCCTCTACTACCGTCACCGACTCCGCTCCCCTCCCCCTCCCCCTCCCCCCCCTCCACGCCTCCCACCTCCCCTCCCCCCTTCCCCACTCCCACCTCCCCCTCTCCCTCCCATCATTCCCCGCCGCCACCCCTGCCCCGCCAGTGCCTTTGCCAACACAGCTTCGCAAGCTGGAAACTTCCACAACCTACATCTATACGCCTCGCGAAAATATAAAGACGATGAACTCTAGACTAAATACTCGAAAATGAGATCATGAGTCAATTGAATCTTTCCCCTCTTTCATGAAGTAAAAAATTTTGCAATTATATAAAAGATTACAGAGATAACAATGTTATGTTAGCTGTAAATTACTATGGTTGAATTTTATACCAAAACTAGTAGTTTTACTGTATCTTCATGGTGTTACACACACGTAGTTTTCTGACTTTTTTCTTGCTTTATACATGTTTTTATATATTTACATAGCCTACGTACCATGTTGACAGATCTACCGACTCGTATTTTTGTTCCATGTTCTTGTGGTAGCACTCGTAGACTGTTAGGTATTTTTACATAATGTTGTTTGTTATAAAGGCTCGAATCATCATTATTGTCCCAAAACATCCATTTATATAAAGAAAAGAGAAACTACAAACAACAAATGTGAAGAAAGAAATTAACAAATGACGGAAATCTGTATTTTAATTAAATGCGGTAAAGAATAATAATAGTAGAATGTAAGATTAAATAAGAATTCAATGCGGTAAATAATAGTGCAACATCATCTCACTGCCTGAAACCGTAGTAGAACTTTTTACACTTCAGAAAAGAAATAAACTCACGATAAGACTCTTAACATATTTCTACTACAAAAAACGAGTGCATCCTTTTTTTTTAAATCTTGGAATCAGAAATATACACGAATGATTGTGAGACATCTAAAATCTGTTACAGTTCACAAAATATCTAAATAATGTTTACCGTTTTATATACCATATATTTTATTTTCCGGATAAGGATAGCTTAAATGCATGTGCCTCCTTTTGTTACTGAGTTTTAAACTTCATTTTCGTAGGCACAGTATTGTTAGAGGAACTCATTTAAATTATTTTTATCGTTGCTTTGTTAGGCTTGCAGCCGAATCTGCTCGCTGTTCACTTGAGATGCAAGTTATTAATATTTCACAATAACCCGGAAACTGCGCTCCAAAACCTGGAAATCTGTAACTACCCCCTAACGACCTGTAGCAGTTTAATTGCATTCGTATAACGACCAGCCATTACGTGGCCGTAGAACAAAAGGTTATCGACTTCGTTTTAGTGACCGCAGCAACATTTTCGCTCAACTTCTACTGTAAAAAGATACACAGCTTTTTTAAATGTAATGTTCATTTTTTCGCCTCTTTTGTATTCGTTTTAGTGCTCTTACAAATCATGATCGTACTAGAATGAGGATATCTGTAGATTAAAACATTTGGAAACGTTTGAAGGTAGTTTTGTTTCTCATAAAGAAAGTGTTACAGAGTTATAGCACATTTTAGAAATTTGCATAATTCCCTGTCGAATTAAATTACTTATAAACGATTATATAATTCTGGCTATTAGGATTTTTCATTAAAAATTGCAAGCAATAAAACATATCCCATTACGACAAAGTAATAGGGCAAAATTAAGAAAAGCATTATTCACAGTACACTCTCTAATTATTGATTAGTTTTAAAATGCTAAGAATCAATTTCTCTCGTTAATGATTTATTTATATTCATACAACAATCTAGGCATATTGTTTTGTATATAGCTTCTTGCATTTTGAAAGATTAAGAGATAAAAGAATCATATGAGGATTTTATAAGCAACCATGTCACTCAGCAAGGTAAAATGTGTTATTTCTATTACTTGTATTAGGTTAGGTAATATCTAAATGATTGTTATCTCAAATTGTCGTCTAAGACATTTAAATTACCGAAAGTAAGTGCTTTCATACTTTTTATGATATTAATTTTATAACTTTACATCACTTGTAAAGAGATGTCATTGCCACATAATACTGACTTTTCATAATAAGTGACAGCAGTAGTTCTTACTTAGTGCTTAAGTTGAAGTAATTCCTTCTTCAAATACTATAATAACATTATGTAGTATTTAGTATGGTGGACAAGCAGACAAACTAGAAATATGATATTCCGCAACTTAAAGTAATTATTTTAGCAAAGCAATTCTCATTCAAAACATTCCGCATCGAACCGCACCCTCGCATGGAAAAGTACTGAGCTCACAAATTTCGTGACTGTGTTTCGGAAACGCCTCGCGCGTTCGACCTTTAGCTTCCCGATAGCAGCTCCTCGAAAATCGCATTACCTTCTCAGTCAACAGGCGTTTCGTGGTCGGCAGCAACTCAGCGGTCCCTGCTGGAAACCTAAACGCGGAGAAAGGTCCTCGAGCCAGGGCGGGAAGCCAGGCGCGTCGGAGAAGGCTGTGGGGGCGGAAAGGTCGCAACAGGGCTACGGAATGGGAAAGAAATAGGGAAATGGAAGCGAACGGGGAGGAAATGGACGGCGGGAGAACGGAGGGAGTAGTTGGAGATGGATGTAGGGTGACACCAGAGTAAGGTCGCATCAGAGCAATGGGCAGAAACAGGGCTACGGAATGGACGAGAAATAGGGAAATGGACGGCGGGAGAACGGAGGGAGTGGATGGAAATGGATGTAGTTTGACACCAGTGTAAGGTCGCATCAGGGTTACGGAATGGCAAGAAATAGGGAAATGGAAGCGAACGGGGAGGAAATGGACGGCGGGAGAACAGAGGGAGTGGTTGGAGATGAATGTAGGGTGACACCAGTGCAAGGGACGGGGGCGAGAGGGTGCAGGAGGGGAAGGCGTGGGCGGGGAAAGTGGGTGGAGCGGTGTCGAGCGGTGTATCCCCACCGACCGCGACAGGGGCCCGCCCCGAAAATCCCATTTCATTATGGAGCATATTAAGTTTCTTACGCGAAACTCCCCTCGGAGGGCGACTCCATCCGCCGTCGGCTTCGTCGGTTCATAATCTCGTCTTAACCCGCCCATTAGGCCGGAACATATTTCGGCGGAAAGGGGCCGATGAGCGAGGCGGGGGCGGGGGCGGGGACGGTGACGGTGCCGCCGCATGCGGCCGGGAAGCTGCGGAATTTCGCGCAGCGCAGCGCCGAAATGGTGAAGCACCAAGGAGTAGGGGAAGGAACCGAATGGGGGAGGGGGACTAGGAGTTGGCTGGTAGGATGATGTTTGAAGTGGAGGTAGTTTGAGAGAGTGACGGAATATCAAGGAGGGTTATGGTCGCTAAGCCGGGAAATGTGGTACATAATGCACATGCGGCAAAGAGAGTGGAGTTACAAAATTACAAGGGAGAAGGAAGAGACGGTGTGTCCAAGATATGTTATGTCGTGGGAAGATACAGGTATTATAAATTCCCCTAGTCGATGATAAGAACGGATACGAGGAAGATGAAGCAGAGAGCGTGAAGTGTCGAATACAAGGAAGACGGAGCAGAGGGCGTGACTTACGTGCGTTGTTGAGATTAAATAGAATAGGCACATGGACGATTTGGGGGCTTATGAAGAAAGTCTCAAGACTAGGATTGGAAAGTCGTTTGGAGAGAGAGTTACGAATGAAATAAAAAGTTACGAAGAGTTACGAATGAAATACAAATTTCAGTACGGCCCAGAAATCGTATAGAGAACAACAGAGTGTGCAGAGTCGACGTGTGACGGAAGGAGAGAACAGACTGTTATGACTTCAGTACCCGCAAAGGAGGCGATTTGATTGGTTAATGCTTCGGGCACGTCAGCTGCTAAGGTCCTTAGTCCCACAGTTATCGTGGGAAGTGGCGGTGATCATCCCCCTCTGGATGGTGACATCCGGCGCCGACCTACCGTCGGTTAACGGGACATTTTCCCAACTAGGTATCTATCACCATCGGATATAGCACCCCAGCGGAAAAAAAAGCTCTAAGCTTCCGTCTTGTGCGTTAGTGTAGTGCATGCAAATGTAAGTGGGAGTACGTAAGGGGTGAGGATGTGACAATGAAAGGGAAGGAAAAATCGTGCGCGGTCCGTGGCCCGTTTGTTAAGGAACTGCTCCAGCATTGATGTATTGATCGGCGAATCCATGGAAAACTACCGAAGTGAGCAGCTGGCCGCTAGAATTCTCCTCCAGACAGCGACTGAATTCGACCTAGCTGACAAACTAGAGTGGAAAATCTCGCCGGCGTCGGTCATTCGAATGGTTAGGACCTCCCAGTAGAGGCACAGCCAGTGACATCAGTGAGCCACCTCGCCCGGAACGAGAAGGCCAGTGCGAAGGCTGGCGCGAGGTTTAGCGGCCGGCGTCGGGGAGGGGGGGCGGGAGGGGTTGGGCCTGGGGGAGGGGGCGGGGCGCTATGCCATAATCCCTTCGTGCTCCTTAACAGGGCGCTCTATGCACTCCGCCGACTAACCCCCGACCACTGGAGCCTCGAGCACCGAGCGATATGAACCCACGGCGCCATAAGGCTTGAGTAAACGCTCGTTCGGAGGAAAGACAAGAGCAGGTGAGAATTGAACCGTTTTCCACAACTGCTTAGTAAGTGAGGGAGTATTTATTGATTCCAGTCACGTTAACAATTTTAGTCATAAGTTCCGTTAGGGCAGTGCATTTTTTCACGGTGGTGGGGATGTTTCTGCCCCGTTCGAAAACGAGATCCGGCGCTGACTTCCATGTCGGCTTGCGGTTTTTTCCCATTTCCATAAGTCTCCCTTTGCGGAGGAAAGTCAATACCAATATTATATTTTCAAATTGAATCACAAATGAAGGTTCTACATGAATACATCTGTACTGCATTGCCCAAGGAGAAATGAAGCTTCAAATTTATTGATGGGAAAGACAATATTGTCAGTGAGTTATAAGAGTAAAAATTCACAAAGGCTTTTTTTCTTTTCTATTACTTGAGCCGAGCGATTTCATTCACAGTATAATTGCGTGTATTAAATTTTGCGATCTCCTATACTTCAAAAATGCATCTAATATGTAATCACAATGTGAAAGATGTTTCTTTTGTTTCATTTTTTCAGAGTTGAGCTTTTCAATTTCAATTCAATTGTATGTGAATAGGGTAGTTCACGCAAACACTTGTGACAGTCATATTAGATAAGTTATATTCTAACTTGTGACTATAAATTTGATTGGAATTCTTCGTGAACTAGTAATAAATCTAAACAAATATATAAAATAGTAACATATACTTCTTTAGGAGCATTAAGAATTTTTTAAAAGAAATCATTTATCAGTCTGAGATAATTATTCGGCATTTAGTTGCCAAAAAAATCATCCTTACATTCTCCTTCTGCGAATGTGATGGAATAACATAACCTTGCTGAATTATTATTTGAAATTCTGCACTCTCTTTCCTTATCCACTGTCTCTTCTCAGGAACATAAGTCAATTTTGTTAAATGCTTAAATTTGATGGTAAATGTTCCATAGCCGGTTTAATTCTGAAATAAAACTGACTCGGCATGTCTCTTATTTAGTGTTATTATGCATGAGAGAAATATTAATGCCAGAACTCAACTAGAATTTCTAATTAAAATATAAAATATTTACTTCTAAAAAATATAAAATGTTTAATTGTGGAAACTGCCATCTGGCATTTCTGATAATTTCCAGTAATTCCGTTTTAATCCGTACTTCTAGCCTACTAACTCACAATTACATTTTTCACAAGTTGGTTTTTTTTAGAGTTCACTTGAGGCAAATTAGTAAATTTGTTTATTGTTTTATGCATCACAGCTCCAAGGCACTAAGCAAAGATTAACTATGAATTCGCACCACTCCTACTCTAAAATGAAGGAGCGCAAGGAGCGGATCGTATTAAGTTAGAAAAAGCTCTTCTGCAGAGTGTGGGACTTCCCCTATAATAAAATTCACGCCGAAGGAAGAGATGCCGGAGATTGGAAACTGTGGAAGATTACAGTCGCGATGAGTTACAGAAGCCGCGGTGAGATACGACTGAGTGGAATTAAAAAGTTGAACCTCGAAATAACGAGATATTGGTTCCTTGCAATTTACGAGACGATAGAACGATCAGCTCTGGAACTAGAAGCAGTCGATTTATTTATGGTGCCGATACTCTTATATTTGGTTTTTATTCTTCATTTCTGTGTTTTGTTATCTTGCTGTTCAAAGGTTCTTGTGGCAAAGAAATCAACTTTGATGAGGCGTAAATCCGAAAGGGAATATCGGAGAGAGAAGCAATTTGTGCTATCCCTTAACTGTCTTTGACTTTCAATTGTAAATGATTGTGTTTTTTATCAATTGTATTTTCGGTCGCAAATTGGATGATATATTTAGTTCCTCCGAGAGTACGTCTTCATAAATATTTCTTCCGTGTAGATTCCCACCTACGCTAGATTTCAAGAATTATGTATTCTCTCCTTAAATTTAATAGTTTTTAAAAATTCACTTGGATTAACTTTGCTCCGATTTACAACGTCTGCGCAAATTATTTTAAGTTTTTTATTCGGAATTTTCATACAAATATATGAACACTCAATAGCAGATAACAAATGTTTTTAACATAGCGATATTTTTGTCGTTTTGTTCCTTCACGACGTGACTTCCCTCCAAAAACTTTATTTTGGAGGATTTTGGAAAATAATTTGTTGAAGTTACAAGGAATATGAAATATCCTAGAATTTCCAATTCAATAGCTGTATATAAACTGATATTTGCTTTCTTTCTCCATGTAAACCTCTCAATACTTCCCGTGGAAAGCAAATACTCGTAAAAACGAAACAGTGAAGAACTTCAATATCCGGGCTTTCCCCTTCATTGTTTCAGATAGGCACGCACAGAACCGCACGAGAAACGAATCTTCGCGGATTCCCGAGACAAAATTGCAAAGACCCGGATGACGAAAAAAGGTGACGGTTTCCAAAACAAAACTTCAGGAAATCGGATAGGGCGGCTGGCACCCCAAGCTGCGCTGGGGATTATTACGTGAACAGATGGATGACAGCTCGACATGGCGGGTTGGATTAGGAAGGCAGGAGAGTGGGGAGATAAAGAGACCGGTTTCGGCACCAGGAGAGACGCCGTTGAGGCGAACCGCCCGTATCGTACACGCGGTTTGCTGACGGCACTTTTACCAGAGCGTTCTCTTCCAGGGGCGTTGTCTTGCACGATACGGCTTGCGTCACAGTTCCAACGCCCGCTCCCGGCTGGCGGAACGCGACAGGCACCCGCGACAGCAAAACCCAGCGGTTCTCGCCGTGTTCATTACGAAGCGTCTGCCCGCGGATTGCGAGCGGACGCGAATATATCCGGGATCCATTCGCAAAACCGTTTCCGTCTTGTTCGCCTGGGACCGCAAAGCCCGCCGCCGGCGTCACCGCCATCATCACCGCCGCTGCCTCCGCCTCCGCTCCGCTCCGCTCCGCCTCCGCTCACGCCTCCGCCTCCGCCTTCCGCCTCCGCCTCCGCCGCCACCCTCCGCCTCCGCCTCCGCCTCCGCCTCCGCCTCCGCCTCCGCTTCCGCCTCCGCTTCCGCCCTCCGCCTCCGCTTCCGCCTTACCCTCCGCCTCCGCCTCCGCCTGCCCTTCCGCCTTCCGCCTTCCGCCTCCGCCTCCGCCTCCCGCCTCCGCCTCCCGCCTCCGCCTCCGCCTCCGGCCTCCGCCCTCCGCCTGCGCCTCCGCCGCGCCTTCCGGCCTGCCGCCTCCGGCTATCCGCCTCCGCCTTCCGCCTTCAGCCGCCAACGGCCACCGCCACCGCCTCCGGGCCACCGCCGCCACCACTTATGCCCACCGCCAACCGCCGCCATCACTGCCACCACCGCCGTTCTCGCCGTAGGATACTGAACCGTTCTCGCCGGGTGCATCTTCTGGATCGATTCGCGTTTCGCCGCTTGCTGGGTGCGGCGCCGTGAGGAAAGGAAGACGGGGTTACATAGCCTCGCCTTGAAGCAAATAAGCACTTGAGGAGCACATACTTGTGTACCCCAAGAGAGAGAAAAATATGTAAGTCAACAAGAATATTGTAGATTACACACTATTTGGAATGTTAAAGTACAAATTAGTATCTGCTACGTTAGTATCAAGCCATCATTTAAGAGCCAAATGTCACTTGCTGTAATTATTAAGAATCGTTAGATATTTACCTTTTTGTCTACAAGAGTTTTGAGAGTACAATTTCTCACACCACGACTGTCTTGTGTCAAAGAAAATATGTTTTAAATATCCTACAAAAATACAATCTACGAGAACCTGCTGAAAATTCCCGTTTCACAACGCTGCATCATCAGTGCATCATTCAACATATTCTTAATATGTAAAAGCGTAACTTTATGTAGGTATCGGTATGTGTTATTTCTTCAAAAACAATAAACCACTTTCGCGATAACTCAAAATTTGCAAAAAAATCTAAAAAGTCCAAAAAATATATGTCTTGATCACATTGTGTTACCTCAAATTTTGTGACCGTGAAATTACGAGTACTACAATTGATGCAACTTACAATTTACGTACGCGGCAGTGTTACCAAGCGTTTCTTGTCGACGGGGGCGGACGATGCAAGTGGGGGCGGGCAGGATGGTCGAGGCGAGAGAATGCTCAAGACCAGCATTGCGTGCGAGGAGGGCTTGGTTGCTTAATAAATGTTTGTTATAAATATGTAACCGGCAACGTTAGGTAATTGGCAATGTTAGCGTTAGTTTATCTGTTCTTTAGAGCAGCCGTTTTGTGTCTTAAGTGAAGAATTGTTTTAATTTCACAAGGAAACTAGACAAATGACAAATAAACGTAGGGAAGTAATATTCACAGAATTTTCAGATTACAATCACTTGATAAAATCACTCACTATGAGACATAATTCTTTTCACTTACTGACCCAATAGATAGTTTGCTCTCTCTCTTTATTAAGGCCCCTTCCCGAATCAGCCGGAATTGACCCTCCCCCACTCAAACAGGTGCCTTCCTAAGAGCTCCCTGCGCTCCCCAGCCATTCGCTGCAGAAGCAGGGGCGATAAAACGAGTTTTCGGTAATGAAACGGTGCTATTACACCGGTGTGCTCCTGATCCATTCTTTTCGCCAGTCTATCACGTCACTTTTATCTGCACTACCAGTTCACACACTCAACTGCCTATTGACCACATATGTTAGCGACAGTGGAGTTGTTACCGTGAAATAGAAATGTAGACTAGGAAGGTCTACTCGCAACCAGGAACGGACCATAAATTCATAGCCCGACACTGAGGATTTTTTTCAGACACCAACTAAATCGTTAAATACGTTCTGGATGTTCTGGTTTTCGCTCGCCTGACCCCTTGCGGGGTCTCTTCGAACTGGAGTCTTCTGACTTGGGTTTGTAATTAAATTTTGTTGACTCCTTTCCTCCGTACGGGGATCGGTAGTCTAAGTCGAGGGTAGACGAGTTATTTTGCTCCTGGAATTACGGGTTATTTTGTTATAGTTTTGTGTGGTGAGAGTCGGGAAGAGGGGGGAGGGTGATATGGAGGGGGAGAGCAAGGGGATGGAGAAAGGAGGTGGAGGGCTTGCTATTGTCAAACTATTAAATCGCAAGTCGATCGCTTCCACTGAATAGATAGGAGTTGTAGATGACGATTTCCTCTAGCGATATAAATGCTGCCGTCAGATCAGTTTCTCAAAAATGGGCGAGAGACCGGATGCGATCCTTCCTTCCAAATCTTATTCCAGCTTTGATTTGTTGAGTCTAGTAATCTCCCATCCAAAAACATTTTTGAAGAGATTGCGTGGTTTGCAGTTTATTCAGAGCCATATTAAGTTTCTGTGCTTACGAAACTCACAAGGCATACTGACTTACGATACCTTGGGATGCCTGGTTTATATACTGGAAGGTAACATGATATGGCAGCTGGTTGTTGATGGCGGCACAGGCCTCCTGTTCTTTTCATCTGTGTACATTACATTTCATCACTACTGTGTACTACGTAAAGTTGATGTGTACCTGTATGTAAACCTGTGCGTGCTGTTCTGGAAGTGAAAAGATGAAGTGTTGAAGGTGAGGTAGGTTTATCCTTACGGTTTTTCTTAGACTTTTAAACTAAAAATTTAATAAAAATACTACATAAACCCATAAAAATTGTTTTAGAATCATAATATTAAAAAACTTACTGTATCCTACTTTTCTTTCCTTCGCCGGTCGTTCATGTCTTGAAACTCTTTGAATTGAGTTACAGAAAGAAAAATTCCTAATACTAAACGAGTTACCTTTGGTTTCAACCGACAACTATTTTTTTATTGAAAATAAAACTTCATTCCTCTGAGCATATGATGTAGTTCCGATTCGAACTGAACTTCAGAGAACGAAACGCTAAAATAATTAGAGCTCAATACAACAAATAAAACAAGGAAGGAATATATCAAGCCATCAACTTTTACAAAATGTTGCAAACACGCAATGCAATGTAGCCTCCAGAATACTAACATTTCTGAAAATAATGAAACATTCACCATAAATCTCTCTCGACTTTCAGGTCTCGTGTGTCTAATTTAGTGTACTCTTCATGTACTGTCTCAGTATGACATGCTAGTTACTTGAATTTTCAGTTCCATTAAAACACTTTAAAATAACGATATATTGATTCCTCTCTTTATACGGCAGCAGAAACAATTAAAAAATACTAGGATAAAAAATATCTGGCATTTACAAGTCAAAAATGTGTCCCTCTCGTGGAACTTTCCGAGAGCATATTCGATAAAGGAGTAAATACATTCAGTGTTAACGTCCTGAAGTACACATCCTTTGGGCGAGTGAAGTTAACGTTGGGTTGAGTACTGCAGAGGCATCCAAACACCGAAACCCGACAACCTAAATAGAGAACGTCAGCAAATCCTGCAGTAGTCCCCCCGAAACGCGCCAAAAATGTAATTTATATGCTCCGGGAAGTAGCGGCGTAATTTCCTCAGCTCGAGAATTGCGTTGTGTGAATGTGCGACGTGATTAATAGTAGCGCAGCGGGCACGATTCTCCGCCTCCAAACAGTTTACTAATTTCCCCTCAAATGGATCCTATTATTTTTGTCGCTGATTTTACGTGTTGCCAGACAATCAACGCGAGATGAACAGGCCCAGTCACCGCCACTGGTACTTCAGCTGATGCTGCGTCAGTGGAACGACAAAACAACGTAGACAACACGACAAAAAAACAACGAACGATTGAAGGGAAGACAAGGCCGAAAAAGGTGGGGAGGGGAGGAGCGGAGGGGAGGAGTGGAGGGGCCAGAGGAGGGGGAGGGTGGTTGAAAAAAGTGGACGATCGCCGCCGGTTTGCGCAGTGTAGTTGTCGCGTTCGGCGCGTTTGCTGGGCCCATGCGGTGCAAAGCAGACTGCAGGCTCGTGGTTGTCGGGGGGGGGGGGGGGGGGAAAGCCGCGCTTTACCTGACAGGTCGCCGCGGCGAACACAAACAAAAGGAAGCCCGATTGCGTCCTTTCCGATTTCATCGTGTTTATTACCGGGCGCTAACCGTTCGCGGGCGAGGGTTCTGCGTCGTGCTCGCTGCGTATCAACAAACAGCGTGCGTTAACTCACGCAGCGAGGTCAAACGCAGGGCTGGTGGGAAGCTGGGCTTCACGTTATTTCTGGGATCACTCTGTTTCTGGTGGGGCTACGGACTGACATACATAGGTCTTTGAACTGGGATGCATGTTCAAGTCCAGCTTCTTTTCATTACCCTAGATGAAGGATGTATTTATTATTATATTGAGCTCTAATTATTTTAGCGTTTTGAGTCGCTCTCTGAAGTTCAATCGTTATGAGTAGGTGCTTATCTACAGACATTCAGAGAGATAATGTTTTGTTTCCGATAAAATAAATTAATAGTCGCCTGAAACCAGTGGAAATTCGTTTAGCATTCGCATTTTTCTTTCAGTAACTTAATCTAAAGAGTTTTAAGACATGAACAAGTATATTTTCAGAATGTTCCATAAATAATTTGTGTTTTCCGATTTTACGTTTTAAAAAACAGTCCAGATACAAATAAATTATTATTTACCAACAAATATTATATTTTAGCCCACTGCTGTTATCTGTCGCATAGAAAATATCAAATATGTCAAGCTAAGTCACAAAATGTTACTCTTTTCGTAACTGAGAAATAAAGTGTCCCTTATCAACAACTTGCCTTGTTTTGCAATCGTCTAGAAACCAAACAAAAGACATTCAAAATGTATATACTTTTTCAAATAACATTTTTATAAAATATGCAATCTTCATCTTAAAGATTAAACTAAAGGATTGGGAAATATTAACTTTCATTTAGATTTACTTACTCAAAAGTATTTACAGAGAGAAGATTATTTTCACACTATTCAATTTATTTTACTTTATCACAAACTCGCCCCGCCTGATATTTCAATTATGTCTCACGTTGGCAATGCTGCGTTATGGAAAGGCTGATTGAAGTATCAATATCTTAAATTATTAATATACTTACAAAACAGCTCAGCTGGATGATATACATACTATTGAACAATAAATAAATAGCTAGTACATAGCAAGCTACACAAATAGATACTTATTACAATAAATATTATATCATGTGGCTAACATCCTTAAACTAATTTATTCGACCGGACTGATGCAACGATTCGACGGTCGACAGATGCAAATTTCTTCGAAACTTAAAACTTTCGATTTTTTATATTTTTTAGTTGACAAGTAAGAAAGGAACTTAACAAGAATTTAAATAATTTATGTCTGAAGTTACTTTAATATATCTTCATTTTCGCATACGTAGAAAATTTTGTTTTGCTTTCTAATGTATGGTACATTCACACCAGATATTAACAGAGATATTCTACAAAAATATAATTTAAAAAATTGTGTCCTGTGATAACTTTACTGTTGAGGAAATGCGTCGTTGTATATCAGTTTCAAATACCTATCGTTCGTTGCTCAGTTTCCGACTTCACTTAAAGCATGTTGTTACGTAGCTTGTCATTTATATTCAGTTGTATGAGTACAATTCCATTTTCAAATGCGTTCAATAAAAACGAGAGTTCTCTATTGATAAGACATAAGTTAGTACTAGGTAGTTTCCTTACCAGTTATTTTAATTCCGACGAGCCATCCAAAAGTCCCAAACATTTCTCAATGAGGTTTCGGCAATCTGAATCTCCAATGCAGCGTCCCCCATTTCAATTTCAAGGTATTTGATCATTGAGAAGCTCCTCCTCTCAGCCAATCCGGAGCCGATGCGGTCCCTTGGCGGGGCGCCGCCTGTGCTAGTTCATGGACGTAGTTTAATTAAACCATCAATTCTGCATGAAGTGTACGGCGTGCGTGTATTTAAATTTTATTTCCCCTGGGGCAGTGAACCGTACTTGGAGAATCGGTTTGGGCGAGTGGTGGACTTTTAATTGGGCCATTTTCTCCAACTGTGACCAGTCTATCTGCCATTTCTGTTTAACTTCCATTCGACATTTTAAAGAGTTACGGCATTTGCGTGTATTATTTGTTTAGTTTATGTTTACGTGGGGTATTGCGTTACAGCATTTTTCATGACTGGGAGGTCGGTTAATTTCGTGACTAATCCTCTGAGAGAGAAATACGGAGTTTGTTATGAACCATTTTTACGTGCATAATAATGATACATATCTAACTTTAAGAGCGTACTCTTAAAGCACCGTTCCTCTATTTTAAGTTTAAATGTGTATATTTATAATGAGCAAATACAGGATATTCTAAGAATAGAAGTGCTTGCAGGACATGTGACTGCAATGACAGTTTTTGCACCCTTCATTATGTATGAATCTTTCGTTATCTTGATGGCAGGAGTGAGCAGATCATAATCTATCGTTTCCAAATATTGCTGATGCAAATATGAAATGTTTCATTTCGTGTCTTTTTGACGCACTATTTAAGAACGAAATTCCCAGATGTTTCGTGATAGATAGTTATCGTCCATAGTCCAATTTTATTTGTCGTATAGTCGATCTCCAAAATCTAATGTCAGTGTTATGATCTTTAGTTTGGACAATCAGTGCCATGGCCTATGTCAGTTTTCATCATTATATCAAAAATTTTACGTATGTTTATAGTACAATTACTATTTCTACAAAGCATTATTATGTTTAATTTCATCTTTAATAAGAACCTGCAACAAAAAATTCTACAACTTTGAATTGTTCAGTATTGAAGTTACTCATCGTGACTGGTACATAACCATTTAACTTTTTTCTTACCGTATCATGGGACTTCTTGTTTTGTTTACATCTTGAATTGTAAGATGCCTAGACAGCGGCGGACGCCATTGCTTTGTAACTCGACGCATTGCGGCTTGCATTCAACCCCTTTGCAATCGCGAGGTTTGTGACGTTCATATCACCCAAGACCCCCTCCTTCCCTCCAGCGCGCTGCATTCATATCGTGATTCTAGACTTGGCATCATGCTTCTCCTGTTCTCGCCGCACTTCTGGTTCACATACGCCAGCGACCGTACAGTTTGTCATTACTCATGACGTTCCCGAATAATAACTTCCCCTCCGTCTCCGACCTCCATGCCATCCCCGACCCTCCCACCGCCATTGCTGCCGTGCACTATTTCGCACCCGCACACGCCCACGCAATCGTCACACCTTCGTACTTCCATGTCACTCTGCCTTTGGCTCTCCCCTTTGTGAGTGCCGTTTCCTCTGCATTTGAACCTGTTGTCGTTTCCTCCTTCAGCTCGTGCCCCTTCGAAATCGGTCAACTGTCGCATCTGCTTCCTCCTTACGCTGGACCCGCTGGTACATGCTCGCCTTCGCTGCCCTCGACTGCTCCCTCGCCGCCCTCGCCGCCCTCGACTGCTTCCCTCGAGCCCTTTCCCGACCTCCACATCTGCCATTCATATCCCTCCCGTGCATTTCCAATGCTTCCCCACACACCGTTCACACAATGAAGCCGCGACACATTGTACTCCTAGCTCCTGTATCACCGCGGTTGTCAATCTGACGGCTTCGCGGCTCCGCTCCCATC
>BOPP01000016.1:5517912-5530657 GCA_017312745.1 Gryllus bimaculatus
TGAAAATTACGAGTACTACAATTGGGTGGGCAAGGACTTACAGATTTACGTACGCGCAGTGTTGGACCAAGCGTTTCTTGTCGACGGGGGGCGGACGATGCAAGTGGGCGGCGGCAGGATGGTCGAGGCGCAGAGGAATGCTGCCAGAGGGGAAGGATAAAAAGGGTCCAGCCAATTGCGTGCGAGGATGGCTTGGTTGGCTTAATAATTGTGTATTATAGAATATGTAACCGGGCAACGTTAGGTAATTGCCAATCAGTAGCGGTAGTTTATCTGTTCTTTAGAGCAGCCTTTTGTGGTCTTAAGTGAAGAATTGTTTTTAATTTCACAGAAAACTAGACAAAATACAAATAAACATAGGGAGAGAAGTCAATATGCACAGAATTTTCAGATTACAAATCAGCTTGATAAAATTCACTCACTATGAGACTAATTCTGTTTCAGCTTACTGACCCCAATAGATAGTTCTGGCTCTCTCTCTTTATGTAAGGCCCCTTGCCCGAGATCAGCCGGAACTTGACCCTCCCCCACTCAAACAGCGTGCCTTCCTAAGAGCTCCCTGCGCTCCCCAGCCATTCGCTGCGAGAAGCAGGGGCATAAACGAGTGTTGTGCGTAATGAGAACCCGGTGGGCTATATAACACGTGTGCTCCTGATCCATTGCCTTTTACGCCAGTCTATCACGTCACTTTTATTCTGCACTCCAGTGCACACATGCAACTGCCCTAGTGACCACATATTGTTGCGACAGTAGGAGTTGGGTACCATGAAATTGAAATGTTGTAGACTAGGTAAGGGTTCTACTCGCAACCAGAACGGATCATAAATTCGTAGCCCGGACCCTGGGGAATTTTCAGGACACCATACAAAACTGCTCAAATACGTGTACTTTGATGTTCTGTTTTCCGCGTCGGCCTGGCCCGCCTTGAGGGACTCTTGCGAACTGGTTGATTCTTGTGATTTTGTTGTTTGTAATTTAAATTGTTTGACTCTTCTCCCCGTACTGGGGCGACGTGGATCGGAGTCTAGTCGCGGGTAGGACGAGTTAATTTGTTCAGGGTGAATTACGGTTCTATTTGTTGTTAGCGGTCTATGTTGGTGTGGGGTCGGTGGGAAGAGGGGTGAAGGGAAGCAGAAGGGATGCAGAGGAAGGAGGTTGTAGGTCTCTTTGCTATCTGTCAAAACTACTTAAATTCGACCAAATCGATTTCGATGCTACTGGATATAGAAAGAGGTTAGCATGACGATTCCTCTTTATGCAACTATAAAATGCTGCACGTCAGATCAGTCTTCTCAAGAACATGAGGCGAGAGACCGGAGTGCGATTACTCTCTGTCTCTGTCCAAATCTTGTTCCAGATATTGATTGTCGAGTCTGTTGAGTAATGCTCCCATCCTCAAAAATATGTTCTGAAGAGACTTGCGTGGTTTGCAGTTTATTCAGAGCTCTTATTATTAAGTTTCTGGTGGGCTTACGAAACTCACAATTGGCATACTGAGCTTACTCGGGATACTTTGGAAATGCCTGGTTTATATACTGGAGGGTAACATGATATATGGCAGCGTTGGTTGAATGGCGCCACAGGCCTCCTGTTCTTTTCATCTGTGTAACACGTCCATTCATCACTACTAGTGTACGAGCAGTAAAACTTGATGTGTAAGTGCGTGTGTTCTGGAAGTTGAAAAGATGAAGTGTTGAGAGGTGGGTAGAGTGTTATGCCTTACGGTTTTTCTTAGACTTTTAAAAAAAAATTATAATAAAAATAATACATAAACCATAAAAATTGTTTTAGAATCATAATATTAAATAAAACGTACTATATCCTACTTTTTCTTACCTCGCCGGTCGTTCATGTCTTGAAACTCTTTGAATTGAGTTACGAGAAAGAAAATTCCAAATACTAAAGCGAGTTACTATTGGTTTCAACCACTACTATTTTTTATTGAAAATTAGAAAACTATCATTCCTCTGAGCGTATGATGTAGTTCACGATTCAAACTGAAACTCAGAGAACGCAAACGCTAAAATAATATAGAGCTCATACAACAAATAAAACAAGGAAGGAATATATCAAGCCCATCAAGCTGTTATACAAACGTTGCTTACACACGCAATGCAATGTAGCGCTCCAGAATACTAACAGTTTTCTGAAAATAATGAAACATTCACCATTAATCTCTCTCGACTTTCAGGTCTCGTGGTGTGCTAATTTAGTGTCACTCTTTGCATGTTTCTGTCTTCAGAATATTGACAGCTATGTTACTTGAATTTTCAGATTCCATTAAAACACTTTATAAATAACGATAATATTCGATTCCTCTTTTTTATCGGCAGCAGAAACAATTAAAAATACTAGTGATAAAAAATCATCTGGCATTTTACAAGTCAAAAATTGTGTCTCTCGTGGAACTGTTGTCGAGAGCATATTTCGATAAAGGAGTTAAGTACATTCAGTGTTAACGGCCCCTGAAGTACACATTTCCTTAGGGGCGAGTGTAGTGTAACGTTGGGGTTGAGTACTGGCAGAGGCTATCAAAACACGAACACCGTACAACCTAAATAGAGAACGTCAGCAAATCCTGCAGTAGTGCCCGCCCGAAACGCGCCAAAAATGTATTGTATATGCTCGGGAAGTAGCGGGCGTAAGGTTTCGCTCAGCTCGAGAAATTGGCGTTGTGTGAGATGTGCGACGTGTATAATAGTAGCCCAGCGGGCACGATGTGCTCCTCTCCAAACAGTTTACTAATTTCCCCTCAGATGGATCCATTATTTTTGGTCGCTGTTTTACTGTTGGCTGCCAGACAATCAACGCGGAGATGAAAACAGGCCCAGTCACCGCACTGGAGTACTTCAGCTGATGCTGCGTCCAGTGGAACGACAAACAAACGTAGGAGCAGAACCGGACAAAAAAACAACGAACGATATGAAGGGACAGACAAGGCGAAAAGAGGGTGGGGAGTGGGAGGAGCTTGGAGGGGTGGAGTGGAGGGGGCCAGAGGGAGGGTGAGGGTTGAAAAAGTTGACGAGTCGCCGCCGGTTTGGCACGGGTAGGTGTGTCGCGATCGGCGCGTGCTGGCCCATGCTGTGCAAAGCAGACTGCAGGCTCGTGGTTGTCGGGGGGGGGGGGGTGAGTTAGGTGGTCGGTGTGGTGGGCGTGTGGGTGTGTTGTGGGGGGGGGTTAGGGGTCATGGTTTGGGGTGTGTGCGTGGTGGGTGAGGTGGGGTGTGGGGGGGTGTGGCCTGTCGGGGTGTGGGCGTGGTGTGGGGGTGGGGGGCGCTGATTGTGGGGGTGGGGGTGGGGAGGGGTGGGTGGGGGGGGTCGGTGGGAGGTGGGCTGGGGGGGGGTGGGGGAGGGTGGGGGGTGAGGGGGGGGGGGGGGGGAGGGGGGGGTGGGGGTGGGAGGTGGGGTGGGGGGGGGTGGGGGGGGGGGGTGGGGGGGGGGGGGGGGGCGGTGGGGGGTTGGGGGGGGGGGGGGCGTTTGGGGGGGGGGGGAGGGAAGTGGGGGGGTGGGGGGGGAGGTGGGGGGGGGTGTGGGGGGAGGCGGGGTGGCTGGGGGGAGGAGGGGAGAAAAGGGTGGGAAAGGGGGGGAGATCAAATGATAAAGCGCGCTTGTAACCTGACAGGATCGGCCGCGCGAAGGCCAGCAAAGCAATTAAGGAAGCCCGAGTTGCGTCGCTTTCCGATTTCATCGTGTTTATTATCCGGGCGCTAACCGTTCCGGGCGAGGAGTTTCTGCGTCGTGCTCGCTGCGTATCAACAACAGGCGTGCGTTAAACTCACGGCAGCGAAGGGTCCAAAACGCAGGGCTGGTGGGACAGCTGTGGCTTTACGTGTATTTCTGGGGATCACTCTGTTTCTGAGGTGGGGGCGACGGGACTTGGTAGAGGGCATACATAGGTTTTAACTGGGATGCTTTTGTTTCAAGTCCAGCGTTCTTTCATACCCTAGGATGAAGGATGGTATTATTGATGTATATTGAGCTGTAATTATTTTGCGGTTGAGTCGCTCTTCTTTGGAAGGTTGTGGGCATCGTGGTTATAGGAGGGGGATGAATAGGTTGCGTTATGTACAGACATTAGAGAGGATAATGTTTGTTTCCGATAAAATTAATTAATGAGGTTCGCTGGGTGGGATGGGGGAAAGACCAGTGGAAAATTCTGGTTTGAGCATTCGCATTGTGTTGCTTTCGGAGTTAACACTTAAGGTCCTAAAGTAGTTTTAAGACATGAACAGAGTAGTATGTTTCAGAATGTTCCATATAATTTGGGTGTTCCGATTTTACGTTTTAAAAAAAACAGTCCAGAGTACAAAGATAAAATTATAAGTTACTAACAGAGAGAGTTATATTTTAGCCCTACTGCGGTGATCTGTCGGCATAGAAAGATCAAATATGATCAAGCTGTAAGTCACAAAATATGTTACTCTTTTCGCGTAACTGAAGAAATGAAAAGTTCCCTTATGCCTACATAGGGACTTGTGCCTTGTTTTGGCATTGTGGGGGCGTCTAAGAGACCAAACAAAAACATTCAAAAAATGTATATACTTTTCAAATAACAGCACCCCGTTTTTTATTAAAAATATGCAATCTTCAATCTTAAAGATTAAACTAAAGGATTGCGAAATATTACTTTCATTTAGATTTACCTTACTCAAAAGTATTTACAGAAGAAGATTATTTTCACACTATTCATTTAGTTTCTTGTATCATCAGGAGAACTGCGCCGGCCGCCTGGAGTATTTCAATTATGTCTACGTTGCAATGCTGCGTCTGTATGAAAGGCGATTGAAGTATCAATGATGCTTAAATTATTATATACTTACAAACGCTAGTCTGTGATGATGATGTACGATTGCTATGTAAACAATAATTTAAATAGCTGAGGTACAGGCAAGCTTACATCGAAAGGTAGAGTTTCTTAGGTTACAATGAAGATATTGATATCATGTGGCTAACATCCTTAAAACTGAGATTTATTCCGGACCTGGAGACTGATGCAGGAGCGATTCGACCGCGTCCGACAGACTGCAATAATTTCTCGAAACTTAAAAACTTTCGATTTTTTGTATTTTTTAGTATGACAATGGGTAAGAAAGGAAACTAACAAGAATTTAAATATATTTATGTCTGAAGTTACTTTATATATCTCATTCTTCGCGATACGTAGAAAATTTGTTTGTTTGTAATTGGTATGTGGGTGAGCATTCAGCACCAGATAGTTGAACAGGAGGATATTTCTTGGATCAAAGAGGAATATAATTAAAAAATTGTGTCGCTGTGAATAACTTTTACTGTTGGGAAATGCGAATCGTTGTATATCAGTTTCAAGATACCTTATCGCTGTCGTTGCCCAGTTTTCCGACTTCACATTAAAGATGTTGTACGTAGCTTAGTGCATTTAATTCAGTTGTAGCGTACAATTCCGATTTTCAAATGGCGGTTCAATAAAATAAAACGAGGAGGGGTATCTCTATGGATAAGACAGTGAGAGTTAGTACTAGGTAGTCTTGCCTTGCAGATTTATTTTAATTCCGACGACATCACCATTATAGTCCCAAGACATTTCGTCAATTTGAGGTTTCGGCAAATCTGAATCACCAATGGCAGCGTCCCCATTTCATTTCAGAGGTATTTGAGGGCATTGAGAAGCTCCTCCTCTCAGCGCAAATCGGAGCCGATTTGGCCGGTCCCTTGGCGGGCGCCGCCTGTGCCCTAGTTCATTGACGTAGTTAATTAACCATCATTCTGCATAAGTGTACGGCTGTGCGATGTATTTAAAATTTTATTTTCCCCTGTTGGGCAGTGAAACCAGTACTTGGAGAATCGGTTTGGGCGGATTGGGGACTTTTAATTGGGCCGAGTGTTGTCTCCAACTGTGGAGAGCCAGTGCGTATCTGCCATTTCTGTTTAGAGCTTCGCATTTCGGACAGTTTTAATAGAGTTACGCAGTTGCGGTAGGTTATTTTAAGGGCTGGTGTAATTAGGTGTGATCGATGTATACCGTATGGTTGGTATTGCATAGTACGACGGCATGGTTTCATGGATATCTGGGAGGCTAGGGTAAAAATCAGCATGCGTGCTGCGAAGGCAGGTCAAAACGTGCGCAGCAACGATAAATCAGGACCCATCTCGTGCACGATGGGGCAGCCGCGCAAGCCGTTCAGATGACAACGCGGTTGATACTATCGGGCTCAGTGAGTACAACTGTTGTTCGCGCGCTTCATTGTGTGGAACGGGTGGAGTGGAAGCATATGCGAGTGTTTTTATAGAAACCATATTTATCGTGCAGTAATACATGATACATATCTAACTTTAAGAGCGTGACTGCTTGAAAGCACCGTTCCTCTATTTTAAGTTTAAAATGTGTATATTTATAGAATGAGCAAAGTACAGGATAATTCTAAGAATAGAAGTGCTTGAGCAGGAGCAGTTGACTGCAAATGTACAGTTTTGCACCTCTCAGTTATAGTGATTAATCTTTCGTTACTCTTAGATGGCAGGAGTGAGCATGATCAGTAGATCATAATCGTTCAAACTCTCTGCTGATGCCAAAAATATAGAAAATGTTTCAGTTTCGTGTCCTTTTCGAGCTATTGAGAGACAAAAGTTCAGATGGTTTTCGTTACGATAGGCCTCTTGCTCTACGCATGCGGGCCGAGGACAATTTTATAGTGTGTCGTACTAGAGTCGATCTCCAAAAACTCTAATATCTGTATATGAGCTTTAAGTTGACAAATCCCAGTGCCAGTGGGCGCCCTATTTCAGTTCTTCGAATATTACATGGATATATCAAAGAATTTACGTCATGTATGATATAGGTACAATTACTATTCGTACAACAAGGCTTATTATATATGTTTAACTCAGAGTCTCGAAAGTGTGCACGAGATAGCTAGAACGCTAGGCAGAACAAACAGAATCTCTACAACTTTAACTTAGTTCTTCCAATAAGCTGTGTGAAGTTGATAAATCGCGACTTTACCTACGATAAGGGGAGAGCCAAAAGCCAGAGCTTAGACAATGAATCCTGAAGATGACTACCCAGATTTGCAACTTTTTTGCGGCTTACGTGCTGGACGTGAGGCGAAAACATTAAGTGCACGGCACTGCTAATGCGGCTTGGGTGTAGTGTTGAATTCCATCCTTGAATTGTAGAGATGTCCTAGACGCGGCGGGAATGCCATGGAGGCCCATTGCTTTGTAACTCCAGTTCGGAGACGGAAGGGGCATGTATTATTCGGGAACGTCATGAGTAATTGACAACACTGTTTGCGTCGACTGGCGATGTTGAACCAGAAGTGCGGGCGCAGATTACAGGGAGAGCATTGATGCCCAAGGTCTAGAACTCAATCGATTATGAACTCGCACAGCACCCCTTGGATGGGACAAAGTCGAGGGGCGGTCATGGGTTGTGACGTTCAGTATCACCGCAAGACGCTCCCGTCTTTCGACATTCCCCTTCCCCTCCCTCCCCGCGCCACCGCCTCCTTCCGCCACACGGCCTCCACAGTATGTCTTTCCGCGCTCCTTTTGGTCTTCCGTTTCCCTTCCGCGGCTCTTTTTTCTCTATGTCTATCGCCGCCGGATTCACCCTTCTTCGCCTATCCCTCTTCTGTTTTTTGCGCGGCGGTGCGGCTGTGTGCGGTGATTAGAACGTCACAAACCTCGATTTGCAAAGGGGCTGGAATGCAAGCCGGCAATTCGGCGGAGTACAAGCAATCGCCCCCGGTCGAGGCACGTGACAAGGCAAGGGACAACAAACAAAAGGCCCAGAGGACCGTTGACAAAAAAGTAAAAACAAAACCAACACATAGCACACCATTCATTATTCGTTGGATTCTTAGACTGTGCATTCATGCTCTCCTGTTTTTGGGCTCGCCGCACTTTCTGGTTTCACATGACGCCAGCGACCGTTACAAACCAGTTTGTCATTACTCATGACGTTCCGCGAATAATAATTTCCCTCCGTCTCCGACCTCCCATGCCATCCCCGACCTCCCACCCGCCATTGCCGCCGTGCACTATTTCGTCCCGCACCCGCACACGCCACGGCAATCGTCACCACCTTCCGTACTTCCATGTCACTCTGCTTGGGCTCTCCCTTTGTGTGTGCCGTTTTCCCTCTGCATTTAACCTGTTGTCGTTTCCTCCTTCCAGCTCGGGCCCCTTCGAAATCGGTCAACTGTCCGCATCTGCTTCCTTCCTTCGCTGGAACCCGCTGGTAATGCTCGCCTTCGCTGCCCTCACTGCTCCCTCGCGCCGCCCTCGCCGCCCTCGTAACTGGTTCCTTCGAGCCCTTTCCCACCTCCACATGCTGCCATTCAATCCCTCCCGTGCATTGTCCAATGCGTTCCCCACACACCGCTTCACACAATGAAGCGCGCGACACATTTACTCCGTAGCTCCTGTATCACCGCGGTTGTCATCTGACGGCTTGCGGCTCCGCTCCCTCGTGCAGATTGCGTCCTGATCGTGCTGCGCCACGTTCTTTGACTCTCTCCCGCCTGCTTGCTGTTTCTCTATATCACCCTGCCTTCATTCTGCACTCCCGCCCTAACTCTCAGCCACCATCATCCCCGCCACTACGCTCCAACCTGCCTTCACCCAACTTCCATCTCATTCGCCTCCATTTTTCCCCTCAACCACCATTTTCTCCACTGCCGCCATCTCTCCCACCACCCCATTTACACCCCGCATCCATCCGCGTCCCACCTCGAAACCCCACTATCCATCCCGCCTTCCACGCCCAACCTCCACCAGCCTCCACCCCGCCACAACCCCCCTCACACCCCGCTTATTCCCACGCCTCCACCCCACCTCCAAACCGCTTCCATTCCGCCTCCCAACCCGCCTCCATCCCGCCTCCCATTCCCGCCTCACCCCGACTCCACCCCGCCTCCACCGCGCCTCCACCCCGCCTCCACCCGCCTCCACCCCGTATCCACCCGCCTCCACACCACCTCCACTTCTCCTTCACGCCGTCTTCACCCTCCCTAATCCGCTCCCCTTACCATCACCCCTTCTTCGTCTCGGCCTCTCACCTTCACCATCGCTTCCACCCTCGCCTCCATCACTGTCTCTCCCCATCTTACCCCGCCTCGTCCCATCTCCCCTCCCATTTGCACCCGACTCCATCTAACATCTGCCCTGCCGTCACCTCACTACCATCCATTGCCTTTCCCCGCCTTCTCCTCAGCCCTTCATTCCCTCCTCCGCACTCCCGCCCCGACCCTCTCTCGCATTACCCGCCCTTTCCCTTCTTCCCTGTTTTCCCTTCACCTGCCACCCCCATCTGAGCTCGCCCCGTCCTTGTTCCTTTCGCTGCGAGCGCAGCTGTTTGCACTCCCCTTTCCACAAAAGGGTTTTCCTTTTCACGCCTGTTGGCGGCGGTTGCCGCACGCCGCCCGAGACAATGTGAGCCCCAACTGCCGCTCCTCCTGCTGCCGAGGACTTGCCTTGCCTTGCCGCCTAGTCGCCTTGTCCCGATGCGAAGTCGGTCACCTCCCAACTGGAGTCGTGTCTTCTTGCCTTCCGCTGATGGAAATGCAACTTTATTTAAATCGTTCACGCGCGGGAGATTTTTTGGGAAAGTAGTAGCGCGAAGTAGAACAGAATGTTTCGACGAGGTCGAAGCGATCCAGAGAGATTTCGATTTTTGTTTATGACGAATGCGTGATTCAATTGTTCTTGTCTAGGTTGTAACGTATTTAGTGATACTGAAAGATTGATGCACAGCTGATTTTAAGGTTTGAATTTTAAGAATGCGCACATTCCTCATTTCAAATGTGTTCTGTAAAATGAAACTATAATTTCCAACAATTACAGTAGTCTTGCTTATCCGTCATTTCGTATAATCTGACGATCCAAAGTGCTCAAAACGCTCCAAGATTAAGAAATCAGTGATGAACGTATGGAAAAGAACAGCACAGATGAAATCCAAGGAATCATTCGACTTCTAGGGGGAAAAATCCAATGATGTAAAGAAAGATTTGCAAGATGTAGATAGTTGAAGGATAATGTCAGATAACTGATGTTAATATTATCATTGTCTTTTGCAATGACAGCGAAATTGAAGATCACATACAAGTGTGGAGGCTCAGAATTTCACATATTGATAGAGTAAAACGTATAGAAGATGCAATTAGATATTTTGGACAGCAATAAAGTACTATATTATTGCTTATGGTTATATATTATAGTAGTTATTAATATAGCATTATATAGTATAATAGTTATATATTGTACTACAATTGGCATACTGATGCTATAAATGTCAAATGACTGAGCATTTTTAGTTTTGTACTATTACTTAAAACAATACTGTGAAACAATGATATACAAGTAATTGTTCATATTTTTGTTATGTCTTTGTTTGATCTAAAACATGACTACTAAGATTGTAATGTGTAAAAGTAACATTGTTTTGGATTTAATGACTTTTTTTCTACACCTTACTAACTGCGAGTTTCTCGAATCGACGGTTCTGCTGCCCATTTATGTTGGATTGTCGATACTCTCCAGTATTTCACAATTCTGATTTTTGATTGCCTGTTAATTAAATTGACGTCTGGTGAGCCTATAAAATATTAAATTCTATTGCAAATAATATTAACTTTCAAATGTTGTCAAATAAAAAAGAAATTTCAGAAGTCCTTCATTAACTTGTTTTTTTAAACATATAAGAAAAATAACTTTGTCACTAGTACTTTATTTTTAACCTAATCTCTTTGATTGGTCTTCCATTCCATTTATTAAAATTCAAAACCGTAAGCATATATTTTGTTTCCATTTCGGGAGAAAGTGGAAACTTGCCGGCGCGGCGTGCCGTGTGTACCTCGTGAGATCTGCCCTGAAACGAAATCACTTCCTTTGTTTAGCGTTGCCTCCAGAGGCCTTGAATGACTGGGAGGGAGCGGCACAGATGGTTGAGCCTTGCTCGATTACAAATAATATTTTCTTTTAAATGTTTACAAATGAAATTTCAGAAATCATATAAACACGTAACTTGGTTTGCAATTTTAAAACATTCGAAAAAAATAATTTTGCGACGGGTGCCTGAGTTTTGACCTAATCTCTTCGATTGGTCTTCTTTTTCATTTATTAAAATTCAAGACCGTAGGCACATATTTCTGTTTCTATTTCGGGAGAAAGTGGAAACCTCCGGGGCGTGGCGTATCTACCTCGTGAGATCTGCCCTGAGCCGAAATCGCTTCCTTTGTAGCGCGTTGCCTCCAGGGGCCGTGGGAGGGGGCGGGGCAGAGGGTTGAGCCTTGCGCGATGCCTCGCAAGCGAACGTGCGCCTGCTGGGAATCCCCGTAATTGAGTAAATGAAGTGACCGGTGACAAAGCGGGCGAGCGCGCGCGTCCCGGGAGCAGGCGGCGGCGGCGGCGGCGGTGGAAAAGGAGTAGTGGAGAAAAAGAGAAAGAGGGGGAGGTTGGTTCTGAAAGAAACGGCTGGACGCGGCTGGCATCCGCCCTGTCGCCTCGTCTCGCTGGGTGCGTTGCGACGACCGGCTTGCGCTTTTAGCGACAGGTAGTCGGCATGGTTGCCTTCTAGAGGGAAAAATGTCGCGTTGAAGGCATGATTTCAATATTCAAAATAAATCCTCATATAAATAATTATTTTAAATACGGAATTTAAGCTTTTTGCACTCGTTTGTGAGAGAGAAAAATATCTACATCTGAATTCTGACAATTCACAACTGTTCGATAAGACTTATTAGAGAAAAATAAACTAATTTTTATGTAACATTTTTCGGCATTGAGAATTTTTTGAGCTAATAGTTAAGCTAAAAACCACTACTAATATTTTCCAGCTTAATATAAGTTCCGAATGGCAATTTAAATATGAACGGAATAAAATTGTGGGTATGATCAGTACAGCATAATTAAATATTGTTATAATAATTGGAGATTAAGAATAGAATAAGAAGCTCTGCTTTGAGATTATGCAAACGACTGCAGTAGCAGCCTAATTCCATACAAAGTATGATTAGATTCACCTTTGTGACAAACGTACCCAAGAATATAAATCTCATAATTTCATATAAATAATTATTCATCCTTCCGCAAAGCTCGAAATTTGTAAAATACTTGATCATTGGTAATCTGGCTAGCATTTGATTCCAGTTGGGAAAACGATGAACAAGCAGAGAAAGAAGAATACAGTGATGATACAGCTGCGGATATCAATGAATTTGATGGTGATAAATCTTTCGGCGTTGATTAAAGCTGATTAAAGAAGTCCGGCGTTGATTAATGAAGTCCAGGCTGATGTAGAAGAAGATAAAGACTGAGAGTGAAATGGTGTTTGCGATGAAGCACATGTTGCTGAAGACGAAGAAGAAATTATTGTTTCAGCTCTAAGGTTAAATCTTATATCTGGAAGAGCCGAGTGCTTTCTGCAGAACGTGGTAACATCGTTTAGTGATATTTGTCGGTGGTTTGTCCGGCTGGCCTGTGGCTGCAGCGGCCGGCTGCAGTGCTGATGAAACGTCTCTCCTGGCTGCGACGACGCGACCTGGCCGGCCACTTGGATGGGAGGGCGCGGCCCGCGCGCGCGAGCCGGGACGGCCCTTTTAATCCCGCGGAAGTGATGTCGACCATTTGATACGGCGCAAGTGAAGGGGGCGAGGTGGAACGGGGAGGGACTGGGCGTGGCAGATTGGGACGGAGCGAGGTAAGGTGGGACGGTGTGGAGAGGGGCGGGCTGGGACGCGAAGGGGCAGAGCGGGGTGGTGCAGGGTGGA
>BOPP01000016.1:5552959-5574647 GCA_017312745.1 Gryllus bimaculatus
GCCGCCGGTACGAGACTCCCACCCGCTCGGCCACCGGCCCACGGGTCTCCCGGTCTCCCACTCGCAGCCCGCCGGCTGCTCTCCATCCACAGCCCATCGCCCACGACCTTTAGCTTCTCATTCACGCTCGTCGCCTGCCACATCTCTGACTCCCAGTCCACCGCCGCCTACCTCCATCTCACAATGCACCCCGCTGCCTACCTCCCTCTCAGAATCCACTTACTGCCGATCTTCATCTACATTCATCCGAACTCTGCCCACCGATCTCCGTCCACCACCTGCCTCCCACCACACCCACCGCCCAACCTATCCCCGACCCACCTCCCTCAACCCACTGCCCCACCCACGGCCCCGACCCACCGACCCAACCACGCTTCCAACCCGCCGCCCCCAACCCACCGCCGCAACACACAGCTCCAACTCGCCGCCCCCAAACCCACCGCCTCCAACCCGCTGCCTTATCACACCGCCCCTAACCACCACCCCTAACACACACCCCAACACACCACCCAAAACCCGCTCCTAACACCCTACCCTCAATACAGTGACCCCAATACATCACCCTCAACACACCGCCCACCGATCTCCATCTCCCTCATTCACAGCCCACCTCCCACCCCTCCCCAACATCGCCCACTGATCTTTTATCTTCACTCAAGACACGTCTCTGCCATCTGCTCCCTCCCCAGCTCTCTGCCCGCCGATCTCCATCTCCCATTCCCCGGCCTCCTGCCGCCTTCCAAGTCCTCCCCTGTCCAACGCTACCGCCGCTCAACCACACTCCGCCATCTCCAACAACCCCAAAGCTCGTTGATTGCGGCTCCCGCCTCACATTTCCAGACATTCTTTGCTACTCGTCCTAGCGTTAACTGAATGCTACCGACCCCACTTTCTCCTTGCCTTTACCTACGTAGCTGTAGCTGCCGCTACCTTTCAGTAGTCGACAGTCCACTGCTTCGGGTTATCCTCGCACGCCGTGGTCACTCCCGGACTCTTTCCCCCCCACTCAGCAGTTCCACCCGCTTCATCGTGGCTCCCGCATTAGTGGCACATGATTGAATAAAGTTGTGGCCCGTCATCCGCACAGTACATTTGTCTTCGTCCAACGGCCTTCGCTCAACATTAATTTCTCTCTTGCTCCCCGCTGACGCACTCTCTGATGCTCGGAAGGATTCCGGACTAACAAACATCGTTTTCTGAATTCTTGTTTCGTCTTTTAAATAGTGTGTGTTTTTACATTTTACGGCGCTTTCGTTATAACTCTCTGCCCATCATAATTATTATTTGAAAATACCCACTGATACACACAAGAGAGGAATCAGCGAAGATAATAGACGATAATATAGACGAACTACGAAAAAATGACAAAAATCAGGGACATAACAGTGGGACCTGTTTCATTTTGAAGTATCTGAAGTATAGTCGTCGAGGCGTGTGAATCGCGAAGAAGTGAATGTGATGTGGGTAAAAACGAGTGAGTGGGTGAAAAGTGAGGGTGAAAAAGTGAGTGGGCGAAAACGTGGAGTGGATGTAGAACGTCAGTTGGTGGAACGTGAGGGGTGAGAACCGAGTGACGAGAACGCGAGGTGGCAAGAACGCGAGTGGGGCGAGAACGCGGTGAGGCGTAGCACCGAGTAGGGGCGAGCACGCGAGTGGGGCGAGACGCGAGTGGGGCGGGAACGCGAGTGGGGGCGAGGGGAGAACGCGAGTGGGGCGAGAACGCGGAGTGGGGCGGAACGCGAGTGGGGCGGCGAGGACGCGAGTGGGGGCGAGAACGCGAGTGGGGCTGAGAACGCGAGTGGGGCGAGCAGCGCGAGTGGGGCGGAACGCGAGTGGGGCGGAACGCGAGGGGGCGAGAACGCGAGTTCAGATCCCCACCCACTCAGTGCTCCGCCCCTTGAAAGGCACTTGGCTCTGCGCGAGGGGTCGCCACATCGACGCCCCAAACCGACGACGTGCGTAAAATACTGCCAACAAGAGTTTTTCAATTTGAAATTTATATGATGTTCTCGTGCTACTTTCTTCGCTCCGTGCCCATTCACCCAAATAGCGGAGCGCAACCCTTCCAAACATTCTACTTTATGATGATGTATTGTGTGCAAAACCTAAAGTTGAAAAAGGGTTACTTTTTTATTTTTCGTTTCTGTGATGTATTACCAACTTTGTTGTCAAGAATGGCTTTTAGAGGTTCCATCATGTTGTCGAAAAATACCATCTTTCCTGCGCGGTCTCAAACTCTGCTTTCCGCAGTTGTCCGCGTCAGATACTGCGTCTACGAAAGATTTTCGCTCTGCGGCGAAAGGGAAGCACGATTTTTTTTAGATTGTCATCTTTGCTTTTTTGTTCGTCTATTCTGAAGCGTATATAACGTTATTCCTCGTCGGTCTATAAACTCCACCACCTAGGTGTTTCCTTGTTCCACTTTAGCGCACCATTTACATTTGTCAGTTATTACAAAAATTATACCCTTTTCCATTATTACTTCATACGGTAAATGTCGCGCTCCTTTTCCAGGCCATTCACTAAGGACACTAATTGTTTCATGTTTTGTTCGTATGATCCATAAAAATAGTTGTCTCTGTGGGAAGGAAATCAAGGTCTTCAAGGAGAGTATTTTGCTGTAAGGGGTTTGTAAGCGTTTATTATCGCCCAGTAATATTAACTCTATATAAATATAACTCTGCATGTTTCTACGTTTAATTACGTTTTAATATTTAAAGTTCCGAACACAGTTAATGATGTCGCATTCAATATGGATGAGTGGAATTATTTTGAAAAATATTTAGGTGTATCGAGTACAAACAAGAGAAACACGCCATTAATCTTTCTCCATTCATCGCTTTATCCTTCATTTATCACTTATACCAACTTCACTCAACACATTGGATGTGCCTGCCTCCACTAACATCCAAATGTCCCTCCGTTATGCTCTGACCAACTTCTATTTCTAGCTTTTCCCAAACGCAACAGTTACCCGCCGGAGACCGTACACATATTGTGCCGCCGTACTTTAAATGTATTTCTTGGGAGGTGCAAATACAAATACCTTTTGTCTTTGCAATAGTCCACTTTTGTCGTCCTGCATTAGAAATTCAAACTTCCTTCATTTAGCATTTTTATTTTCTGCATGTGTGCCTTTTTAAAATAAATTATTAAAAATGCTTCAAAATGGTCATTTTTGCGTTCTTCAAAATGAATTTTTCACGGCACTAGAGACAGATTGTACTTCAAATATGAGCGCAATATACAACGATGATAGAGGCGGCATTCAGGTTATTCATCTTTCGAACCTGATTTTTTTGGTCGTCCGTTTTCATTGTTTCTCATACCTCTTATTGTTCGTGTATTTGCACTTCACAGATTAACATTTCCCTTGTGTGGTTCTAGGTACGTGCCTTTCAAAATGCCTTTACCGTAACATTTTCTGTGCTTTCATGTCCATTCATTTCAAAAGATTACTTTCCATCTTTAGGATCATGCAAATCATCTTGCGTTTCCGCTGCACTTCAAGACACTACAAAATATGTAACACTCAAATCTTACAAAATCGATTTCTTTAAAATTCATTCTATATTCAACTCTTTTAACCCTTCGGGTAATTGATATTTTATTTGTATCCCGCATTCTAGTTTTGTTCTTTTCTTTGACTCGCCAGCATCAACCTTCAGCCCCCTTTCGAGTCCACAGGTTCCGTGCAAACCCTTGTGACTGTTATAAACGCTATAATAGTGATCTCTTGTATAGTGGTCTCGTCTTCAGTATTTTACCTTCGATATGCTCACTATGTTATATTAAAAGTATTGTAATCACCTCAACAAGACTATCGCTAATTTTCCGTGTTTGAGCTTCTTTTGAGCTTTACATTCATTCACAGGCCAAAATTAAGATGTATCAGAGCTGTTCCCAAGAGCGTTTACATTGTTGCAGGTAGTAAGGATATGCATGCAGTTCTGTATACCATCTGTTGTATGAATGTATGTATGTATGTATTTGTGTTTGTAACTAACAGGTATAACTGTCAGATTAGAAGTTACAGCACAAACTTTGTAAACACTTTAAATGTAAGAATTAGTTGTGCCTTCTGGGGGCCATTTATATACTTTAATGTTGAAGTTTTCTTACGTGAAGCTCCTCTTTTACTGAAAAATGGCTTTTCAGAAAAAGCTACCTTATTTTGAAAAATGGCTCAAAAATGTTCCTGTAATTGTGTTACGTAAGAGAAGAACGTGCATCTATAAAACTGGCAAAGTTTCAAATTTCATTAAACCCTCTGAAAACTTGAAGACTTAAAAACAATAATTTTAGTGTTTGTATTCCTATCTGTTCACTCGAGAAAACGTGGAAATTCCATTTCAGTTGAATGAAGAATTTTCACCACTATCACTTTTAATATTCATTACAATATCCAAATTTCATAACTCTAAGAAGAGTAAACATTTCGACATGCCACTAGTTTCCACTTTTCGTTAGCTTCCTTCCGCCTTCACATCGACTTTTCGGCTGGCTGGTCCACCCCACCAGCTTCTTGTCCTACCCCCGCCCCGACTTTCCGACCAACCATTCTCCGCCGGTTCCCAGCGGCGGCGGTGCCAACTCGGAAGAGGCTGCGCAGAGGCAGACGAAAGCCGCGCGAATTCTGTTGTGGTTGATCAAAGGAGCGGGCGCGGGCGTTTTCCGACTGCAACCCGAAATGGGCGCGAGAGGGAGCGAGCGCGCGGAGGCGAAGGGAGGGGATGGAGGGAAAAGGAGGGTGCAAAGGGATGGAGGTTGACTGGCCGGGGTCGACAGCAGGGGCGGCGAGGATGGAGAGGGGAGGAGCACGGAGACGGAGCGGGGAGTGGGCGGGAAAGAGAGAGTTAGCTCGTGTGAGGACAGGGGAAGAGGAGATGAAGGGCAAAGGGGGGTGGAGGTTGACTGGCCGGGGTCGACCGCAGGGGCGGCGAGGGGACAGGCACAGAGACGAAGTTGGGGCGGGGCGGTGACTGAGCGATTCGAATAGGGGGCGGCGGCGATGACGTGGAAGAAGATGGCTGGGGTGATAGAGTGGTGCAGTGGACACGGAGCGCGGGGTGGGACAGACGTGGTTGGCACCTAGGGTGAAAGACGGTCTCGGAAGGAAGAGCAAACGGAGGAGAAAGGGAACGGCGGAGTGATATGCTGGCGGTGTGGAAGCGGACGGGTGTCCGGGTGGAAGCATCAGTCGGAGGGAAAGAGGATAGAGAGGAAGGGAGCGGAGCCTGAGCGAAGCGAGGGCAGAGGGCGAGGGAGCGTATGCTATGCAAGGCGGAGCGTGGATGGAGAGCGTAAGTGATGCAAGGCGGAGCGTGGGTGGAGAGCATCGGTGTTGCAAGGCTGAGCGTGGGTGGAGAGCGTAGGTGATGTAAGGCGAAGCGTGGGTGGAGAGCGTACGCGATGCAAGGCGGAGCGTGTGTGGAGAGCGAAGGTGATGTAAGGCGGAGCGTGGGTGGAGAGCATCGGTATTGCAAGGCGGAGCGTGGGTGGAGAGCGTAGGTGATGCAAGGCGGAGCGTGGGTGGAGAGCGTAGGTGATGTAAGGCGGAGCGTGGGTGGAGAGCGTAGGTGATGCAAGGCGGAGCGTGGGCGGGGCGTGTGCGGAACGCGCCCGAATGCGAAGGTGAACATTAGTTGAGCAGATATAACTACTGCAACATTATATTTCAGTAACAGATTCTCATAATTCATATAATATTTCATAAAATGGACAGTTAGGCACAAGAAGTCGCCTGATAGAAATACAATTTTGTAACACAAAATATAAACCAGCTTTTAGTTACATTTAATTATAAACAGATTCTAAATGCCTAGGTTTCAGATAGTACACATGTTGGTGAGGAAAAAAATAATTCTAATACATTGAAAAAATGCATTCCTTGATGACATTTAAGTAGCATTTTTATACACATGGTGCCCCAGAAAGACATTGCGTGAATCAAAATGATAAAAGTGAGGCGAACTGAAAACAGAAAATACCATTTTGTTTGTATCTTATGAATATCTCGCATACAAAATATTTGTAATCACCTTTACATATTTCACTGCGTTTATCCGTACGAAACGCGTTGATTACTTCACAAGACCAATGCGGACAACACGAACTGCGACTCAGCCAGACATTCTTCGCTCTGCCCTTGCCCCCCCTCCTTTCACAACATTTTATCCATCAACCTGTTGCGAAGGCACTCGATTTTTAGATTGCTATCACAACGAACCTATAGGAAAATGAATGGGACAATATAGGTTATTTGCGATGGACCTTTATTTTATAAGAATTCTTTGGCAGTGATATAGATTTGTCAATTTATAGATGAGACTTAGAACGAAGACTGAGGTTGTATGAGATACATGGTTGTTTGCATTTGCCTTCCTAACCTCAAACACGTGGCCACAGCACACGCCGTTCCCAAAACTCCTCGCGAGCCTTAGCTTCAAAATAGTCGCGCAGCCAACTGAACTGTCTGGATTGACGTCAAAATACAAATGCGTTTCTGAATCGTTTATGCTAGGTGCATCATTTATATACATAATGGCTAGTGGAGTGTGTGGAACATTGGTGAATCAGTATTATGTATACATGTAGCAATTAAGCTGCGACCCCTGAAAAGCAACACCGTGATAAATCGCTGGCATTCAAAGTGTTAAATGTGAATCTTCAAAATTCATTCACGAGTAATGATTTAACGTTATATGATTCCTTAATGTTGTAAAATTAGGTGATTCACATTCAAAAGAAAAGTTTAGCCTTTCACGATAGTGATTGGCACAAGAAGACAATTTAAAACATTTTCTTTTGTGCCTTTAGATTATTTTCTCTAAAATTGGAATTTTTTTTAAAGTAGAATCTACTTTACAAATAAGTAAACTGATATATTTACTTCAAGGAAAGGTAAACATGAAATCTAATTCAAAATCATCGGGCTATTCTCACGCGAAACGTGCATCTCATCGGAACTTAGTCATGATTATCGGAATAGGTGCGCGTTACTTTTCTAATGGTGGGGATCAGCATTTTAACGCTCAGTCTATTTTTACACCCCAGGCTTAGCCCTGGGGGATAAGGTAAAATTGTAATGATGATGATGATGATGATGATGATGAATGGTGAAATAGACACACACGAACATAAAGAGCATAATACAACCTCGCAGCAATGCTCGAGGCGGAACTCGAACCCGCGATCGATAGAATGCCGGATCGTTGATATTCGAGAGGGATCTAAAAGAATGGAATGTCACGGAAATTCGGAAATAGCACGTTGTTTTTTTTTTCACTCTCAATCTCAGATCTCTCACATGCAACTCAAATATAAAAAATGACAGTGCGGGAATATATTTGCTTTTGCCGATCGCCCGCCCTCAAGAGCATGAGCACCGTGCTCCAAGACTCACAGCAGCGGTCCGCAGTCGACCGCAAGCACTCAGGCATTTCACGCCAGGGAATCAGATGTAGTCCGACGGAGCTCCGTCGTTAAGAAACTAGTAGTGCTAAAACAGCACGTATTTTGTCCCTTATATTTTCACGCACAGTTACACGGAAAGTACTAAACCGTTCGAAAAATTGTACATGGCCTTATTTCAAAATCGATCTTTAAGGAACTGATTTTAGTAAGGGAAAAAATCTCTACCTTCATAATTATAGTTGCAGATAGATTCCTAAAAAGTTTGAACTTGTCCAATTTAAAAAAAAAACAGAGCTTTCAACGATCATATCACTTGCACCTTTCTTTTAAACGTTCTTCACAGTATCCAACAACAAAATTTGATCAAAAACGATGTATCCATTTTTTATTTGGAAAATGTCCCTTAGAAAAATATCCCCAAAATCAAAATATCGGATTCATATTTAAGGAGCCGTGACATCAGCCGAATCGATTGGGTAAAATCAATTTTTAATAAAATCGACTGAACAATTTAGCCGCTAGCATTGTTCACAGACGGTCAGACAGACGTTTTCCGTCAATCGATTTTTCGGTATCAAATACCCTCAAAAATGGATTCTAGCTACACCACGAATTAAGAGAATTTTTTCTAAGTTTAAGACCTGTGTTAATTCACTTTTTCGTTACCACGTGAGGTAAGAAAGTTTCTGTCCAAAATTCGCCGTTTTTCACACATTACATAACTTTATCTTTATTTCGCAGGGATAAAGTAAAATTTGATACAATTGTAGTTAAACGGCTCTCCGTCGGGCTGTATGTTCATAGCAGTTATTGAGTTACAGTGTGAGAAATGTTTCCTTAACAAAAGTAAAGCCCGGTTATCGTGAGACTAAAACGCAAATAATAATCCGAGACTTGGAAAGTAGCCCATGCCGCTGCAGCCAGAAATAATATGACTAGAAACTTAGCCCCCGATTATTTCTTCCCATGCTGGATGACTGCTAAAAGCTTTATACAAAGCGCGGAGTCTTGCTACTGATCACCTATTTTCGAGTGAATTCCATTTTGCCATTTTCTTGTCCCTGAAAGTAAATTTACCTTCCCTACGCTAAATTCTTTCTAAACTTTTGCACTGCATAATTTTGTGCGAATCCCAACAAATTGTTCTATATTCCATTATCATCTTCGCAATTCATATTTCATGTTATTATTTAGCTCACCACATTAGTAATAGTGAAGCGGTCAATTTAAAACAAAATGTGAGTGTCTACGTCCCCTTACTATCCGTCAGTTATCAAAGCGACTTTTTTAAAACTGTCATATAATCGAGGCTCCGAATACAACGAATTTTCCAGACCTCTTTTACCCGCATATTTGGAACTCCCGACAGTAATATAAAATATGACAGGGACTTTTTTCCAGTGAGGGCGCCCTGGTGTTGCACGTTCTAATGAGACGCATCGCTTGCTGCTTTCTATTTAGAGCGAGGGACGCGCGACTGGCTTCTCATTCTGTGTTCTTTATGACCCTGGCGCGCCCTTTTTGACAGCTTTCGTCCGTTTTCACCGCATTTTCGTTTGTCTTCTTGTAGCTTGCTGCTCATTATAAGGACGGTGCCGCTTTGGGGGCGAAGAAGCTCAGAAAAGTTTTCAAAAAAGCGAACAAATTCGTAGCGGCTCGTATTGTAGCGGCCATCGTGCTGGCTTCCCCCCTCTTGGTAGTTAACACTTCTGATTGAAATGAGTTACAGTTCTGTGTATGTTAGTGTGAAGGCAGTCAAGACGTCTGTCAGTCAGTTTTGTAGAAAAAGGAGGCCAAGCTCAATGAAAACGTATTTCGAGTGTTCTGAGTCAATATATTAAATTGGCGCCCAACGTGGGCTCAAATTCATAACCTTCATCACAATACTTAAAACTACCGTACTTCACTAATGTTCACACTCCAAAAACAAAAATAACTTTTTTTATAATAAACTAGATACTAACTAGATGTAGAATAAACTAGATAGGAGAGGGTTACTGTCACCGCACTATTACCGCACTAAGTTTTCGATCTGGCTTTCCTACAGCGTTTGCGGCTTTCTCTACTACTCATACTGTTTCCGCCCTCGATTCCACTTCTTTCGAAAACCTCGTGGCTCAACGTCGTCACCACTCACCACAAGTACCCGGTACGGCTGACAGGTTCTAGGGACACTGCACCCCCATGGGTTAACTTAAGAATTTTTGCCTTGCTCTGTTTAAAGCGATGTCTCTTTTGTGAATATATCCTTTCTTTTAACGTTATTCTCCATTCAAATCAATCCGTGAAATTCATACTCTCGCCCGTTCGCAGCTTCGGTTTCATTGACCGGGGGCGCCCACTGGTGCACAAAAAACGGCAGGAGGGGGCTTGCTAATACTGTCTCCTGAAGAGCACCAACTAGCATAGAGGTAGTTTTCTACTTCAGTGCTATCTATTGATCGGTTTATAAACTTACACTACATTTTTACGAAATGTTTCAGAGCCAGATTGTTCTTAGGTAGACAGAAAGTGGAATGCTTGAAGAAACATTGTTTTTTTCTTGAAGCATTGTACTTTACATTTTACCTGGCTTTTCGCATAGTTGATAAAACATGTAAATGTAATTGACATGTGTTTAATGTAATTTGATAGTGACTCATATAATCTTCGATGTAGAAATGACCGTTAACCAACGTAACCAACGAAACGTAATCGGTTATTGCACCGTGCTTAGATTGTATAATTACGTTTATTGCGCTCCCTGCATTGCAATTGCTAGGGTTCTGAATTAATAACTTATTTAGTTAATAGCTGTTATCTTTGAAGATCTTAAACGCCTTTACAGAGACTTACTCATCCTTATCACCTTCTTTGCTATATTCTCATGTCGCCCACGCCGACATCGCCTGGTTTGCTAGCACCAGAGCTCGCCCACGCCGTCATCACCGCTTTTTCTACCGCCACATCTCGCTCGCACCCTTATCGCCGCCTTTGTTACCTCCACATCTCGCCCACGCCGTCATGACCGTTTTTCATACCGCCACATCTCGTCCTCGCCCTCATCACTGCTTTCTCTACCGCCACATCTCGCCCACGCCGTCATCGCTGCCTTTGTTACCGCCACATCTCGCCCACGCCGTCATCGCCCCCTTTGTTACCTCCACATCTCGCCCACGCCGACATCGTCGCCATTGCTGTCACCACAAACATCGTGCGCCCCCGCGGTTGCCCGGGCGCTCTTGGCCGCCTGGTGCGCGCGTCGCTGCGTCCACCAGAGGTCTCTGCAACATCTGCGTGGTTGCGGTGGCCTTCCCAGCGGCCTCCGCGCTGCGGACCGGGCGGGCGCGTTGAATCGTGCTGCAGGACGATGTCGGGGCACGCGGTTGGAGGCCTCAACAGGAAGCACAAGTGGCCAGCAGGTTGCCAACTCCAGTTCAACGTGTTGTCATTTGATCATGGGTAAAGTTTGCCCAGCAACGAGGTGAATAGGGCAGTTGTCGAAAAATAACAACCGAAACGTTTGTGAGAATAATACGATTCGGATAGGGGATATTCAGGTATATTAAGTTAATTTCATAACACGTGAATTCCTTATGGAAATACTGTCACATTTATTTTCTGTGGATGGTGTCGGAAGATTGTTGTGATATTATTTGGCTAGTTATAAATTTAATAAATATTTATTTTATTTATTGAAAAAACATGTGTTTAGTTTTACAAGCTGTTGGCGTAAAATCGACCAAATGAACCGAAAGATAACGGATTGTGACGTTCAGTAGTTTACTGGCTAACAGAGCAATTTTTACGATACCTACCAGGAATGATCGTCACCAAGTGCTATAGCGTGTGTTGATGCGGGAACTATATTGAAGCATCGTCGACCGCGGGGTTTTATATGCTAGCCCCGGTGGTTGCGTATTTCCGACATCATCATAGCTAAGTATGATAATATACATGCTAATTCTAATGGTCGGTTGCTCTGACCGGTCATTTTAGTGAATTCCAATAATTCCTTTGAGAGAATCATGTTCTTTCAGAACTAAAGAAGCTTAATATCGCAAATAAAACGTAGAAGTATTTTTTAAGATTGAATCCCAAGCACGTACTTCCACTGCAACGAGCTTTCCTAACACAAACTACGTTGAAGTGATGCCCCTGTATACTTCAACGGAAAGTGAAACTGAGAGTAGAAACTATAAGTACGTCATTAAATGAATGCCTCTAAAGGCGCGCTACATAGTTTTCTCGGAAGTCTTTGCTTCGCTCGCGCTCTTGTAAATTTCTTTACGGAAACAGGCTGAGCAAAAGCTCTTCAAGGCTTCGCCCCTCCGCGCGTGCCGCGGGGGCAGCTCCCCTTCCATTAGTCGAAATCGAACTCAGCTGCAAGGGCCGGCCGCTCGTTCGCGAACATTCGATTAATGTTACTTAGCGATGCAAACTAGTGAAAGGTCCCCGGCGCCCGGATCTGCCGTCGCTCCGCGTTCTTTTATCGCCGAGCGAGCAGCGAGCAGCGGACGGCGAGGCGGGCCAAACGGGAAATGACGAGGCCGGCGATGCATGGGACGAGGGAGGCGATGGAAAACTGACGTTGGTGTTTATTAGCGACTGTTTGATTTTGGTGTTGGCTCTTACCTTGAAATTGAAAACTAACAATGTTCCTGGGCAGAAATGCATGTTTTACTAATAGCTTTTCACCCATTAATAATTTATTACTTGTTAGGGTATTTGGTCAATTCTTCTGTATTTAGAACCACTGTATACTCACAAGTATGCATGTCCCCCGTTAGAATTGCAAAATACCCTATCACAAAGTAGGCAGTAAAGTGACGGGCAATTGAATATTGAAGTAATAATTTATTGTATTTAGTCATTCTGACAGCGCGAAGGAAATAGGATATGTTTTTCGTCGTAGATTTTTGACTTACTTTCTGCCGTAATTTTACAATCAATCTGCGAATTTTTATAATCAAAGAAACAAACTATCTAAAATTATATAAACCAACATTTTAGTGACAATACACATGTTTGAACATGTCTTATCAAGATTTACGTCACAAAGTTTTAAAGACGTGGCTACAATGATTCAATAATCTAAAGGCGTTATGAGTACATATTCTGGGTCAGTAGAATCATCCGATGATGCAAAATTGAGTTTTAAAAACAGTTTTGTGTGAATTGTGTGAGTTTTGTGTGAGTTGAGTGCATGTAAACGCCGTAAAAATATTCTTCATGTCTTGCCGTGAAAGCCTACAATGCCGTAAAAATAGTTTACATTTAAAATAATTTATACAGTCAAAGTCAATAAATAAAATTATAACTTCTTTTATCAAATTAAAATACATAATATTCAATTTGTACTTCTAATTTGACATTCAGGATGATTAATTATTTTTTTATTACATTGAAATCAATGAATTGTCTAATTTTCTGTCTTTGGTATTTTAATTTGGTAAGTGATATATCTTTCTCAAAATATTTTTCAAATATAACAACTTTTATATACTGTAGATGGCACTTTTTTTCAGTTCAACAATGTCGCATTTTTCTAAGGACAATAGAGACTGTTTTGAGTATTAAGAACGTGTATTATTAGTATTATTGTTATATTATTATTATTGTTGTTGTTGTTATTGTTATTATTACTGAGGTATAATTATGAGAGCCTTCCGTGAATCTACATGTTTGGACCCGAGTTGAAGACTCTTATTGAAACGCACCCATCTGAGCACTTCGCGTTCGATCCGTTGGACCGGGACTTGGTCTATGCTTAGTTGGGTGCCTGGTCATTCACATGTCTCTCCACTGTAGGGTGGCCTGCGGTGGCTGTTGGAGGGCGACGAGCCGGCGCCGTCGGCGGTCGGCGGGGTCGCAATCGCTGTGGTCGTGGAGGGCGGTGGCGCCGGAGGCCATGGAATCCCCTCGTCCTTGCCTATCCTGCGGGCGGCTCTGTCGAAAATTTAATGGCTCTTTGCCCACAGTGCAACCACACCTGCCGACAGCGCTCGCCACATCAAACCCCTGCTCGGTGGATGCGACTATCGGTAACACCCGTCCCCCTCCCCCAGAGTATGTGTGTCTGCCTTTCAAATAGTTAATTTTTGTACGACTTATGAATAATTTTAAAATAAACTTTGGCAAACGTAGGCCTGACTTGAGGCCTATTATTCATATGGATTTTTTATCATTACATTTCCTAGAGTTGGTTCCCAGACTGATTAGGGTGCCAGCTTCTAGCCTAATAGTCAAAACGTGAATAGATGAATGATGTTGTTGGATTCATAATAATACTATTGTGTCGTGAATGATGGAGCAATGGTAAATGTTAGTTAAGTGAAATGGGAGCATCCTAGGTAAATCAATCGGCTTATGTGACTCAGGGTATAAACTGACGTCACGGCAATGCCTCTGATCGGTAGGTAGTAGGGTTCGCGTCCCGACGGTGGCAGGATTTTTGATACTAGCTAGGTCGAATTCAGCCCCTGTCTGGAAGAGAATTCTAGCGGCCAGCTGCTCTGATCGGTATTTTTTAATGGTTTCTCCGATCATCGCCAGCTGAATTCCGAAGCATAACCCTACCAAACAGGCCATTGTCCTCGCGCGATCTTTTCGATATCTTTCTCATCCTATCCTCACCCCTTACTTACACACACACGCACTACACTACCACGCATGTCGGAAAGACAAACCGGAAGCTGAGATCTTGTTTTCTGCTGGTGAGGTATGTGGAAAACTCGCAATATGTCGTGTAGGTCGGCGCCGGATCTCACCATTCAGCTTGTGAATATCTCCACCATCTCGCGTGATAAAAACATGCACTGCACTTACTGGATTAATAACCGTTTCCGTTGATACGACTGAAAACATGAGATAATTACTCAGCTGTAAACCTGCCGCAAACCCTCTTTGCCTGCCACAAATTCAATATGGCTCAACTGAGTTTTGAAACCCAAAGATCAGAATTGAATGGCAAGAGATGTTAGCACTTCATCGGATCACCTTTTTTTAATGGATATGAGAAATTTCGAACAACAATGGTCTAATAAAAGTGAGCAAACTAGTCAAAAGGGAGATACTGTCTGCAAATGTATCACGTGCAAGAACTAATAAGAAAAGAAGTAGTATTCTCAGAATTGTAGGAAGATAGTTCAGCTTTATGTACCGGAGAAAATATTTTTGACAGTAGCAATACTATTTTATTAATTATTATATATTCTATAATTTAATTAACATAAATTGCATTTTGATGATTACAACTATCGTATATATTGGAAAGTTTTTTTTCTTCTGAAATTTCTCTATGCCATTTTGTTTTTCGATGGAATCTTCCCACCCAAAATTTGAGCATTAACTTAGGTGTCTCAGACAATTAAAAGAAATGTCACTCACTCCTGAGGAAATAAGGAGGCCAATAAGTTTTCTAAATATCCCATGCGAGATTGTAAAATATGGATCAACAAGAATCTTCAGTTAACTGAAAATATTATTCCAGTTTTAAATTAATATTTATAACTCGACTCTTTTTAATCCTTGCTTAAAAGCAATTATTTGGATTTTTCGTTTATTAGTCATGCGTAATCAAAGTTCTAATACTCGCCATCAGTCTCCTGATCAGTCGTCCTACCTGGGCTCAACCATTCACTCCGACTCCTATTAATTACAATTGATCCGTTTCCCCAGTACATTCAATGGGACTGCCGTTTCAATCGATTGGTTTAATTGCTTCTGCTCTCTTCACTAGAATGTAAATCGTATTTCAAACGTTCCGACGAGCACTCAAACGAAACTGCGGAGTAAGAGGAAATGTTAAATTAATCTGAATATTCCATTGCCAACTCCATCACATGTCAAAACGCTTATTAAATGTTCTACATTGTCTGCAGACCCTCCAGGGTATTAAAAGTACGTCATCAATGTTTAAGTACAATAAAAGTACTAAAATTTGAAAGGATTCTTTTTAGACATCCTCTAGTAAAATCATTTGCTTTTAGGGCATTCACAGCGTGCTGAAAGCTCAATTTTTAGCACTAGTGCTAAAAGTGAGACGCTGCTTAAATGTTCTGATAAAACTGTGAATGCAATAAAGAAAACAAAAAACTTTTGTCTGGTCATCTACAACTTAACTTAATGTAACATTGTTCGCAATTAACTTATTTGTGTAATTGGTTTAAAATTAAAAGAAAGTCAGTACGTCTGTCTGAAAATATAGTGTATGATACACGTGGTAAAAGTGATTTTATTTCGCTTATAGGATTGCACCATAAGGCTTGTCCACCTCATTGTGCAACATTTTCTACTGGCAAAGTAAAATGTCACTTTTACCACTCGTATAATAATAATAATAATAATAATAATAATAATAATAATAATAATAATAATAATAATAATAAATAGTATTGTTGAAGATATAAAAATGCTTTCGGAAGTGTTATTACCTCGTTATATTCTGAATAGAACATTTTTGTTACAATGTATAAAACGTATCACTTATATTATGCAGATTTGAATGATTTCGCAAACTAGATAAAATATCACTAAAACTATAAATTAATAATCAGTCGCTCAAATCGACGCATCTCCAAATAAAAGAAAAGTTGTGGAACAGTATATCTTTAGTTACCCACCTTGAAGCATTGAAACAAACCGTTAGAAGATGAGACAGTGTCAAACAAATGAACCAAGCCTCACTGTCCAATTGCTCTACATCCACTAGTATGAAACGCTTAATTTTTTAACTTCATTTTGATATTGCATATGTATTATCCATTAGTTTTCGTGAAAATATGGTTGAAAAACATTTAGCTTATTTGATGTAATTATGGAAGAATTTGAAAAGTAAGCTAAGGCAACAATAAGAAAACTAAACAATACGTCCATCCGCATTGAAGAAACGAGTCTCATTGTCGAGCCATCACAGAGGTTTTTTAACAATAGTGTTTATGGGTTCGGGGTACGAGTGGTATCGGCCTGTTATCTTGGCGGGGTCACAAGAAGGCTTCCCAACCATCCTCACCGCCACACGAAACCACCCCCCTGGGCCAAATGCGAACCATGCCTGACTCTCGGCATCACTCGGTATTCCTCTTTCAATCATTACAGTCATCGTTCTCCATGGGTGAATTGAGATCACTTACCTTGGAAATGTCAAGAATGAGAGAAATATCTTTTCATGGAGTTCTTTCAGATCCGTCTGGTTCTCATACACCATAAATTCTACTCATAGGATGTAAACTAATGTAAAATTAGAATTGAAATATTTATACTCAAGGTAAGGCGACTTATCTCCACATGTATGATCAAATTTTGCGACAAATTGTATTGTCCTTTTATTATCTCTTAGTTGTTCATTGCTTCACAGCCAACATTACGCCATTTATTTTATCTAAGATATAGATATGAAGATATAGATTTTTTCGAACCCACTCTTTTTCATATGAAGAATGTATTATTGCCCTTACATTTAATTTCATTAAATACATAACTTTAATTTGATCTGTAGAATTTGTAATCTTTGTTTTTTTGTTCTGGAATAAACTATTTTGAAGGGTATTTCAACATAATCTGTGTAATAAATGTGATTGTGTGCATCACAACTCTTTTTTTCTAAAAATTTAGAGAATCATTTTAATCTTATTTATGTACCTTGCATTTTAGTAGCATTTTCCATTTGTTGATCTAAAACAGCGGAGTGGAGAGCAATGACGTCGTTGTTTTGTAACAATGATACTCCATCAATCTCAAGAGCAGTATTGTTGCAGAACGATGGTGAATTGACAGTTTTACAAAGATCATTCAATACGGACTGAGTAAATTAAAAAACTAATTGAATTCATTCTGAGTAGTGCGATCGTAGACATGCTAGTGGCATGCAACAACTCAACTCCTCCTGCACAAATCTATACAAAATGATTTTCCAAGAAGTACCATACACTGCTCAAGAACTGCTTACAAAATATTTTCATTTAACATGTCAACAATTTCAATAACAAAAGTTAATAACATGATTTTTTGTTAATATATGACAATCGTTATTTACATTCGTTAGACCAAAAGATTTTTTTTGTTTAGTCGGTGAACTTAATTCTCTAGATCCAAACATTTTTTTTACTCATACGAATTTATTCTACGTACATATATTTCAAACATTCACAAGTGTAGTCCGTAATAATTCGTATCCAACTTAAATACTGTTGGGTGCATTGAACTGCTCTGACGAATTTCTCGAATATTCGCTATAATAAACGCTATAATTTTGTTAATGATAATGATTCTCCTATGAACTATATGCTACAGTTCTACATGAACCTACTGCAATACATTACGATTCCGTTATAATAAGCATATGAGGTGAATTAAAAACGCGTAGATTAATAAAAATATTTCAAAAATAATTCTGTAATTTTAAGAAATTCCTCCAAAATCTGTTTTTCACGGCATCTGCTCTTTGGTGAAACTAGACCTTACCCTCGGCGAAACTAGCTCACGTGAATAGCCCCCACCTAGAGTGCCATCAGTAATAGCGCATTACAGCCTAGGGTACCGGAGAGACTAGTTCTCCGAAGAGCCGCAACGCAGCGCTCCCAGCGGGACCGACGCCATCACCGCGCGGTGTTGGCCTGCATAATGAGTCCCGCTCGGGAACCTCGGTAGCCCTTTGTCTCGCTCGCAGCGCTCTCGACCTGCCCTATACGCTTCGCTGCGTCGCTCGGCAAATGTAATCACTCCGACAAGGTTAATCAGCAATATTTCGATCCCGAAATCACAATCCATTAAACACGGAAACAAAACGAGGAACCGGCCATATTTAATTAAAACGTTTTCATTACTTAAACGGCCAGCGAGCCAGGAGAGGGCCAGAGGGGGATGGGAAATGTTGGCTGCGTTGCCAGGTTGTAAGTTGCAATTTGTGCAGTTCGAAAGGTCATGCGTTTGGGTCTGATTTACCCCCACAAGTACTGTAGATTTCAGTTTAATGGAATCAGCGAAAAAAGTGGGAAATTGTTTGTGAGATTCAAATATACATTTTCAATTTTCTGTTTGGCTAAAATGATGAATACTGTGCGTTTGAAATAAATGTACGTGGAGTCGACACTTAAAAAATTAATGATGTGGCTCAAAAGGTTGAATTCATGACACGCCATGTTTACACATTTAGCCTGTTACTCTGTAGGGATTATTCAAACATCGTCGTTAAGAAGACAAACCTCAAAAAGCAATTATTTTCAGGAAACAAAAACTCGCTGATATGTAACTTCATATTTTAATGTCATAAGGTAAGAGTTTCTAACTATTCACTTCTAAAGTGAACAAGGTCAGATTTTGAAATACGGGTTTTTGCATCGGGTAATTACATCACGATCCCTTGTTTTTTTGACAATCAAGAACTTTAAATCTGTTTACATAGATATAATATCCAAGTAGTGTTAATATAACAGTATTTAGAATTTGTGATATGTTGTTATTTGTATTTGTTCAATTTTCGGGGCCTATTTATGGCTCTACCATTGAGGTAGCCTTCTGTCAAAATGTTTTATCAATACAAGAAAACAAACATTTAAAATTGTATATAATCAAATCAATTGATTATATATATAAACAAGGAAAAAGTAGTGTACTAAGTCCACGTTATCACCTCTTTTGTAAAATCTTATGAATCTTTCAACTTTGTGGGGGTGAATTCTGGAATTTGGTAACATCACTATATAGTATCAATGTATGTTTGTGAATACCCAAAAGAATGGTAGTCTTTGACTCTCCGCTTGAGCCAGGAGTAACAGAATGCGATAAAGTTGGCCTGGAAAGAAATAAGGACGGAAAGATGACAGGAGGATAGGACATGATAACGTTGAGTTTAATATTTTCAATCAAGCAGACCTCTATTATTTCACGTTTTTGTTATTTTGTGTAATAAGTTTTTAGATAATATATTTTGCTAAATTAGTTACACTTGACTATTGAATTGATTGTTAGTATTACTTTATATTTTTTCAGACTCATTACGTGTATGTTTCTATGTTTCTTGCCTATAGTTTTCACGTCGCCAAAATTGATTCCTGGGAAAGTGAGAGAGTTTAGTCTAAGTGTTTTGATCAGTAATGTAATTTTTGTGCTCCTAAATGCTACTTTAATTTTCTTTTCGCAAGTACAGTGTTGTTTAGATAATAATCTAGACTATTTATTTGAGAGTATAACATTTCCTGGGAATGTAGGACCATGATAATCGTTCACTATAAAATTATATGGCAGACATATTTGTTTGAACAGTTTTGATTCTAGGGTGATTATGTATCTGTTGCGTTCCACGCAATTCTAATGTGAAAACACCCATACCTATCCAATTAACAACATTTCACCCATGCAAATGGTTGTCACTAGAGGTCTTCGCGATACGTAGGTCGGCGCAATTTATTTAGAGATCTCATTACCAAACACACCAACTTACTCGACAATCTGATCACTACTGGCCATCCTGCCTCGGAGCATCTTCCTAGAACAGATGCTCCACGGCATCGTGATAAGCCCGGCCCCGCGGAGAGCCGAATGACGTTTGAATACTGGAGCAGACGCGAGCGGCGCGGCAGCCGACAGGTTGACGAGGCGGAGCTGGCGCGAGGACGGGGTGGCTCTGATATTCGCTTGCGGGGCGCTGGGGGCGGCGGCGGGGAGGCGCCAGGCGCGACGGGAGTGGCCATTAATATTAGGATCGGCGGCTCCTCGACTGGCGAGGAAGTGGCGGGAAGGGGGAGGGGGCGCGCGGTCGAGACGGCGAGCGGGGCGGGGGATGGCTTGAGTGGGCGATCGCGACGAAGCAGGAACCGGGGAAGGAGATAGCACTAGCCGAACCCGCACCCCCGATTCCTCTCCCTTCCTCCTCAGATTTAAGCCAGCGCCTATGATTAATTGACGCTATGGAGAAAGCATTATGTTGAATAGCAGGGAGTTAGATGAAAGTACCACCTTAATTTCTCATTAATTCTGGTCGATTGCCAGGACATGAAGAGTTCTCGAAATCTCTCCTGGAGCCCGCCCTTATCCGTGGGACGCCCTTGGAAAGTCCTTGCCAGGCCCCTCCCTGCGACGCTGCGACCTCGTTGCGCGATATAGCACTTGGCGAAAGATACGCTTTCGCAAAGAGCTTCCTTCGCTCAAGAACTGGTTGTTATGCACGTTCCATGAACGTCCGGGCTTTTACAGTTTGCTTTATCGAGCATTCTTCAGCTGTTTTGTTTGTTCGAAAAGTACGGAGTACACGTTGATGGCCCGATGAATGTTGAAGTACATCTATCTTCATTGCAAATGAAGGAGTTCTTTCTGGTAGTTTTAAAAATACTGCGACGCCACAGGAACGAGAATAAAAATCGCCACTGGCAATGGGAATTAAAATGTTCTTCTTTTCTGTCGGGTCCTTTGTTTCTGATGACTTGAAAATGTTTGGAGCGTTTTGAAGGGAAATGAGCGTTTCTTTTTGTACTTAATATTTCCTTGAGATTCAAAATTTTATATTCCCAAGCGATTTTGTAATTATTGTTTGAAAAGACGAATTCACTACATTCGGCCGTAACTACAACAGTGAAAACATGTTCATGTCTTACTCTTATTGACATCCGGTGAATCAAGTTTTAATTTAAATTTCTTCTCAAAAGTTTATTTCTGAGAATGTAACACGCACGTACATTTACTATCTGTAAAGTGAGAAAATAAATACTCACATTTTTTTCTGTCTTGTATTCATAAAATGTGTTTCACTCTATTGTACATTTACTCAGTTGAGGTTCTGTATATTTTCTCACGAATAATTTGTTGATGTTTCATGTATGAAAACATGTTCTTAGAAAGTAATAAATAAAATAAAAAATATTCAAAATTCCTTGGTGTAACATTAGAACTAATAATACCCTTGTCAGTTATTTTGAAGTTATTGGGAGTAGAACGGCTGTGAATGTAAAGATGTCAAATTTTCGTTATATGAAAACTGTTCACATAGACATAATTCATGTCTGCCGGCCGCTGCAATTAAGGCAAGCAATCTGGGATAGCATATTGCCCGGCGCTTGACTTGTCAGAGCCTAGAGCCCATCCGCGTCCGACGAATGAACTCGGCTGGCCGGGGGGCGGGGCCGGAGGCTGACGGCCGAGGGGGGCGTGGCCCCTAGCGACGCCAGCGCGCGGGGCGGCCCCTCTCCCAAGTTGTGGATCTCAATTATAACTTACGCGACGACAAGAGGCGTCCGGCCGGCTGTTTATGGGTCGATGCGCCCCCCTCCCGCGTCTCCGCCTTCTTCCCCTCCCCCCT
>BOPP01000016.1:5581939-5604148 GCA_017312745.1 Gryllus bimaculatus
ACACACACACACACATACACAACACCAATTTTGAAATTAAAGTTCTAATGTTGTCTGGTGAGCAATTAAAACAACCTATATTTTATTAATCCAAGTAAATTCATTTGCGAATGTGAATGGTAGATTAATTCTTGAAAAGTATAAAATATAAAATATTTACGTGAAAAGAAGTCACCTAAATTGAATATTTTTAGAAGCTTACCAACTCTTTTAGTAGTAATTTTATATCCGAAGCATGTTATAAGATTTCCCCAATCTGTTTTTATTAAAATGTAATAATGATCACATCGTAATAAACCGAACTTCAGATACACAATTAAAAAAGTTATTTCTCAGAAGAAATTGTAATTAAGGAATATTCTTAAGTATTGAATATTCGTAAATATGCAGAATGCTGAAAATATTTTTATTTGTGAAATACAATTCTCATCAAATATTTGATTAACATAATGCATTTTTATCATAGTCACAATATCCATCATACCTAATCTTTCTCATTTTTGTACGACACTCTTAATTCATAATACAAATGTACAATAAAATACTTACTGCGACGCCACTTCTCCATTACGTGTTTTGCTCTGGCATGCTAAGAGCAGGGCGACACCGGCTTATAATTCCCGGGGGGACAGGGCGAGGTAAATACGAGACGAAAAGAAGACGGCGCTCTCCACTGCGCTTAGCATAAAAGTTTCATGAAAACCACTTTGAGATGGTTGCGTGCTCGAGATGGGGCTTCAATATTTAACGAGATGTGGCCACCCGGGTTGCACGCCCCCCCCCCACCACCACCACCACAGTTCCGGCAGGAGGGCGACCCTGGCGGTGGCTTCTGCGTGTGAGTAAGGCGACCTGTGGTATCTCGTGGGCGCCCATCCCTCTGGACACCAAAAGACTGATCAAATATCGCAGCTGAAGTGCGAAGCAGTGATTCAAAAATTGAGTGGTTGGTTTGCTGATAACAAAGAATTTCTATAGAGGAATTAAAAATTTTAATGAGACCTTTGAGTAGAACGTTAATAGACAAAACACTACGTAATTCCTTTTGGAATGAGTCACTCATGTGAAAATGTACATAGCTTCTATAAAGTATCTACAAAAAAGAAATTCTTATTTAAGGTAGTTTATATCATTACTCAAAGTACGTTTGTTTACGTAGTAAACTGCTACGTCGCTTTGGAGTCTTAGTCAGAAATGCGTCGTGCGTTTAGTATAAACAAAATCCTCAGTGCAATGAATTACTATTACTTACCTTACTATTTGGTATTGTTGTGGTTGTGTGTCTGCACACACATTCGAAGTGCATAAGTTGTGTGTCAGCGATCACATTACAAAAGCAACCATAAGTGCCTTTCGTATAGAGGTTAATTGTTCAAAGTAGTACAGAAAAAGTTGTGGTGTACACATTTTCTTAACAAAACGTATATTGAAAAAATAATATTGTCCTTAGTAACGAAGTTTTTAATTGCAATATTTAAAATTGAGTCGTTTACTTCAATTTCGGCTTAACTAAAATACCTGTGACTGTAGAATAGGTCGCATTCAGCATTTTAACACAAGAAGAATGCCAACATTAAGAGAATTCAATAAATTGACGACATAGATCGTATTATTAATGCTACAAACAGAATTTGTTGGAAAAATGTTATAAACGCCTCTAAATACATGCTCTGAATATTCAGATAGATATTTTAAAGAATAATCCATGTGTTGTACATAACATTATTGATACAATGCAATTAGTATTGACATTAGGCAACCGACCGTTATGTTCATTTCAGATTTGTTGATAGCATAATCTTGGATCAGCGTAGATACAATAAAGCTACTGCAGACAAGATCGCTGATATTTCTGAGTAAGAAAGTGACGAACCACTATTTTATAGGTAAATTTAATCTACAAGGAGACTCAACGCTGATTCTACTTTCAGGCTGTACTGTGCCCCTAAGATGTATTCTCTCGTTTTTCCTTATGGAGAATCTGAATAGAACAAGGAACTCACTCATCCTAAATTGAAACAGACGGTAGATGCGGAAGGCGAAAATATGGTTTGAAATATTACTTGATTTAGACAGCTATTAGACTTGATTTTTCTTATTCATTCCAGTCTAAAAAATCAATTCCGTGTGACCAGTAAGTCATGTTCAGGCTTAAATATTAGAGAAGTTTAGAAATTATCAGTAATACCTGTGAGTGAAGGAATTACCGAGGGCTTCGTGATTTTATCGACAACGAAGTATATCAAAAATACGAATAGTTGGGATAATTGTTATATTTCCATCTGCATTCCAAGAAACTCTCAGGAGCTACCTACGTTTTGAGTTTGTACCGAAGTCTAATTAAGCACTGTTTACAATACGCCGGAATGATTCCCTACTCAATGACCGATGAGTATGTATGTGGCTTTGCCATGACGAAGCCAAGAGCGTAAATATCGGCCAACCGTACGGCTTGAAACCCCCACCCCACCACGATGACCTCGGCACTTACGAATTGAATAACGCGGAAATCTGAGCACACGACCAGAAGACACATCATTGTGTTTTTTTTCTTTTCTCCCCTCCCAGTAACCCTGTGAAGAAGGGGAATTTATTATCTTTAATTTTTTTACATTTTGCTACTGCCTTGCGGCTCAAGCAGCTAGAGGCGGGGCTTTTTCTTACAACTAATTTTACAATCTATACCTAAAATTAACTTACTTGCACTTTGGCATTACTATATTAAATATACTACGTAAATTGTTATTATATGGGTTGGTAATTTTTTTTCTACATTCACACATCATTCATATTAGTTTCATTATATACATAACCATTCATTCTTCCCATTCATTCGCACTGCACTGCACTGCACTGCACTGCACTGCACTGTTCGCCACGGCACCGACTTGGCTCAAAGTGTCCGTGGCGCTCTGGCCCATTGGACATAATTGTGTGTGATAGGCTACCTTACAAAATGCCACTACGCGGATGTCAAACTGAGACGCAAACTAAACTGAAGCATTATTGCAAAGAGACAATAATAGGTTACGTAAGACGTTCGTGAAACGGGTTGCTAATACAATTTTCATCACACTACATACGAAAGATGTTTCGTTCTCTGTTCTCGACGTTTCGCGTGAAATTTTTAAAAATTTAAAATTTAAAAAAATCTCATTAATTCGCACTCGGAAAACTACCACGTGCCGGAAAATATTTTCTTTGTGGTTTTAATACGTCGCTCAATAGTTGAACAAATTTGGCTGCCATAAGATAGTAAATTTTAAGGAGGCATTCGATGTAAATATATTAGATACATTTAAAATATTAATATATATTAACTTATTTACGTATCACACATCAGTTTAATTTTTTTAAATTCTATGGCCTACTTTTGCTATGCAGAAGGGGGCCTTTCTTTTTATTTTCAAAATATTCCACATCGTATTGAGCAGATATTCATTAACGGAATTGCTGCAGTGTCATCTATCATCTCATGACACATACTTTCAGTTTCAGTTCAACCAAATTAAAAAAGCATCCCCTTAACAGCCATCTGCGCCTTCCATCCTATACACCGTGACATCAACCGCAACTCCTTCGCCTCCTTTGCGACGGCAAATATTTTTCACCAGCAGCGACGAACCCCGACGGCGGCGACGCAGCGGCGTCTCCGAATACAGACCCGTCGTATTAGGGAGACATTGTGACGTCGCTTTCCCGCCTCCCGATCCCACGCACGCACAGGGCTCTTTTCAGGCGCCCGACACTGCGGCGAGGCTCTGGAAACAGGGCCGCCTGCAATTAGCCCGTACGGGGGAATGCAGCAGAGCGACGAAAAATAAAATTGCGGCCGCCGATGGGACGAGTCTAGCTCTAGGGAGGGAGATTCCCTTACGATAACGAAGTCGTTTGAGATATTTTTAATTATAGCTATATTTTTCTTCTTTTTTTCTATTCAGTGTACTCCTTTTTGAATGGAAGAGGATTAATTGGATTGTACTTAACCGGACGTCTGCAATATCTCTTCTATTTTTATGCTTGTTTTTGAGCATATGTTGTTTTTAAATAAATTAAAATATTCTCAGGAAGGGCAATATTATCTCGTTGTAAAGTAAGTCGTAATGTTTTTTCTTAAGTTCTGTTTGCGATGCCAATTAAATATTTTAATTTGGAATATGATTTTTTTTTACAGATTCGTTATTAACATTTCAAATGCCTATGCTATTATTTCTGCTGATGCTGATTGGCGCAGCAGCGTCTATGAGGATAGTTTTATACCCCAATTTTTTTTCTTTTAACTGATATTTTTTGATGTCGCGACAGAGATCGAATACAGTTTAGTACTGTTAGAGCCAGGATACTGAAAATATGAAATCCAGAATCATCGGCTTCCAGCCAGTGAAAATAATCTCATCAATCTCATAATGCTGCAACATTCACTCTTGATAAATCCCCCTGCCGTCATAGCCAGGCATCCCTAACTGCACATTTCTAACATACTATTTGCGGTTCCTTTACGATTTCAATGCTTTACGATACGTTTAATCTGTAACGTTCTCACAGTGTCGTAATTCTATTATGAAGCATTCAGTTGCATTTATTCTTGACATTTGCACCGTCACTGTTACAGAGGAGATCACGGGGCATACTTTAAATACCTTGTAAACTCATTTATATATTCTGAATGATCTGTGATAAATGTTAAGAAGAAAATACAATTTTCATTAGTACGCCATCACAGTAACATTACTGCCTTTAAGCTGTACAAAGTTCGGTAATGACAGTTAATTACTGGATCCGAAATGACGGAATGGAAACCTACATAAGGATCTTTTGCAGTCTCATTATCAATAAGTTGAATTTCAAACAATGATCCAAAATGTGTACCTTTGGAAACTCTTCATGGTCTGGAAACTCATCATGGTCTCTTAAAAAATCCTTTTACTAACAGTAAGTGTTGAGTTCGCCAACCAGAAATCCCCTGTTAGCCGAGCACCCCCCAAGCCGAGACAAATTCTAAGCTTTTGGCAGGTATCTCAAAACGTGCGGTAGTGTAGTGCGTGTATGCAAGAGGTGAAAATAGGGTTGGGAAGAGGAAGGAAAGATCGCGTCTGTTTGTTAGGCTACGTCTCTGGCATTCGCCTGGTATTGGGCGGAGAGACTGTTCATAGCCACCGGCCACTAGAAGAGAGCCGCTGAATCCGATCTAGCTACCTCGAAAACACTGCCAGTCGACCCCTAGGACCTCCGGGTCAAAAGGCACAGCAGCGGACGTCAATTGATGCCCTAAGCCCATTCGATCACCCGCCGGTCCTGTCGACACACGCGACGATTCGTCGCCGCAAACATCCTCCGACACACACACACACACACACACATACGCGCCCTCGTTGTTTGTGTATTCCCCGGTGCGACCGCGCGGCGCGGCGCCGCTGACACCGGTGCTCCCTCTTCTGGCCACCGCCCCCCCCCCGCGCCGTATCCAGGCGCGGTCTAATTGCTCCGCCTCGCTGTGTTTCATTAATTAATCGTCGGAAGACCTCGGCGGCGTCCGCGCCCCGCGCCGCTAGAACGCCCCGCGCCGCTAGAACACGCCACCTGCCAACTCACGCGCACTCCGCCTAGGGATGTTTCCAAAACATCGATGTTTCTATAAAAATAGCGATGTTTTATACATCGATGTATTCAAACCAGTGTTTTTTCATTTTCGATGTTTTGGGTTTGATGTTTTTACATTTTCAATGTTTTATTCGGGGAGAAATATGCCCATAATCACAATTTTGTAAAAGTTAAATTAAACAATAACACGTGGTACCAGCTTGTATTCGGTTGAAACGAACGCGGTCCTCTCTATTGTCTCGAGCAGACTACCATCCCTACTCGAGATGATCCTGATGGCCTGGCATTTTCTTCGTCTTTTCTGTATTTCGCACATAGAGAGACGTTGAATAATTTTGTTTTCATTTAATTTTAAACGGACATTATGAAGTTAAATATTGTTGTGCACGTATTTAATGTTCGACGTTGCTAAATCAACTTTACAACGTCGATGTTTACAAACTTTGACGGTTTTGGGTTCATGTGTATTTAACATCGATGTTTTGATTTTGAACATCGATGTTTGGCAAAATTGATGTTTTCTACTCGAAGTCGAATCACTAGTTTGTGCACCCGAACAGGCCTTCGTGCGACGTAGGGTCAACGTTAGGACAATAATATAAGCTAGTTGACCTCGCAATGCTTCGCTGTTGCAATGTATTACATTTCACACGTGATTGTTAATCTCGTTTTACGCCACACTCTGATATACGCTGAATACACTATGATGAACTCTAATATATGAAAGACTTTCGCACGAGAATGGGTGTGTTCTATGTCCTGGTTTGGACATAGTTGTCAAGTATCCTATTGTTAAAACATTCTCCGTCGAGTCAGGGCAAGCATTCGTTATGACATTGTCTTGGAGAAATTCTATTTACTTTCCCGAGATAACGTTCGAGTAATAATTCCGGCCGATATTTCACAATTGCAGGGGCAGAATACTTTCAGGGAAGCCGCGCCTAATACTTGAGTATGCGGCTTTACTTTAATACGTGCGGGTAAGGGTTCCGTAGAGCTTCTGTTCAGGGGCGCTTGAGATAATGAAAATTATCATCTACGCGTGTATATGTGCGACAGTCATAGGTACATTCACATTGCTTTATCCTATACTCTTTGCGAAGAGCAAGCAACTAGTTGACAAAGTTTTATCGCAATCGAATGAACGGTACAGAAGCGCAGAAAATGCGAACAAACAAGTGTTGATTTTCATATATTAGGTTATAAGCAGCAATAAAAAGAACGTTTCTTTTCGAGCATTAACCTTCGTGAGAACTGAAGTGTTCTTCTGCTGAAACTCTTCGTGTTTTTCGATAATATCACAGTATATTTAATCTTCCTGTGTCAGGCCTCCACAGGTATGACAGAATAAAAGTGAAGACTATGAAGGCTTGTAGGTGACTCAAAGAGACGCTAAAGTTAGCCGCTGGGGTCCTTGTCAGGCTGAGGCGGGGTTACCTCAGGGAAATGCAGTGCTGGGAGAGCAGCACTAGTTCCTCAGGAGTGTAATTATTGTATAGAAAAAGTGTACATAACAACTCCGTGTCTGTGTTTCACTCGCGCCCCGACGACGTCACAATATATTTTTAGCGGGAATACAATTTTATTCGTCCGAAAACATTCTATTCGTGGCGTGTAGTGCTGGATACTCCACAAAGAACGAATATTGGATTGCGTTTCGCGTCTCGCATTTTCATGCCCACAGCTAATTCCAAAGCGATTCATGGGGCTTGGCAGAGTTGCAAGTTCGTAATCGGTGGTGGTCAGGTCAGCCTTCGACGCGCACTCGGGGCGGGGCGGCGGGCGGCGAGAGGAGCTGGCCTGGCGTGATCCACGCTCATCCACGAGCTTTCGTAATTGGTTTAAACTGGGCGGCCGATGCTCAAGCTGACTGCCCGCTACCTGCACGTCACGCTCCTGCCCCGTCCGGGGCTCCACACCGTGCGTTGTGTATGTGTGGGTACATTCGAGAATGGCGGAAACGCCTTTTCGGGGCGGATTTGTTCTTAGAGGCAACCACAACCGTTATGTAAGATTCGAGGGGCGTCATGGAGGAAGGAAAGGGGGAGATGACTTAGAATATCAAGTGATGTCACTGCCCGGGAGGTGCTATTTTCGTGTCCAGACGGTGGCAGGATTTTCTACACTAACTAGATAACTGGGTCGAATTCTGGCACTGTCTGTAGGAAAATTCCTGCGACCTGCTGCTCTGATCGGTAGTTTTCCGTGGTTTCTCTGATCAATACCCGAGCCACAGTCAAATGCCGGAGCAGTACCCTAACAAACGGGCCACGGAATGCGCGCGATCTTTCCTTCTCATGCTTTGTTCTATCCCACACACACTTTCATGCACTACACTACCACGTATGCCGGGAGACCAGCCAGGAGATTAAAGCAAGTTTCGGTTGGGACGATGCTCCGTTGGTGAGAGATACCTGGATGGAGAAAACTCTGCTAGCCAACGCGTCGGTAGGTGGCGCATGATCTAGCCATCCAGCGGGGAAAAATCACCAACACCTCCCGAGGATAAAGCATGCACTACACGTACGGGAAAAATTGCCTTATCAGTTGATGCGCCGTCAGATCAGTTGACTCTAGTATCAATCAGCGAGTCATGGGCTTTACGTCTCGCCCAGTATGAAGATTCTGCGAGCGCCAGGAGGCGGTATTTTGTAATTGAATTCAATAAAATGTCATCTTGATTGAGGATATGGTTGGAACTAATGCTTTTGTTATATAATGTACTATTTACATTATAGTGCATGTTTGTATAGTCTCTTAGAGAGTGGTAAGCTGCGCTATAATTAGGAACGTAGACGGGATACGAAAAACATTGCTGCCAACACGGTGTTTTCTACAATGTGGTTGTTGAACTGATTTGTAACGGTATAAGTTGATCTGAGTTATTGTAAACAAACGGTAAATGGTCTGGTCCTTGTTTACATATGTGAACTCTTTATTCTGTACACATTACTACGCAACTCATTATTTTTCTTGCATGGTCACATTTCCTGTCGAGAGTATGCTTACTTTCTGGAGCTCTGAAAAGTTTTATAGATATTTATTATCCTATTTACTTACAATGGAATTTCGTAAAATCAAGATGTTTTAATGGATACTGATGATGCTTCTTTTCTTTATGTCAGTGAGAAGGTTTTCTTAAAATTTAATGTGTCACTTTATTGGATAGTTTAATAGAAAGTTTAAAATATTTTATTTTATTTCATAAAATGTAAATGGACTAGCTCTTAAATTGTCACATGGGTAATAGAACGTGCTACATTATGGTACCCAGTTTTGAGAACAGTTTCTCTCCGTATTCGACTCTCGATTCCAAGATTCTACGTAAAAGGGTGAAATGTTGAAGATCAAGGAAAGATACGCAGATTATATTTCTTGTCAGTTCATCACATACAGTTTTCACTGTTCATCTACGAAAACCGAGTCTATTATCCTATAACCAGTATTATTTCAACTGTATCTCAGCTACTAATACTTTGTGTGCAATGATCAGTGGGACAATTTCTTCCTTTAACAATGTAACATTAGCTACCAATGTCGTCATACTCTACAAAATGTATTTCACCAGTCCTACCAACAAAAACATGAGATCCTTCATTCTCTCCATCCCACGTTTACATTACAGATTATACACTTTTACTGCAATAAATACCTTTTCTATTTTAATCTAGCCACAAACAACACACACTTATCACAGTGACCTTCTACTACACAGATTCATTGTCATCAGCACTGCCGCACTACCTCCTAATACTGACCACCAACTCTACTTAAATCATCGCAAGCAATTATGATCAATGACAATATGGCAGTTGCTTTTATACGTTCACCACAGCCTCCGCTTCTTTCTATATATATATATATCTTTGTTTACTCCTCTTCGTCTTGACCTTCCTCGATCTTTACCTTTCTTCCCTCATATTCAGCTTCTTATATTTTCAGTTTTACTACTCTCGTTGCTACTCTTCTTTTCTTTTTTTTTCCATTCCCTCCCATTCTTTCTTCTTTTTTCTCATCACATCTTTCCTCCGTATTCCCTTTTCTTTATCGCCTAGTCGTCCTCCGTATTCTTCAACCTCCTGAACGTCTTTTCTCCTCCTGCGCCACTACCGGTCTACGAACCGCTATTTCCAGCGTTGCTTCCACCAACATTAACATTAACCGTCATCGTCTACGCTGCTACAATTTCTTCCCGCTGTGCTTCCGCTCCCGCAAACAGCCGCCATTTTCCGCTCTGATGGGGCGCCTAGACGCACGTGCGCAGCGGTAGTTTTGTTCCTGGACTGGAAGCGCTGACCGTGCTGGCCGCCGCGATGCGGCAATTTTCACTTTTCTTTCAACTCGCTGCCTCGCGCACGTACTGCCCTGAACAAGCCACCCGGCAAACGACAAGTAGTAGAAATGCCTGTCAGTATTGGTTTGCCACATCCACGAGCGTCTATTGAATTGAATTCAATTGAATTTAATTGAATTAATGTCTTATTTTGCGTCGCAAGACTCCGTCTGACCACGCAAATTTCGCTACGCTCCTTTCACCAACTACCAGAGAAAGGAGGAATTTCTTGGGCGAGAAACAGGCGATTTGAATTTAGAATTCAGAGGCGTCATTTAGGCTTGAGTATCTTTTACATGCAAGAAAATCTACTAACATGGGACAGCCTGCTTTACTTCCGCTCCGAAGGATTTTTCCGCCCTTAAAAATCCACGGCTTCGATCGGGTTTGAACCCGCCAACTTGGGTAACAGTCCGATACGCTAACCGTTATACCATATCTACACGCACGTCTGTGGGTTTGTCGTGCTGTATCGTGAGATTAGGGGCCGACCTGTACATCGGCATGTGAGGTTTTCCACTTCCTGGTATCTCCCATAGTGCCACCGCCCAAAAAAATAAGCTCTAGCCTCTCTACAAGTGTTGTAGGGTAGCGCACATACGTGTGTGTATTTGTGTCAAGGGACAAGGGACGAGGATGAGGAAAAAAGATTGCGTGCCGTTCGTGCCCCTTATAGGTAAGGCGCTGCTCAAGCATTAGCCTGGTATTGATCGGAGGAACTTTGGAAAATTACTGAAAAGACCACCTGGCTAGAATCCTCCTCCTGCCAGTGAGTGAATTCGGTCCAGTTATGTAACTAGTGTCGAAAACTCGCCATAGTCAGAACTTGGATCCCTAGCTTTAGGGATTTTATCGGGAAATACTGAATACGATTGCACCTAATTCTCTCATATTCAAGTGCTTTTGAGCGCAAGTATACTACTGCATGCCTTACAAACTCCATTTTTTGGCACGTGCTTAAATAAATGATTCTGAATTGGCATTGATCTGGGAAATTAATTAGTATGTTCTTTGCCGTTATTTTCAAGACTGTTGACATAATAATTGATTTCAGTTCATTTGTGTCATAATCTTTAGATTTATTTTTATTTATAGAAACAATTGTAAGCTTACAATATTAAAATAGATAACTACAAGAAACTGTTCACTGAAGCTAAATTTATTGCAAGTTTCACGTCTTGTGTTGAGTTCATTTAAATTCAAAACGGGATTTGCGATTTCGCTATACTAATTTGAGTTAAATTTGAGTAATTTTATATCTGGCTATTAATCACAACCTTTTTACAATATTTTATAACCCGATTACTGAGCTAATTATTTTACATTCGTAACAACGTTTGTTGTGTAATTTACTCTTATTTCATTCACTTACTCAGGAACTTTATTCGTATCGTAATAAATTCTTTCAAGTCGTTTCATATCTAATAATTCTGTAAACATGGTAGGTTTGTTCGTTACTGTTTCCATCTGTCGATAATGTTACGGTTTCGTGAAATATGTTCGTGTCCTTTGTCTCACTTTACAAGAGAACAAAGAAAGAAAATGCCCGTAAATTTTAATATGCTAAACCTGTTTTTCGCCATCTATAAACTGAAACTGGGTGAGAACAGAACACAAAGCGCCGGCATACGCTGGGAATTCTGTAGCTCTGTTGTTTGCTAGTCCATCGATACTTCCCCGACGGCTAATAAATGTTGCAACGTAACAGTGCAAATGGCGGCACGTTGGCCAAAAATCACAATGAATGCATTGGAGGACATTATTTCCTGTTAAATGCTAAATTGCATACACACCGTAATATTCTGTCCTAAATCGTGACCTGTTCACAAAACATGTCTCCAACAGTAGTTCGCGAATGACGTCCATTATGTTTTAAATCCGGTAACAGAGTTTTACTACATCCGTTTCACCTGGGGAATATTTATATGAGTATTGATTTTTGAAAACAAAATCGAATGTTTTCCGGAAGTTGTTAACAACAGCCTCCGAAAGCTGTGTATCTACTTGTCACATATTAATGAAGCATACTCGTTGCCTTAATGAAGTATCACAGAGGTCTATTGATCTAACAATATCATTTCAATTCGAACTTCGAATTCAGTATCGAACATAATGCTTGTTTTGAAACTTCAGCCATAAAAAATAATGGACGCCCATGAATGAATATATCAGCATTAAACAACGTTACTGAATACTATTCCAGTCCTATTTTATATTATATTGGACTTTCTACTAACTATTATATATTTTCCTATTTTTGAATATGTTTTCACTACATGTTGTCAGAATTGTATATTTTGTATTTTTGCACCTTTGAAAGAAGCTTCACGAATAAAATACCTTTAATCGGAAGTTTGATAATAATAGTAATAATAATAATAATAATAATAATAATTATTATTATTATTATTATTATTATTATTATTATTATTATCTAAAAATTGTTAGTTCGAAAATTTTAATTTGTTTTTCTGTTGTGTTGTCGTGTTATTTATCTATCAATAACTTCCTATGTATTTCTTTCTGTTGCAGACAACTCCTGGCCCCCAACCTTATGCAAAAGCACTTTCTGGCTAGCGGTGCAGAGCAGGTCTCTAAACAGGTAAGGCCACTCTCTTTCGCTCATCGGTACTTAGTAGTGTGTTTTAATGTAGTTATTTTTTTCTGCTAGGTTTTGAGGAAAACATGGATTCTATGTTTTCTACAAAAAATAATTTACAGAACTGTTCACGAGCTGATTCATTAAAATTACGTCTAATTATTCGTTATTATTGGAAATATAAAACGTTGTTTAAAGAGGATTTTGAATTTCTGAATTTTAATATTGTATTATTAGAAATTTTATTTTTTTTATGTCTTAACATTATCAAATAGGTATTTCCTATAATACTGCTTGTAATTCACATGAACCCCTGCACAAAACGTTATAAGGTATGTAGTCCATTAGGTTGCAAATAAATTTTCACTTCTGGTATTAGGATCCTTTAAGATATTAACATGCAACCAAAAGGTAGATGATGTAATTCTCAAGTTAACACTTTTATTTTCCTGGAACATCCAATAGTGTTAGTATTTTGCAATGTTTAATGGCGCCGCCCCAGCAAAGATAAGTTCTAGGTTCCTGACTGGTCTGCCGATGTGAGTCTGATTGTAATTGTGTGTGTAAGGGGTGTCAACAGGACAAGGAAGGGGTAGAAAGGTTCGCGCGCTGTCCGTGGACCGTTTGTAGGAGGGTACTGCTCCAGTATTCTCCAGGTATTGCTCAAAGAAACCATGGAAAGTGACCGATCAGACCGATCAGAGCATCCTAGAATTCTCCTCCAGTGGCTGAATTAAACCTAGCTATCTAGATAGTATCAAAAACCCTGCCACCGTTGGCACTCGAATCCTAGGACTGGAGACTAGGATCAGACTAGGATTAGAGGCGCTGAATCGTCAACGGAGGTTTCCGGTGAGCCTCCTCAGCAGGTCTGTCCCTGGCACTCGTCTTGCTTTTGCACTCGAATCCTAGGACTAGAGACTAGGATTAGACTAGGATTAGAGGCGCTGAATCGCCAACGGAGGTTTCCGGTGAGCCTCCTCAGCAGGTCTGTCCCTGGCCCTCGCCTTGCTTCCCACTCAGCCCGCGCACTAGTTGCCTAGGGCCCTCCAGCCGTCAGACCCGGCGCCCTCCCCGTGTTGGCGCGACGCAGGGGTTCACCAAACCGGCCGCAGCGGGCCGCCCCCGCCCACCTCCCCGCCCCGCCCCGCCCGCCGCTTCAGCCTGAGCCACGTCGGCGGCTTGCCGTCCGCGGGCATCAGACTCGATTACGCGAGGGCCGCCGCAGCGCGCGGGCGCCCGCGCTCTCTGTAAATGTAAGCGCCACGCTCCCCCCCGCCCCGTTGCTCCTTCCCCTCCCGCCCTCTCGTTTGCCATCCCTCTTCGCTCCGATCGGCCAGTCCTGGCCTGGCGCGTGCCGTGCCCGCCGCTGGGGTCAGGCGGACGCTCGGACGCGCACGGAGGGGACGCATTTGGGGGCGTGGCTCCGGCAGAGGACAGCGCCGAGGACCACCGCGCCGGCGAAAGCGTTGACAGACAGACAGGCTACTCGACCCGGGTCGGGCCAGCAGGATGGGCAGTACGAGGGATGCGAGCCTCTCAGATTCCTTTCAGGCGGCTAGCCACGTGCAGTGGCAGACTCGATGCTTTGTAGTTCGTAGGTACACCAGGAAACGCTGTTGGAACTGTGCGCGTTTTCTGACACTTTTGCTGTAACAGTTCGTTGGGGAATTGCTCATAGTAATGGAAATATTAAAGGGAGTTCACTGTAATCTGAATGTGAACTATTATAATCTGACGTAGGAAATATATAACAAATTTCTGCTAGTAAAGTTTTCTAATATCTTCCGTCAAATTCAAATTTTGATATTAATTTATTCAGCAGTCTGTCATAGCTATAATATTAATTTTCAGAGTTACAGAGTTTAAAGTTACAATTACTGTACCAAACCGGTACGGAGAGAAAACATAAAATGCTAAAATAGTTTTAATTGCATTGTGATGAAAGTTTGTTTACTAATTGAATAATATTTAAAGCCTTTCTAAGTATTTTATACTTCCTAGCACACCCTTACAAATTTTTTCGTGTTTTGGCTTTGATCTTTTAAAACTTTATTCAGAAAATAGCGGAAAATTGCCTAAACGCTCTCGTGGGTGTATATTCCATGCACTTTCGGGGAAATATTCCACGCAACTTCTATTTTCAAAATTCGGTACATATTGATACAGTAACATAATTCAACGTTTATTCATGCTGTTGTACCCTATTATGTTATCGCATTCGTATTTGTATTCATATTCGCCTCATCAAATAAAAGGATCTACTCAATAGCTAGTTTTCTTTAATTGCTGTTCTATGAAATAGATTACATATTCAAATTCATTAGCAGATATGTACGTTCAAAAATAGAATGGATAGTGCACAAATAACAAAATATCTTACATTGTAAGGGCGCATTCCAAAGCTAACCTTTCACCAAATCTTCATTTGTCTTTAACTACGACAAATACTTCCGACTTCTGCCTTGCAAAATCAGACAGCGGCGCCGCCTAGCGGTTGCAAAGCGTAATCAGCGCCCGGCACGTGCGCCAAACGCATTAATTATCGCCTGCGATGAGAGAAACACGCGCGAGCGTTTTATGTCCCAATATTTGTCCCTACTGTTTAATACCCGTTATTAACGTCGAAATCAACTCGTCGCCACTAATTAAGACCCGTCGACGACGATGCTGAAGTCGTAGGCACGGGGCGGGACGGGGCGAGACGGGGCGGGGAATGGCGGGACGGGACGGGAGGAGCAGTGGGTGGGTGGCGTCTTCGGATCCCTGCGGAACGCCGGGCCCGCCGGAACGAAAAACAGCGCGCCTTTGACAAAGGACGTGGCAAACAAGCTAAGTTGCGCGACGGCGACCCCGCGAGGGGGATGAGGGTGTGGGGTAAGAGAGGATGGGGATGGGAGGGGAAAGAGAGAAGCATAAGGGGTGAGAAACGTGAACTGTGGTGTCGAAGTGTGAGGACTGTCGCTTCGCCAGTGTGGAGTCAACGGGTGGGATACGGTGTTTGTGCATCACTTGAGGCATGGCTTGAAACATTTCCTTTCGTTCGGGATGTTCTGGGAGACTTACTAGAGTACTCTTATGTACTTTGCGAGGTTGCTCAGGGCATTAACTAACGTCACTGCAGTGCCTCTGGCCGGAAAGTCGTAGGTTTGAGACCCGACTGCTACAGGTTTTCGATACAAGATACATAGGTCGAGTTCACTCGCTGTCTGGAGGAGAATTCTAGCGGCCGGCTGCTCTGATCGGTAGTTTTCTGTGGTTTCTCCAATCAAAAAAGGGGAATAACAGAGCGATATCCTAACAAACGCGCCACGGACCGCGCGCGATATTTCTTTCCTCTTCTTTATCCTATCGTCACCTCTTAATTACACACACTAAACCTGCACACATGGCAGGAGACCGGTCGTGAGCTTAGAGCTCGTCCTTGTTGGGGCGGTACCCTGCTGGTGGGAGATTACTGGATGGGGACATACACCGCGTTAGTTGACGGTAGATAGGAGCCGGATCTCACCATCCAGCGGGGGAAGGTCACCGTCAACTCTCGAGAAAAACACATACACTACTCTTACGAGAATAATGAATTTAGCAGTTGAGTTACTAGCGCTCGCAATCACTAGTAATCAATCAATCGGTATGATATTGAAAGGCATTCGATGCAATGAGCGTACAAAGTAACGCATTAAATGTATTCATTTTAATCTTAGTGACAAACCTTGAATTTTTGTAGGTTGATTGAGTAGGTACCGACGAGTTAATGAACAATTGTTTACTTGTCTTTAGTTTTAGCTATGAGGTTTTAACAGTTTAAAAAGAAATAAAATGCGTTTGTTAGATGTATAGATCTACATCCATTTTGATCTCTAATTTGGATATATATCAGAAATTAAATTTTATGAGTAAAATGATCAGTGAGTTTTATTTGAATTAACATAGAAATTTTTCGGTGGAACTGTTTGATGGAGGTCTCTGATACATTACTAAACTTTGAAATGCATCTACATCATTTTATTTGAAGAACCTATTCCTTATTGACTTAAGTGCTTGATGTATAGAGAGAAATTTGAAGTTAGTTCGAGAACTCAGTTATGTTTTCTTACCACCTCTTCACGATGATTTCAGAAACTCTCTTCCAAGAACCTTATATATATATGACAACGTACGTAACAAATTTTGTTGACATTCCAAAACAGGTTTTTCTATTCTATGTTATTAATTTCGCGCAATTTATTAAAATTTGTGTTTTAGTATACTTATTTTGTTTTATAATTGTTATAGCAGAATCAATTCAATGAGCATAGTACCAACTTTTTTCTTGTCGCTCTTTTGTCTAAAGCGCTACTGTTGCTGAATATTTTAATTTTAATAACAAATATCTTCTCTCTTACAATTTTATATAGAAGTTTTGATGTCAATCTTCTTTCAGAAACTTGCAGGATCTCTGGTATACATCTCCTCTTCTCCTTAGTTTCATATGAGTACGCAGTTTGCACCCACATTTCCAGGAAACTCAATTTTCTCCTTTGTTTCCAGAAGTATGATAACATCGCATTAAATTCTCCTGCGCGAGATGAATAGAGCATTTCTATGAGTCACAATCTTAACTAGGTTTCTCGTATCCAAAAGCCACCCAAAGTTTATGTTCGGTTAGAATTTTTTTGGTACGTAAAACTCTTCTTCAGATAATTCTGCAATATAGGTTAATATATTTCCTTGAAGTTTTGTTGCTGTATTCGTTTCTTCCCCAATTTATTCCCCAAAGTATTTTATAATAGTCATAATACCATTCCAAGAAATGAAAAGTTAATTATATTCACTTTTAGAAGATATAAATTTAGTTCTGAAAAGCGGTCGCACATTACGGTTAATTTCTGTCTTCTGTAAATTGTTCATACAAATAAATTAATACAATTTTGTCTACTAAAATTGATTAGCTTTCTATTAAAGAACGCATCAGAAGACGATTGGGTGGAAGAGCTTAAGAATGCATTACACTAAATGTAAAGTAAGTTTAAGAAGATAATTAAAATAAAAATACATTTACGAACTGGAAATTAAAAAATTATATTTAAATTTATTATCATCTAATAAAGATAATCTTTTAGAAATTATTATTATTATTATTATTATTATTATTATTATTATTGTTATTATTATTATTACTATTATTACAATTATTATTATCACTATTATTATCATTATTATTATTTAATAATAATTCAAATTTGCAGCTTGTGTGTAATGAACTATTTCTTGAATATGTTAATGAACACTTCTTATGATAAGACATGCATTTTTAACATTTTTTGAAAACATTCATGTTGGTTCCTGATCAAAATACAAATATCACAATTCTTTGTGCATTCGCTTCGATTCGCTTGCTTCAACTCGCTTAAGCAACAGCGTCGAAACACAAACTTTAGTCTCTGGCAGAGACTATAGACAAGGGCTTGAAAATTCAGTCCCGTGAGCTGTTGAAACGAATAACAGAAATAACACTTCCCTCAACCGGAGAAAAAAGACGTCAAAAACTATTGCAATCCCTCGCCTTCTTTATCAGGCGGTGATTGGAGGATTGGGAATCCGCGGAGCGGCGTCTCTCGCCCGAGCAGAGGCTGCGAATCGCTTGCGTCGCCTCTCGACGCGGCGCGGACGCTGTCACGCGCAGCGCCCGCCCATTTGCCTTTCGTATCGACGTAATTCGCAGTCGCAACATTAAACAACAAATTACAACGTGATTGTTTCCGTTCGGGCGGCGGCCGCCCGCCCGCTCGCCCCGCGCCGAGGCGATCGTCCCGCCCTCCCCGCCGCCGTCCGCTCGCAGTCCGCGTGAGCGATTCACGGCCGCGCCCGTCCCCGCCCGCCGCCGCGCCCCGCCCGCGCCCGCCCGCCCCGCCCCCACCCGAGGCGAGCCCGCTGCCCGACCCCACCCACCCACCTCACCCCGAGGCGATCGGGCCGCTCGCTCCGCCCGCCCCGCCCCGCCCCGCCACGACCCGTTCGCCGCCGCGCCGGCGCGTGGCGATCGCTCGCTCGTTCGTCTGATTTCGCTCGCCGGCGTCGAGCGGCGCTTGGCTGTGCGCTCAGGTGGAACAGCAGCCGGCGGAACCCAGCGTCGAGTGCGGCCGGCCGCGTCGCCGGCTCTTCAGGTCCCGCCGCCCGCACCTCCAACCGCGGCAACTGCCTCGTGCTCCCGACGTTGTCCACCTTGTTCGGCTAGTGGCCGTCCGCCGCATCCCACACTGCAGCGTAGTCGTCTAACAGCAGTCTCCGCACCCGACCCCGTGAACCTCAAAGCACCATCCATGCACGTGAACGTTAACACGCACCTGAACCGCATCTTTTGTCCCCGCACCCGTCATTCCATCTGTCCCCCTTTCCCGCGTCCATCGTGCAGCTGCGGTCCCTCACCGTCCACACGCTGCCCCCCTGTCCCCGTCCCGTCCCGCACCTGGTCCAACACCATGTCTCGCCCTGTTTCTCACACATGTCCACGCCTGTCCCCACACCTGCCCCGTCCCTACACCCGTCCTTGCACCCGTCCTCGCATACGAACCTGTACCATAACCCGCTCCCCAAAATCGTACCCGCCCCCGCATCTTTCCACGCACCCATCCCCTTACCAATTTCCGCTCTCGTCCCCGAGGCCGACCCCGCATCTACAAGTACTTCCACGCTTGTCCCCGCACTCTTCCCCCTAACCATTCCCGCGAACCATTTCCCCAAACCCTTCCCCCAAATCCTTCCCCAGCCCCCTTCGCCGCCGCGCTGACCCCGACTACGCGGTAACCCAATTTGGTCGCTGGCAAACCCGACACGTATCCGCTACTAGGCAAGGCTTTTTGACAAATAATTACAGGAAATGGAATCATGAAATCACGAAATCGAATCATGTGTATAGTAATTTATCATGGTTGTGATTCAAAAAGTCACATACGTAAAGATCGTTGGGGTAACTTTGCTAAGAAAAACAATTTGATAGGTTAGACACTTTACTATTTACTATTTTCAAGTCAATAGTGAGATACAGGTCTTGACCCTCTATAATCAATATAAAACTATCTTGACTACTGCCAGCACATTTTCAACGTATTTTTTTTCCACTAAAATACAGATGCGGCTTATCTTGTCACTTCTTTCGCGTAACTATGACTGCGGAATTTCCACTTAATTCAATATATATTCCACACGTGTTGTATTTATCTATATTCTTTAAATGCGTGACGAAAAATACTTGCTGTCTCCGGCACCAGAGCCCCTGCTGTCCCGTCCTCCGTCCTCTCCACGTCCAGTCCCCGCCTTCCAGATGTCCCCGCCCACTCACCTGCCTCTCCGCAGCCTACCCCACCCGCAGGCCGGCCATTGTCCTGCGGTCGTCGCACCCGTGCATGGTGCCGAAGCCGGTGCGCCTGACCGGTTCGCAATAGCTACCAACGTAGCTGACGTAACTGTTATTGTCACAGGCACCGCAAACGCCACCTCCATCGTATAATCATTCATCTGTGACCATTGCTACCGCCACAACTTCCACAATAAGCACTATATTCATTCGCTATTGGCATCACTACTACTCACTACTGCCGTCACCATTAGCCATGTACTCGCTGCTATTTGATAATATGTTGTGTTAATCAATTTTACCAGTGCATTTAATTTCTTATCGTTTCGGTACATCTTTGCTATCAATCGAGAAATACTCTACCGCCTCACTTTTAACTCTTGAGCTTTTCGTCAGCTCACGTTCCTACGGCTATTTTCTATATTCCTACACTTACCACCTCCATCGACAAGCTAATACCTATTACAGTTGCTACACCTTCTTCACCACCGTTACCAACATGGCCAACATTACCTTCATGGGCTATTCCTATCGCCGCAATTACTTGCAGCAGCGAGCACTTTGTTCACGGGCCTTCCAGTTCCCAATCCAACTTCGCTTCACTTCTCTCCAACCCTCGTTCCCCCGTCCACCCGCCACCCGCGCAGCGCCCGCGGCCGCAGCGGCCTGCGCCAATAGAAAGCCGCGCCGTCGCCGTTTTAGTGAAGCTGTGCGGTGCAGTTGGCCGGAAGGCAAACACCGGTGCTGCACTTCAACGAGCTGCGGGCGCTGGGGCCGGCACTGCTTGCTGCAAAGCGTTGGTGCATACTGCATTGCTGTTCCAGATGGTCATGACAGACGCGCTAATTCTATAATTGTACGATTGTTTTATTTTTGAAGGACCATATTTACTCTTGTAAACTTGGGTTAATTCTCTTCCTAATACGGTAAATTTACGTGTGCGTAATTAATGTAAATTTTTAACCTTTTTAGCTATTTTGGAGTTTCGCGTTCTAAAGTTAACTGGTGCCAAACTTTGAGTTTGTGTTTAATTATACCAGAAAAGTTTTTGTTTTACATTATTTAAAGAATGCGTTTTCCCAAGGGTAATATCTAGCAATCTGATAGCATCCCAAGTAGTCGGTATTTTTCAGAATAATTCATATGGACTAGTCCAATTACTACAAAAATGAAATTATCCCACCCGAATTAATGACCTTTCAATAATTGCCGAAAACGTGATTCTACTTTTTAAATGAATATACACCTTTATTTACGCGTCATTTTTTTTAGTTTGTTGGTATTGTTTTCATAGTCTCTCCTCTAAAAGAAATGTTCACGAAAGATCTATTATCCATGCGTCTCTTAAGTAAATCATAAGGCAGAGGTTTTCAATTGAATAGATTTAAAAAATTAGACAGTGGAATAATCCGGCAATTGCTTTGTAGGCATGTATACGGCAATGACACAGCAATTTACAATAACTTATGTTTCAGCTCGAAGGGCTTCCAAATCAGAATTAGAACATGTGTAAAGTGTACACAATACTGAAACACGTGCTTCACGAAATGAGACGGTTCCAATCCATTCGTCTTCAATAGATTTCTCGCCGCTCACAAGCTCACATGATGGAAAACCCTTTCGCGCGAGTGATTTGCGAGGCGCCGATACGAATCGTTCGCTCCGGGCCAAATGAGGCCATTCCCGTGAATCAGATTTACTAGCGTTGTAATCTGAAACATTCCATGAGAAATTATTTTACAAATCTCCGTCATTCGGACATGAGTAATAACGTATTACAGTTCTGTGACATGATCTATCCTTGCCTTCTTTCGACAGTTCCCCCTTCTATCTCTTGTCTCACTTGGTACGTGTAAAATATGAAGAATTATTTTCAAATTCATTTTAAATAAATTATATACAAGTTACAATTGAATCTTCATGTTCTTAAAATTAATGAATCTTAAATAATGTGTGTATCTGAAATTAATCAAGACTAGCAGCCCGGTAGTACCAAAAATTCTACTAAACAAAATGTGTTTCCAAAAGTTCGAACGCTGCTCAGGAGCAACAAGTGTAGCAGCGAGAGAACAAATATCTAACAAAACCGTAGACACCTATCACATGATCGGGAACTGTATGTCTTCTTTCAGTTCCTGCGCGCACAGGAAATCAATAATACAGGTAGATACATTTTTCTCCGCGGTTCTCGTAGGCAGAAGCTACCTTGTGAACAAGCTTGCTCGGGACTGCCACGTCTAGTAACTGTGTCCGGCCCAGAGTGTGAAGGGACTGGCGTGGGCTGTGAAGTAGGGAGGGGCAGGCGGCCCAAAGAAGGCCGGTGTGGGCGGGGCGAGGCCG
>BOPP01000016.1:5622357-5639722 GCA_017312745.1 Gryllus bimaculatus
AGTATAAGAAAAGTTTCCTTTTTTATTTTTAGAACTTCTATTGAGTCTTGGCAAGTTGACTTACGAAGACTCTCCCTTTGCAGTGAATCTAAACCATGTAGTTTTGCCTTCCATCTAGCAATACTTGCCATCAATAACCTCGAAGTAAAGTTCGTTCTTTATGATTGTGAGCTGTATGTCTTTTATTTAAGTATTAAAATATTTTTGGGGTGATTAGTCGACATTGATCCAAAGAATATGATTGATGTGAAGAAGGATGTAAGGCAGAAATGTGAGCAAACTTGAGTTTTTATGTTATCACTTTCTACATAATTTATTTGTTTGTAAATAATATCAACAACAATTAATGGACGTTTAATATTGTAAAAGTAACAAGTCCATTACCTCTTATGCTTGAAAGTAAAATATATATTAACGCACTAGTTGACTTTATCAACCCGACGTATGACTTCAACGCAAACGTCCTTCCATTAACCAAGTTTATAACAAACATATATTGTGTACTTGCAGTCAATTCTCCATTTTTACTAAAACACAAACGCTCCCTTTTCCACACATATATTCGTAACGTTCTATATATAGATTTATTTTTTATTTAACGTCAAAACAATTCGAACGGTGTGCAACGTACGAGAGATGTGCGATTTGCGCACGGTTTCTTCAGCTCAGACTGTGCCCACACTCAAATACATGTTGAGTTGAATTTTGAATACAGGAACCAATAAGCATTTTTGACGAGAATTGGTAAGAAAATATTCGCTCTTATTTCATTTAGCAACATCTCGTATTTTGCCGATTGATATCCTCATTCCCTTTCTTTTTTTAATTTTTCTTCTCCCTCCCTTCTTCCATCTATCCATTCACTCCCTTTCTTTCTTTCGTCTTTCTTCTTTCTGTCCTACCTTCTCTTTTTCTTCCTTTCTCCCATCCTTTCTTCTTCATTCCTTCCTCCTGCCAGGCTGTCGTGATGTGGCACTCTCTTGTCACAAAAGAATCCGCCAGGCGGCGGCAAAGGAGCTTCCCTTCCCCCCTCTCCTTCCCCCTCCCCTTCGCTCTGAGGTATTTCAAAGAACGCGGCGTCGTGAGCAGTAAAGGACAGGAGGATTTTCGGGGGAGGGAGGGAAATTTCATCTAGAGTCTATTGCGAGGCATCGATTGGCGGCTGGCGCAGCCGTCTTGTGTTCATTGTGTGGTTTCATCATTAATACTGGGGGGCGGGGGAGGGGTCGCCGCAGACCCCAACAGGCAAGGAGGGGCGAAGGGGAGAGGGGAGGAGAGAGGGCTGCGTCCCTGCAGGCGCTTACTCGGTGCTCAGAGACAGGAAGCCCTCAAACTGCTCCAGTGACCTCAACGATCCCTTTGTTTCCTCTTGTCCCCACTCTCGGGTAACCGCCGCCCGCTTATTAATTCATGCAGTCCGGCCAATTATTGGTCATATATTCTACAAAACATAGAAGATAAAAACTGTAAGGAGATGTGCCGAAGACGTAACAAAGAATATATTAAGCCAGCGTTGTGAGTGATAGTTAAAATATCCTATGCCCCTTCGTACCAAAAAAAGTCTAAAATTATTGATATTCTACCTACATATCTGTTCTCAACTCCTCAACTGCTTTTTCGTTTTGTCCCAGTTCATCATTCATATTTCTATTTGCATATCGCATGAGAAATTAAATAAAACTAGTAAAAACCATACCCTATAAGTTTTTATTTATTAGCTCAATGATAATACTACGAAGGCAAGAAAAATACAAACCTTTTAAAGCGCTAAGTAATTACTCTCAAAAACGTTGATAATAAAGTTGGCGTATATCTGTATCACAAAACACTTCTAAAGTTAATCTGTGTTCCTATTTGCATCCCTGCCGTTGTATTGTGTTAATTAATAAAACGATATTAAACTTGTAGAACGAGAGAAAAAAATATTATCAAAGTCATTGACGGCAGTGTCGGTCCTCTTCGTTTTCGAAGTGGTCTTTTCTTTGATTTCTCTCGTTGTGACAAAATATCAGTTAACTCGAACTTTTTACTTTTCATTCATAATCGAGTTTCTGAAATTTTTTTAGAGTTCGAGTTTCGAGTTTCTTTAATTAGAGAATATTCAACACTTACGTCGGACAGCCTACATAAATTTTATATTATTCTGGACAATAAAATAAAGTAGAAGCGGCAACGTTTCAGATGTGTTAACACCCCATTAGATTGCACTAACCATCGTATTGTTTATTCTGTTTGAATTATAAAATTAAAGTTGTTTACAGTCGCGTAGCAGTGGGCGTTTTATTCTCTACTTTTGCTTAGGTAAAGAGTTACTGTTTAATAATTTACGACTTTTGTTATTACAAACTTTAAGAACTCTTGGTGATAAAATAGTCTTTCAACTCTTATAGAATGTTTATACAAAAATTGAAACCGTCGCTGTCTGTAATAACTTCGTGGAAACTCCAGCATTTCCTTTCATTTAGACCTACCCGTAATCACATTAAAAATCAATTTTACTGTATGTGAATGTAGATAAGAATTGTACAATTGGAGCAGAATAGTTAGTGTCCAGCTACTTTAAAAAAGGACGTGGCTATCTGTGTATTGGCGAAAAATATAACAAGAAGAGAAACTTTTCAAAATATATGTGCCCTTTTCATATCTCTAAAACTAAATATATTTTCACGCAGACACTCAGAAAATTATTTTAATATAATGTTAAATACATACAGAGTTAGTTTTTAGACACATAACATTTTCCTTCAGCTATATTCCAATTTATTCTGGGGTTGATATTTTCCACCCAACCCCCAATAATGTTCACCGATGCATGAATGGCGTTGGCATTCGTCTGTTAATAAAACCAGCAAAATATTCTTCAGGTTACAAATAAACGGTTATTAACGTCTTACATGTCTTGCATGTTTATTACAATTTGGAAATAAAATTAATGTTTTACAAACAATTCACCGGTAAAAATGTTGTAAAGGGAATGTGATGGCAGTATGAGATCTGACAAACATCAAAAATCTGACAATAGTCAGGATCTGACAAACACAGAGGGTATATGTAATAATATATATTTGAACCTTTTACCAGTGCGCATGGTCATTTCCGAGCTACCTCAAAACCACACTACATTTTTCAGCGATACAAAGTTTTCGTAAAACTCGATCCGCCAGTCACTTGTCATGATCTCTCTATCAGCAGTTCTCCATTCCGCCGTGAGATGGCGCAGGCTCTACCGGTCGTCGAGCGCTCTTTGCGAGGCGAAGCGTAAACATTTGCAGCAGCAGCGATGGTCGAGAGGAACGGCGGCGTAGCGCAACGCGGCAACCGATTGATAGATTGGCTGGCGAAGAACGCACGGCGGGCCCGCCGCCGCCTAACCGGGTTTCATTACTCACCGGGCGGCGCCGGTTAAACGGAACCTGCGCTCACTTCTCAGAGAAAGTCGGGCCGAGCGATGGGATACACAAACACACACACACACACACGCACACACACACGCACACACACACACACACGCACAGCGGCCGTCGCGCGCCGCGACACTGCGACACTTCGGCCAAGGTTGGCGGACAGGAGGCAGGAGCGATGCGGCGCGATTTATTTCCAGTTCGGTTTTACTCGTGCGTGGATCGTCAGGGGCTGGGAAAACTTGGAAATGGGGGAAATCCACTTTGAAGCATTACCTATCGCTGAAAACCGTTCTCGGTATTTCATCAAAGCGCCCGAGGAAAATTAATTACAAGAAATGTTGTCTAAGATGTTTGCTCGCATACTAATACTTTAAATACGAGTACAAATAAAAGAGTAGTTTAACACGTTTTGTGTTCTAATTTGGTCATTTTTACATGGTTTCGTTAATGGCGATTAAAATATTTGTTTAAATTTTTCATTTGCTACATGATGGACAACGAAGAGGGATATGAAGCGAGTCAGAGCGTCTCTCACAAAAATGTTTAAAAAAATCACTTCATTACAAAAGTTGATGGACTCGTATACAGCCTATCCGCATCACTGATATTCTACTGCCGATTGACAAGTAGAGGCCGGGTGAGGTCAGTTTCCTCATTACATGGAGAACTGTAGCGTAATAATTTAATCCGAAATAGCTTTTTGAAGTGTCTGGCTAGCAGCCGGAAACGAGTGTGGTCTGTGATAACACGAGTGCGGCTCAATGTCAATTTGAGGCATCTGATGCTGAAAGAGAATGAGAGGCTCCGCTGAGAGAAAGTTATATTAATAATGTAAATGATTCACCTTTATTATTCCATTTCCTCGAATGAAGTCCAGGTTATTTGACAACCCACTCCAATGGAGAATATGTTGTCGCTCGATCTGCTGAGAGGAGTTAGCTCTAACGTGTTCCTCACGAAATAAATACCGTACGTATCACCTTTTTATCACTAGAGAGTTTGAGCTCCTCTACTTATTTCTTTTATCTTATTCGACATTCTACATTTTGTGATTCAATAAATTTATTTTGAAACGATTGATTTGAAATGATAGTTTTACGTTAAAGTTGTTCCCCATTTTTTTATATTACTTTATCTTTCGATTGCTTTTTTCTCTAAATCAAACTCATTCCATAAAAACCTGTGTAGGTCAAATAAAAAAGTTCATAACTAATCGGCGAGCAGTAACTAAATACGATGACTTGATATTTTAAATTTCACTGTATCCAACGAAATATAATTTTCTTAGAAACTCACAAAAACAAATACTTTAGCAACCACTAGTGCATTTAAAGGTATGGTAACTGTGAAGATGACACGATATGGTGATGTTAGGGGGTGAAAGTACGAACACAAATACAACCATGTCCGAGGCGGGATTCGAATCCGCGATCCTTCCGACGCAGATCGCTTCAGCACTACTGCCTACACGATCTCGGCCATCCGGACAGGCAATTTAACTTTGGTCCAACCAACACCTTCAATATCAGTAAACCAGTTATATTCGAAAATATTTTTATTCTCATAAAAACTGAGTTATACTTCAAGAATGTGTGTTCAGCCATAGACATCACATCACGAACGCTTTTCCTTTTTCAAATGCGCATTTTTTAACACGCAACCGTAAAAATCAAACGTGTAATTTGCTTTACGTTCCTCCGTTCGCTTTTATCTTCAAATGGCCGACGTAGTGGTCTTAAAATGGCCGCGGAAGGTCCTGGCTGTTACACGAGTACAACGAGCGGGTTCTGTCACGTCACGCCGCGTGCGCGTTCCGCTTCCAATTTGTCCAATAGGATGGGGCGGCGGCCGGGGCCATTTCTTATTAACCGGAGGCTGCGAGGGCGTCGTCGGCCTCCCTCCGCAGGTAGCCGCTATATTTGGAGCGCGCGACGCTCGGGCGGTCAAGGGGCGACCCCCGGCGGCGGAACGGGGATGGCTGGGAGAGGAATGGCCGCGACGGGCTGGCCCAGGCAGTCCTGTTGGAGTCTGTCCAGCTGCGACTAGTCTGAGCTGCGACCGCTTGCTCAGTTGGGTATTACTGGTTCGGGGCTCAGGGCAGGGTAAGTGGCTGCAGGCGCGATTTGAACGGGTCAGGGCGAGTTGGCGCGCGAGTTGGGACGAGTTGGGAACGAGTTGGACGAGTGGAACGGCGCCAGAGCGAGTTGGGACGGAGGTGGCGTAGGGTTAGGGTGAGTTGGAACGAAGCAGGACAAGTTGTGACGGAGCAGGGCAAGTTGTGATGGGGCAGAGCAAGTTGGGACAGAAGATGGCAAGTTGGGACGGGCGGGACAAACGAGGACGGGGTAGGGCAAGCTGGGACAGGCCAGGGGAAGGTGGGACGGACCAAGGCAAGCAGGGATGGGGTAGGGCAAGTTGGGGCGTGGGATAGCAACTTGAGGCGGAAGAGGAGATATGTAATGAGGCGGAGTAGGTTGGCGTAGAATGGAGTACGACGGGATATAATGAGACACGAGAAGCTGACGAAATTATTCGGGAAGAAGGCCGTGATTGCGCGAGAAAATTGGGAGAACACGAGTTCGGTGCTAGGGTGGAATATCCGGTGCGGACTAGACCCGGGAAAACTTTGTATTTGATTTTCTGGTCAGCGTTTACTGAATGGTAAAGCATATGTAGAAGCGCAATTGATGTTTCGTAGCTCCAGACTGTAGTAGCAGTTCCGACGGTGCAATATTTCCGTCTCTGGTTACGATGCTGAATCTGACACAACATATGAGTATTGTAGACTCCAGACTAGTTTCTCGTTTCCTTGCATTTCTGGAAAGAATTCTAGGCGCATACCGGAGAAGCGCCACAAAAAGCTAGCTGCAAACAGTGCGATCACTCCTTCCCCATCCTGCTCCTTCTCCCACTATTAAGAGAGTGCAAACGGCTCATTCTCATCCCCATTCATCACGCATAACAGAGAGTTTTAGCGCCACGCGTAAGGTAGCTTCGTAATGCTTCAACAGTCGTAAGGCGGACCTTTAGGTCATAACGTCTTACCTAAAGGCCTAAGGCGCGACCTTCATAATTAGTTCTCGCCTCTAGCCCGCTTTACAAACTGCAAAATATGCCTGTAAACAGGTTGAAGCGGTCTCCGAAAAGGTTGCATTTTCCAACACCAATAAACACATTCTCGTATGTCAGGCAGTTTTTCTTTCCATCATTCAGAACGGGGACAAGCATTTACTGAAATTTTTGTAAAGGTGGCATTAAAAATGTGTAAAAAAGAAGATTAAATCATATTTTCTTGTTAGATTATAACAAAAGCTCATAACAAAAGCTTTTATTCCCTTCATTCTCACGAAAAGCAGATTCAAATTCCTAAACTGCACACTCATCGCACATGGCCAGAAAATCTAAAACTTCGTGTAGAATACGTTGACTTTACTCTTGCCTTGTTCCATGATCCAAACGTCTCACAAATTATCAATACTCATTGATATATTATGAAATTATTTGTTCAGGGCTTAAAATGTAATTTTTTCATATTATATAACACGTTGCAATAGCTAAAGCTTATCTAAACGTTCTTGCTTGCGAACGTATAACGTCATTAATCTCAATTGCGTTTAAAGATGTCTCGTTACACCTGAACTTCCTATTCTCCTAAGTCTCTGGCAGTTCTGCGAATGTGCGAATTTAATGCTCATGCTCTCACTCCAGTAAGAGAGGGAGAGAGAGAGAGAGAAAGAGATGTTCGTTTACTTCTGAATAATTATCTCATATCCTCCTATTTTCTCCTCGACGTACCTCGGTTTGCGTGTAAAACAGTAGTACTCCTTCCTTCTGGGTCATGACGGTAGTTTACATGTAAACCGCGTCTCCAGAAAGTTCTGAAGTAGCGGGAGTTGTAAGCTGGACCGATTCGCAACATGCCAGCCCCCGAACGGGATCCCTTTAACGAGGCAGCTACGGAGATTTCGACGAAGGGGTGTCGAATCCACGCTCAACTACGTGCAGCTGGGAAACTAGCTTAACCCTCCGCCGCAAACAATGCAGCTTCCGCAGGATCCGCTTCGGGTGGCCGCCTCGGCCGCTCGGAATAAGCAGGCGCCCCGGTGAAGGAGTTGAATAACCATCAATTCTCAAGTTTAAGTAGCGTAAGTTCCGAGCGGATCGGCGTAGATTAGATTGGTATCAGAACGCTGTCTGCTGGTTGTTTATTGAGCAACTAATACTCTTTTGTCTTCTCTTTGGTGGGGGACGTATTCCTACTGTAGTTAATCAAATATTGGATATTATACTTTATGTAAAAGTATAATATAATGTCTAATATATTATGTATTTTATAGCTTTCGTTATAAAATTTAATATAATGAATGTTTTATTGATTCCAAAGTTCTTTCTTGTTTTTTTATTGTTTATCTTGCTTTCTGACTTACTTTTCCAGTAAAACAATAATAGAAATGGAAATAATTATACAAGTAAAAACGAAAAAACATTACAAACACATTAGAAACATTCTAACAATTTATATCGTAAACTATAAATTTAAATGAATGAATGAATAAGAATTTGAAATGTCTTTGTCGTGCGTTTCTGTTCATACTCACTTCCCATCACTTCACTTCACTCGTCCTTACATCTTTATTTCTATTCCGTACTACCGTTATACATTACTTTTTATGATCCTACATTCAAATAAAATAATAATTTAGCAAATAGGATTTCAAGTAATGTTCTGTAATAAATATATGAACTAATATATAAGTTTGAATAAAAATTTGACTCGAGCCATTTACATGCTTTAGAATAAACGAAGATGCGCATTCAATCTACGACTATTGTTCTTATTTATTACTAATTTACGTATTATTAGTAATGCAGTGTATTAAAGAAAAATATCATTTTTAGGATTAAAGATTTGGGACTTAGAATGTGTATTAATGTCAATCAAAGAAGGCGTTTGTAACTTAGTTGTATTTTGCCAATTTCTTTAGATAAATTATTTTACAATTGTCGCGTTCTAATATATCAAGAACTATCAAAAATGTAAGCAAAATGCACAGCGTAATTCATTTATTGCGCGTACGAGAGTAAGGTCGATTCAACTTGAAGTGTTGTCTTAATCTCGTAGCAAACCGCAGCAAAAATACAGCTGAACATTACCAAAAAAATGATTTTCCAAAAAATATTACCCACACTGCTGAAGAACAACAAATAATACTCTCGTTTAAAACACAGCAATATAATAAATATTTTAACAAAAGCAATTAATAATACCGCAATCAATTAGTACACAGTACAACAGTTTTTTACATAACAAGCATGTCAAAAAATTGCTATTTCGTAACACAACACGTAAACAGCAAATAGTCATTCCATACCTTGTGATCCCTACCTTGGGGTATTGCTATTGCATGAAGTTAACTGTGACGTAAGCAGGGACGTACTGAATATGAGAATTCGGTTGGTAGGTGCACTATGAAGTGAATCGGAATAACACAATAAAATATTTGCGTTTTTCAGTCCAAATCGAAAGTCGTTGTTTGTTTGTTTTTAATTTTTCTCGAGTTTTGTCTCTACAAAACCATATGGTTACATGTCAGAATCTGTATAGTTTTCTTTCAATTCCTGCGAGCATTAAATATTAATTATACAGATATCGCATTTGAGATAAAAATACCCTAATCACATTTAAAGTTTTTTTTCAGATTAAATAATTTGGCCGTTTTTGGATCACGGAACAAAACTTGATGTTTTCTCGTTCAAATATTTTCAGTCGTCTTAAGTTTGTCGCTTCGCCTATTCATTAAAAACGTTCCTAGCTACTAGGAAGCTGAAGTTCGGGTTATGACGTCAGAGCCGCGCCGTAGCTGTCCTTTGGGTGCTAATTTGAAGTATGTGTTTGGCTAACGTTTTTCTTCTCCTCTGCCGTCTGCGGGGTTGTGGCGTTTTTCCTCGGCCTTGTACTTTCGCTCTCCGCATCGCCTGGGCTACCCCTCCCCTTCTTCATCCTTCCCCTTCCCTCTTCCTCACTGCCACCGCCAACCTCTGAACCTGCCCCCGAGCCCCCCCTTTCACTACCCCCCCATTTTCCCCCCCTCCTCCTCTTTTTACTGGCTTCCACCCCTTTGTTTGACGCCTTCGTTCAACTTCGAACTTGGGAAATTTTTAATGAGCCATTCTGTCAAACACAGACATTCTATATCTCCCCCTCTATCCAACTTCCAGGTTCTTTTTTTTTCTTACCCGCTCTTCGTGCTTTCTACTTCAACACCCGCCGGGCTGATATTCCTTTTGCTCGCTTTCTAGGGTTTTATGTTGTAATGTTTCTTATTTTTCTATTAATTTTATGCGAAAATCTATAATAAAAACTTCCATCTATTCATGTTTTCCTACATTTCATTTTTCGCAGAAGATACTACTTAAATTATTGCATTAACATTAAAACGCCAATAGTTATATAAAATATATCTCGTATTTCTATTGAATCGAGAAATAAGAAATTATGTAATATTTCCACGATTAATCAATTTCTCGCTTTAACAATTCAAACATTAAATGTGTATATCAATAGTAAATTTTCGAAGCTACTGCATTCTCTTAAATGAAGTAATGTGCATGATTATATGTAATTAATGATTTTTATCGATTAATATTAAACGAAAGTTTTAATAGCCTCGCATATTTTTGAGAAAGCATAAACAAATTGTGATTAACTTTTTTTCCATCTCCCCAATTATTTTAAACAAGTCACACAACATTCTGAAGGTCCTTTGGCTCCATATAATTAATCAGAAATAGATTTTTAGGCAACAATCGTAACGAAATCGCGGGAAGAGCAAAAAGCCTAAATGGGAGAAGGGGGTAATATTATATATCACTAACCTACGGTAACTCAGTCAACAATGGTCATGAAATTAGTCACCTCTCCATGATCACTCGACAATAGTATGCCCACCTCCTTGCCATTCTTACCTTCTCCGTTGTTTCTGCTGCCATAATTCGCTATTGATCTCGCCATCCACTGTATCTTCACACGCTCCGTTCTCATTATCTCATCCTCGCCGTCCTCACCGTCCCTGCCATCCTCATTTTCTACGTTTCCAGTCGTTCCTAGCCATGCCCGGCATCCACACCCTTCCCACCGCCCTTCCATCTCGCTGTCACTGCCGTCCACTGTCCCCGCCGTCCACCCTGTCCCCCCGTCAACCCTGTCCCCCGCCGTACCACCCTTGTCCCCGCCGTCCACCGTGCTCCCGCCATCCACCTTTGTCCCCGCCATCCACCTTGTCCCCGCCGCTCCACCCGATCTCTGGCGTCCACCCTGTCCCGCCGTCCACCCTTGGCCCCACCATCACTCTGTTCATCTTATATCACCGTCCCCACCTTCCCCTTGCCGACCAACCACCTTCTTGCCCGTTCTCGACGCCCACGCTGCTATAGATGTCTCCACCCACACCGCCTTCTCCACTGCGACCTCGTCCATCACTCCCACAGCCGCCTCCACCGCCGCCGCCGCCGCCAGCAGCAGCAGCACCGGAGAAACGCTGAAAAGAGCGCATCGGGCCTTCCACAGCCGGAATTTAGATTCGTCGAACTCCGGGCGGAAGTAAGCACAAAAGAACTTTCGCCCCGCATCCGCACAGATCGCCTTTGGACTTCTTTGCAGCGGAACTTGTCAAAGGAAAGTATTTGAGAGGAGACCGAACACAGCTGCGATTCCGAGGTGCGGTTGTTCGGATTACGTCGGAACCGTTCGTGGCGCGCCCTACCGCCCGCGTCCCCCCTCCCCCGCACCACATATTGGCCGTGCAGAAAGGAACGGCTCCGACACGCGCTCTACACAATTAAAACTTGCGGGATTTCGGAGCTATTTTGGACGAACGAATTACATTTTTTCGCGTTGTGGTGAATAGCATTTTTTCCTCGAAGAAATGTTGGTTCTGAATTGACAATCTTTTAATTTTTTTTCCTTTGCCTGTTACGCGTTTTTCTTTCGTCTGTAAGTTTAACGTTCAGAAGTTTCGATCGTTATTTTCTGAGTGAATAACGTACCTTCGAGTGATTCATAAGAAAGTTGTTTTATAATACACAAATAATGTTAAGAAATAAAACTCAATCATGTAATTTCCTTTAAATGTATTGAATTAAAGAATTGCATTCAACTTATTTGTAAACGCATTATCAGGACGATGAGTCCCAGATATGTATGCCAGTGATTCTGTCTGTCAAATCATTACAGTTCAAATCGTTAGTAAATTTTTGGGGTTTAAATTAATAAGTTCGCATCTTGTTGCAAATATGTATTCCTTAACCGTACCCAGCAAGCCCTTCTGTATAGTAGCAATTATTATTCTATTCTCTCTTGTACAGCTGAGTATCCAGGCGCTAGACAAAGTTAAAGGGGAAATTTACATGGCTAAACGTTAAACGTACAACACGCGATACATTATGGTTTGTTTTAGGGTTGAGCGTTTACCTTCTCAGCTTCGAATGTTCTCTCGAGCCATGTTTCCTTTCTGTTCAATGTTCATACAACACGAACCATCTGCAAACTCATCCTCGGAATCCTCGGAGAACAGAATCGCAATTTGATGAAATGTCATCTATCCAACATAAGACGAATTATTTTTATCCCTTAATCAGTTATATTATTTATAATATAAGGGTTTGTAATATTAATGACTTCAGAGTTGTTTCTATTCAACAAGGAATAGAGAAAATGTTCAGTTTTCATTTACTTGTTCAACTCTTCCGAAATCAGAACTTTATAATTGGTTGTAGATTTTCAAATAATTGCCCGTTCAAGTTTTTTATTTAAACACGGAAAAAACATTTGGATATATTTCTTGTGAAATCATGGGGTTTTGTTCCCGACTTGTGTTTATGATCTGTCGCGGAGGGTCTTATTTTGCTGACCCCAAATCAAATACACCGCTTGCGTGTGATATCTACAGTAGGCTATATTGTTCAGTTTATTCCCAAAGCAGTGTAAGACCACAACTGGTTTCTAATAAAAGTCCTAATAACTTGTATACACAAACAAACACACACACACTTACACGAAGAACGTGGCAAAATGTCTGCTGGCGTAATGTTTTAAAACACGCGGCAAAAGCCTGGAGTACATGTGTAATTAAAGCTATCCGTAAACAACGAGCGCGAAAGAGGCGTTTAGGGACTGCGCTGGCCGTGCATCACGCAAGGCGCTGTAGGCTTCGTGGTGTGGTGGGGAAGGAGAAGGACACGGTCGGTAGACGCGGTGTACCCCAAGGTCCATGCTCCGGACGGAGCGCAGCTCACCGCGAAAGGCCAGGCGGGCAGGACCTGGCAGGGTAGGGCAGGAGAGTGCAGCGCCCAGGGGACATCAGAGGGAGCAGCGGTGGCTGGAAGCACCACGCCACGCCACGCCACGCCACGCAGCGCAGCGCAGCCCCGCACGCGCTACGAGATGGAAAAACGGCAGCTCTGATTAATGCCGCGTCAGAATTCTGTGATTGAAGGCCGGCGGCGGCGGAGGACAGCGAGGGCGGCGCCAGACGCCCCCACTCCTTCATGCTACCCACCCTCGCCCCCCCACGCCCCCCTCGCCAACCCTCGCCCCTCCCTCGCCCTCACCCTCGCCCCACCCTCGCTCACCCTCGCCTCCACCCTCGCCCCCCACCCTGCCCACACACTCAGCCCACACCCTCGCCTCCACCCTCGCCTCCACCCTCGACCTCCACCCTCGCCTCCACCCTCGCCTCCACCCTCGCCTCCCACGCCTCGCCTCCACCCTCGCCCTCCACCCTCAGCCCTCCACCCTTGCCTCCACCCTCGCCTCCACCCTCGCTTCCACCCTCGTCTCCACCCTCCGTTTTCACTCTCTCCACTCTCACCCTCGCTCGCCTTCGATCGGATGGGCCTCCTCATCCCCCTTCACATTGCATCCTGAACTTCCCTTCCCAACGCGCAGGGTGACTACTCTGCCTCACCTCAGTTTTCCCTTTATTCACGCTTACCACTTTCATTCTCATATACAGTCTCCCTTTTCTTTTGCTCAGCACCGTTTGGTTCACGTTTTCGTCAGCCTCATATATCTATCCTTATATCTCCAGTTAGTTGTTCTTACATCTCGGCGGTGGTTGTCAATGAATAAATGTGATAATATTTCTGTCGATAATTAATTCATCTTGACCACAATAAATATCACATGTTGCGACTGAGACAAAAGCAGTTATTTCACATGTGAAAAATAGTATTTTCTCTTTGGTGTTCAGTTATAATTTCCTTTTTTTGGTACTGTCTTACTGTCTCCTCCTGTCCTCCACTTCCCAATGCGACTCTCACTTTACTCTCTTCTTTAGAATCCCTTCTCTCTCCTTCGCTTCTCTTGCCTCTAGACGACTTACGTGTAAAGCGAGGCGGGCCTCTTGGAGACTGATCGCTCTCAATGTGCACAGCGGTTCCTCGATGGCACGGGTGTTCCTTTATCGAAGGTATCGCATTCACGTTCTTCCTAAAACGCTACTCGCTTCCGTGTTCACGTCACCCAACCTCCGTCCCGCAATTTTTTCTCTACCCCCTCCCTCGGCCCTTATCACACTGTCTGATTGTCTTGTTTTGCCTGTACTCCGTCTTTCACTATTTTTGATCCACCTCTATTCCAGCCAGGCGATCGGTCTTCATTTTAACTCTATAATTGCCTCCACCACAGCATATTCCACTAGTTTTCTTTCTCGTTATCACACACTCCATCCTCCAGTCTCTCCACCTCTTCACACCTACCTCGACCCCACTCTTTACAAATTATCTTCATTCCTGCAACTCACCCCGCCCAAACCATTCCCGCGACCCACCCCGCCGCACCCACCCCGCGACCCACCCCGCGGACCCACCCCGCGACCCACCCCGCGACCCCACCCCGCACGACGCACCCTGCGCACCTACTTCTGCCGTTCCCACCCGCGAACCCATCCCGTGACCCACCCTTCTGCATCCCGCCTCTTGCACACATAACTGCAGCACACGCCTTGCCCATGATATGTACAGGTACTCCATCGTTTTCTGTGCTGGGAAGGTCGGCTTTGCTCCTATATCCACAGTATCCTTCGTCACAACTGCAATTTCTCCCACCTTTTTTTCGTCCTTCCCCTTCGACATTCCGCCTCTATCTACCCTTCCCTCCTCTTCCGCTCTCCCCAGCTGCCCCGCCGCCTTCGATGTGTCGGCGTTCGGCCTTTGCCCTCGCGTCTCAGCCCCTGCTTTGAGCGGAGCAACGCGCCCAGCACGCACTGATCTTTGATTCCGCCCCTCGCTCTCTTTTTATTCGGCGCAGTGGGTAAAAAGATTACCGACGACTTTGTAGACTGGAAACGTAATTTGTTTCTAAGGCAACATATTTAGACTGTCTTCCAACTCTGGCGACGGGTAGTGAATTTCTAACGTTTCCGCTTTCCCTTGGCATATTTTGCCGGGCTTGATTCGGAGCTTTGCGATCCCCTTTCTAGCAGCTTGATTTATCAAATAAGGCACTTGGTTGGTCCCTAAGTTCGCATAAAATCCCAATGATTTCTTGATATTTCCTGAAAACCAAGTAAATACATCGATGCATTACGAGATGAAAATAATTCAAAGAAGTTTAAGAAATCTGTCCGAACATAGTCATTATTTTGTTTAATTTTAGTTATAAATTTTTGTTTCCCTGTTTTTATTTTTGATAAATAAAAATATTATTTAATAAATATAATTCATTTGATTGCCGTTGCAGTACAGTTAATGTTACCCACGTTTCAGTGTTCATAATTAACAGAATTTAAGCTGCTTTTTAATTAACTTCAGAAACTGTTCACCATTTCTTTATCTTCTTTCATTCCAGTTATATCATTTTTTCTTTCCTTTGTTATTAGGATATCTAAATTAAATTAAAATATTTAATTGATAATAAGTTGATAAAGCATGATTCAGAAGCCAGACGAACAAAAAGAGTCGTTATGATGTTATAAAATAGACTTTCAAATAAAAAAAGGTTTGACACCACTGAGTGCGAGGACTCTGTCGGGATGAACATCTCAAATTCTTTTTCTCGCCTTCCACTCTCCCTTGCTCGCTTTCTCGCTCCATTCGTGTTATCCTGGAGACCTCGCCTTGCGGGTTGTGTTAATTACCGCGCCGCTGCGTCTGGGTTTTTGAGGCGTCGGCGACCGAAGGAACCGCATGCGTTATTCATGGTTCGGTGGCTCGACAGTGCCCGCTGCACGTCCTACGGCTGATAATATGCAAAGGACGTGTAGACGCCGGCTCGAGCCAACACGCCCAGCCACGGAGCACAGCTTGAAATCGGCTGAGAAGGCTCGACGGCAGAATCCTCTACTGCGTTGCCGGGAAATCTGGTTTGACCCGGAGGTCCTACGTTTCGACTTCCGACGGCGACGAATTTTCGGCGCTAGTCACAAAGAACGATCGAATTTAGCTTCCGATTGAGGAGAATTGTTGCGGCCGGCAGTGCTAATCGGTTATTTTCGTTGGTTTCTCCGATCAATTATCCGAATGACGGAGCAGTGCCTAACAAACGGGTCACGAACCGCGCACGGTCTTTCCGTTCTCATCCTGGTCCCTTCCTCTGTATTCACACACACACTCACACTCACACTCATACTCACACATTGCCCTGACATACATGTTAAAGATTAGACAGGAGCGTTGGGCTTGTCCCTTCTACAGTGCTTTCCCACTTGAGGAGATACCCGGTGAGAGAAAAGAAATGTTCTAGCAGGTGAGGAGCACCGCCACCTCCGTGGTGCCTGCGTCGTGGACCCATACCACAATACACTTCTTCCCTAATGCAATATATACGCGCTAGTTTTATTTTTGTTACTGGCTGGTAGTACATAAATGTTCTACGTATGTTCTAAATAAATAAGCTTGCCTATGCTAAGGGTTTAAATAGTATACTGGTGATTATTGATTTACAAATACGCTTTGTTCACTTGCGATTAAGGAAGTTCCTCAATCCATTCTTTGCGTGCACGAAAACCACCAATATTTGAGACTCGTGGTGTTTCGGTCAGACTGCTTGCCTTTCGCCTTTGAGACCAGGGCTCGAATCCCGAACAACCCATGTCAAATTTGTGGTGGACAATGTTCGGGTTCGTGGCTCTCGTTTTCTCGGTGTTCTCCATTTTCCCTTGCCTTTTTAATAGTAAGAAATAGCACTACCTGCCTACATTTCACGCAGTCGAAAAAATACGAATTCTTAAATGAATATGTCACGAGTGAAATTAATTTAACTTTTGAGCATTGAAAATTGAATTATATTAACTTAGAAATTAATGCAAATTTCAATCTTTATACTACACATGAGGATTGGAAACTTAAAAGTAAATTACAGTTGTTATTTTTTCTTGAATTTTTGAATAATAATATTAATAATAATAATAATAGTAATAATAATAATAATAATAATAATAATGCAACATTTGTAAAAGAGTATAATTATGGTTAACCCACATTCTCTTCCTAAAAAAATTACATTATTCGTTTCATTCCACATGAATGGTTTTCTTCTAACCAATTCCAAAATAATTTCATCGAGTTACGTGTCGAATTTCCAAAGCACATTGTCTCTCACGAACTTTTGAAACATCAAACGCAAGACGCCGACGTAGTTCTTTCTCTGACGTTACATGATAAATGACCCAGTCATCAAACGCGAAGTACGCCAGGTCCAATGCCAAACGATCATGTCTACCATTTGCATTCATGCAAGCCGCCTCTTGGCAAATGGCACACAAGATTTTCACTTGCAAGTCCTAATTTTTTCACATAACACAAAGCGGACACATAGAAATAATGTGGATTTTACTCGTAGTAAACGTATTAAACTAGAAGTAAATATTTGTTTATTTACTTTACATCCTTAATCAAGGATGTAGTTTATCTCCAACACTATTCAATATATATATATATATATATATATATATATATATATA
>BOPP01000016.1:5648308-5674631 GCA_017312745.1 Gryllus bimaculatus
TGTTATTGAACAGTTACCTCGCAAATTTCTTTTTTCTACTCCCGTTGTATAATTATGTCATTTGATGGCTGCAAGCCGTTGCATAATGATACGGGCTGCAAGCCGTTGCATAAAACTGTATCGTTACGATACAGTTTTCACTATGATGCTGGTTCTTGACCAATCACAGAGAATTTTTTCAAACCCAGTATTGACCGTTAATTATTGAGAATCTATCTAGTAAATGTTTCGTTCGATTGTGTACATTAAAATTGCTTTTAATATTATATTATGCTTGTCAGTTTGAATTTCTTTTAATATCAGTAGTTTTTACGTAGAATATTATTTAAAATAGATTGTGTCGTTTTGTCACTTTGATCTTGTTTGACCAGTGCAGTAAACAAAAGCTATCTGTTGCGGGATAGGGCAGGAAGCCGTTCGCTAGGTTTCCTTGGCTGAATTCTGCATGTCGACTACCACGACACGATTCAATGTACAAGTTTAACTTATAAAAGTTACCATAAGGCGCAGAAAAAGCACCTCGCTCGTATTGTAATATCACACTCGTGTATTAATACCATCATTACGTCATCGTTTTACATTGTACAATTTTTTTTATTACACAGCAAAGCGATAAGTATAATATTATGTGCACTCTACACTGATACTCTCTGCTAAAAATTACGTCTACTCTACATTATGTCTATATTTCCTCATATAACCAGAATGTCTCAGAAAAAATTACTAATTTCTATGGCATGTAGGAATGATCACTTTTTGCCGATGATCATATGATGGGAAAGTTCGTTTATCGAAGTTACACATGTGACGTTTGTTCCTTATCAGTAGGCAACTCAACAAGCACTAGTAATTGCCAGGTACCCGAAATATCTTCAGAACGTGACCTGCCAAACGCTAGTACACGATTGGTCGCGAACCAGGGCATCTATTACTTTTAGACGTGCAATATCCCACATGTTCATTTGCAAAAAGTTATAATCTACCTTCTACATGACCTAGAAGTTTGTAATTCTGACACACATGTACGCCCACATCACATAATTCAAGTCATTCGTCGTCATACATCTGTCACTTTTTTCCAATTGTGTAACAAAACGAAAGTTAACTATTCTGTGCATTCTAGTTTTTTTAACACTTTGCGAATGTTATAATATCTGCATTTATACTTGTTAGAAGGTTCTCATCAAGGTGATAATTTGATGTTGAGAACTTGTTTTGAGATGATTTATGAAAAACAAGAAATGAATCAAGAAAAGATAGCAGTTTATGTAATTTTCTGACGTAGCGTTATGTTTGAAAGTGACTAAGAGTTATCAGAACTGGAGATAGATATTTTTTTCACACTTAGAGCCATACTCCTACTTATATTAACTACAAGGAACACAATTAATGCATTCTATTTTCCGGAAACAACGCATTATTATAACTTGTAACGTACCAACAGCCATCATTTCCTCCATTATTCTTCTTGCTTCCATCCTTGTTAACACTCATAAAACCTTTCCATTTGTGTTCTGTAAACTCGCTAACATTTAGAGTTGTATCCAATCTTGGTGCAGGTGATCTCTCGAGATGTAACTATGATAGTTTGGTGATTGGCTGAATTGTGACGTTTCTGATGTTTAAATTCTATTCCCAAGCCTTTTGGCGTTGAACGTGGAGTAAAATCTCTTTGATCATTGTCAGTCATATGTCAAGTCAAATCTTAAGACATTGCCTTTTATCCGTAACGGCCAGGCTCTCAGTTCCCAGACGGCCACCCATTCAGGCACCCGCCGTTTCTTAACATCCAATGCTTCACCGAGCTTGGATAAGAATCTCGGCTACTGGCGCGGGCTACTGCTCAGTTTGGTAACGATCAAGTGCGTGATGGTGTAACGCACGTGTGTAACTATTAATTGAGATTTCCCATCACTTTTTCATTGGCAAGAATTAATCATCATTGATCCCTTCTACAGAGCCACAGAAGTTTGTAACATTAATTCTTATCATCGTTAATGATGAACGAAAGCGTACATTATTAGGAAAAGAAAGTTTTTGAGGGGACAAATAAGTTACGTAGATAAAACAACTACGTATTTTAAAAAAAGGATCTCAACGCTTTGATATGTTAATAAATATTATAATACGATCATTAACAGAACAATAAATAATTCCGGTTATAATAAACCTATGACATTGGCAGAAAAGTAGTCATTAGCCTGGCAATAGCTTTTCTATTAAAAAAATATGTCAATTATTTCTGAAAAACATCTGTGAAACATTTCATAACCACTCGACCTCCCCTGCGCATGTAGTGTTTCCGTGCTGCCGCCTGCTCCAATGCGGTGGCTGAACGAGGTGTGCCCCCCCCCCCCCGAGACCTGTTTGTTGCTGTTCGTCTATTGGCTGGTTCTTGCCGCGCGGCGGTGGCAGACCCACGCCAGCCCGCCATCTGTCGGAACGTCGCTATTAGGTGTGATTCTTTCGTGTCGCCGTAATGCCGTGATTAATCTTTGGTGTCATTGGCACAGCCTGTGGCCATGTCGCTGTCCGAGCAGGAGGTTTATTGGTCACCCGTCCAAGCCAGCGCTGCCAAATATACTGACGTAACTGTTCCTCCACGGGAGACACCTTAGCTTTGTATGCTCCGTATTAGGGCGCACTCTTCTGCCCTTCTGGGTGGTCAATAATGTTATTGTACCTTACAAGACACTAAACCCTAAAATAGATGGCAATGTAGTGAAGAAATAATATCTCTAAAGATGCTAAAACAATATTTCGTTCTTCTATAAGGTTACTCTTTGTGAAGATAATACTCAATGTACTTACGCATATTGTTTGAAAATCTAAGTGAATACATGGAAGGTCATGATTCCACATCAAATACAATTGGTCCACTGTAATCTATGGCAGAATTATTTTTTTCTTACTGCATTTACTGCACTTATGTTTATCCATTTCTGCTTGTAAACGTTGGCATTTTAAAGATATTTAAGATATGGTAACTAATTTAAAAGTAATTATAAATCACAAGAGAAAAATCAAAAATCAGTATTATTATTAGACCTGTGTAATCTCTCTACATATTAATAATAATTTTGTTGTATTAAACTTTGAAGAGTAAAAGATAGTAGTAATTAGATAAGTATTATCATTAGAAATACATCTTAATTGTGTTGGTTTTAATGATGTTTAGTTTCAATAATTGAGTGTCATCATGGAGTTTATCATTCTAAAAAAAATTCCCCCCGTCCATTAATTGAAGTATTTGTCTAATTTAAAATACCTCTTTCATATGAATTTCTTTTGAAATAATTAATTATTATTAAATGAAAATTAATTTAAAGATGTTTTATTTTTTATTGGCTTGTTGTTTCTTGTTATTGCCTTCGATATGTAGATTGATAACGGAATTACAGATCGAGAGGATCGTGATTGCGAGGGAAATATGAAAACAATTGAATGTAGCCACATGTTGTAGGGAATTAAGGAAGGGAAATATGAAAAGACAAACAGCGTCAAGATAATAACTAGTAAATTAGTAAATAAGTCAATCTGAATCATTAAAATTGCGTAAAAAATAAAATAATTTTTGTACCGCAGGCGTTAACTGGTTCTAATGATCTCAGGCGACAATAAACACTCGGTCCATTGGTCCTCGGGCGTTTTGGTTGCCGCTCGAACCCGTATACCACCCTTGATGCATAAATAACTATTATTATTAATTCTTATAGGTATAGGTATAGTTATTGTGGTGAGTTATCGTTGGCGTTTCCAATGAAATAATTATATGCGTCGTCATTGCCAACAATATTATTTATTAAAAGAGCAGCTTTCGATGGCTTAGCCATCATCAGTTTTCTGCTGTATGGAAGCCAGTTAGTCGTTTTTGTGGCTTCCATACAGCAGAAAACTGATGATGATGATGATGATGATGATGATGATGATGATGATGGCTAAGCCATCGAAAGCTGCTCTTTTAATAAATAATATTGTTGGCAATGACGACGCATATAATTATTTCATTTTTAATTCTTGTCAGACGCCCCCTCCTCGCTTTGCGATTGCTTTTCCTCCTTCACACTGTGTTAACGCACACATCGATATTTCTTATTTCTTCTGGTGTTAACACCCAACCCGTAGTTTTTATCACGATTACAGTTACTGACGTACTGACGATTACAGTTACTTGATATACTCCCGTAAGGTTTATGTCCAATATTATCCAGCGTGCATGACTAGTTTGTGGCCCCATTGCAGATAGTCGAAGAGATCCCCGTCCCACATCCAGATTATGACGTGTTCGGATCGGACGGAGGCGGCGACTATGTGGAGGCGGTGCAGGTAACGAGAAAGGAACTGACTCCGCCCCTCGCACAAAGTGTGTGCGCGTGAATTTCACACAGCACCACCCACCCGCAAAGATCGTCGAGGGCATTGGCTTCTTTTTCGAATCTAACGGCTCCATGGGGGGAATATGTTCACACGCTTTCAAGGATGTTGCGATACTACAGAAACTTCTAAAATCGAAAGACTTTGGTTCTATTTTGATAGTGTCTGTGATTAATACATAGACCCTGACCTCGATTTCAAAACTGCAGTATCCGTGTCAGCAACGAAATGCCTCCCATTCACGTTTTAATATTCACTTAATGAATAAAATGAGAAGTAGAAGAGCTTAAGCACTAAAAATATACATGTTACCAGAGATGTACGTAGATATTAAAATATTCTGAAATATCTTTGAATGATTCATAATTAACATTCCTCCTTGCCTAATAATATAATGATTGAATAAGTCATGTAAAGATACCATTCGAAATTTGTTTTGTTTCGATGATATCGTGGTATCGATTTATTGTGTTGTAGCGACTGATATCAGTATTGATCACAGTGTGGGATCGCAACATCCCTACAAAGTGTATAATCGTGATTCTGGGGGTACTTTTGAGGCGAATAGATTAATCTTGTTGTTTTCTCTGTCTCTGACATTGTTAATGAAAATGTACAGCGTGCACGGATACCAATATTTAGAGGGCAGCGTAAAAGGCTTCTCGGAATATTGCGTTGCCAATTTACATCATTTTCAACTTCAAATACTTTTCATTAATAATCAACAAACTATTTATTTGTAATCACGAGTTAAATTATAATACTACTCCTTAGTCGTCTGTCTTCGCAAAAAGAAGGACAATAAAAAAATCCTAAATTTGAAAACTGTATATGGCTTACATACTAAAGAGTACATTTTTTTCTGAAAATTTATAACGTACCAATTTAATGCTTAATGAATTTTACTCAACATTAAGTTTGTTATGAATTTATTCTAATTTTGCACAATTCAAAAAGAGTTTTGTCACTGTGTTATGTTGTGGTTTTTACAGGCTTTCCTTCATCGCACATGATTTGCAAGATTGATTATATTCACAAATTCTATTTTTAAACTTAGCTTCAAGGAAATCAATAACTTTCAAATATTTTCAAGTTAGGAAGTAAACGGGTAAATTTGGATGTGTGCGTTGTGAATGGGATAGAGCTTCCTATGTACTATGTCTAAAAATTGACGTTTTTTAAACATTTTATTTCATTTAACGTTAATTGAAATGCTAGTAATACGATTATTGTCTATATTCTCAAAGAAACGCAATTAAGCATAGTCCATTATCGAAATCTTGAGTTTAAAATGATGATTGGAAAAAATGAACTTGGGTATTCACATACATTCGTAGTTAAATTGATTTGAAAACAGTTCTGACATTGTTATTTAAATATTGAATTTCATTGAATCGCAGTTAATATAAATGTTTGGATCCTTATTATTGAGTTTTCTGAATCGATGCACATATATTAAACCATTATAAGATAGTAATTATTTCATTTCTTTTGTATGAAGTGGCACTATAAAGTTAAGTATTAAATCAGTTACATATTTTTATATCACAACCATTAGCACAGTTGTGTGAGAGTGAACAAACAGAGCACATTTTCTTGCACATGTGTGCGCATTATATTTACAGCATGTCTTTTGTAACATGTCTTTGCAAGATGCCACCAAGCGTCTGGGACAGTTTAACTGCACAACCGTGCCTGTTGGCTTTCCTTTAGCAGAAACATCCTCACGTGATCTTCGAAGCTCGCACCAAGACGAACAAAGGCTGTGCCAACTCTGGGAACTTGGAATGGCGCATGAAGAACTACCGGCGGAAGCACGTGTCCGGGATGGCGGAGGACCCCACCTCCAACTCCCGCTTCAAACGCGACGTTCGCGAGGCCACCAAGTACATCGAGACGGCCATCGTCATCGACAAAGCGATGGTGAGTACCGCGCCAATGGCACTGGCAAACCGTGAAATGGGTTCGTAGGCTTCCGCGGCCGGAGTCAATGCATTCTTGGCTGTCCGATATGAACCGCGTCTCGGTCAATTGTACTGACGTTTCGGCCATCTTACTGTGGCCTTCTTCAGAGCTATACTGCTGGCTATACTGCTCTGAAGAAGGCCACAGCAAGATGGCCGAAACGGCAGTACGATTGACCGAGAAGCGGCTCATCCCGGATAGCCAAGAATGCGCCAACTGTGAAATGCCATGGACTGAATTAAGGCACAACACTGAACTGGAATTCCCATATTACAATGAAAACACAACAAGCAAAATGCAAAATAACACAATTACATTAAATTAGATTACATTACATTAGATTTATTATTAATTTTGCAATTAAGTATCGCGACTTTGTGGCAGAATATCTTAACATGAATTAAGCCTACATTGACTAACAATAAATTACAAAGGAGTAAACAGTTTAGTAATTAAAAACAATAATTAATAATAAATAGTACAAAATTTCACCGCGCAAACCTTACTGCACATCACTTCAGTTCACTGCACTGCACTGCACTATACTTAGCTGTGATGCATTCTTCCGCACCTCTCATAAACTCCAAAAGCTGCCTATCAATAGACATTGCCATCACATAATACATATTTATAATCAGACCCTTAATGTTATACGCATGCCCCGTTTTGACTACTGCATCAGTTACAATCATAAATAAACTGCAAATAACACTAAATAGATTTCTCCGAATAGCAACCCACACCCCATGGTTTATATCCAACAATTATACGGAAAACTGAATATAACATCCATCACCAAACACATAGCTCACCTCTCCTATAATTTTTACGCAAACATCAACTCTATACCCCACGTCGTCCACTACAACCTCGTCCCAACACCCCAAGTCAACTCAAAAACCGATATTCACTTGATGCATTACTCACTAAGCATTTTTGCGAACAATTGTTAACAGTAGATGCTGATTATAGCCACCTTGCCCTTGCTGTAGTTAGATTTAGTTTTAATATTGGAAAATTAGAATATTATAAGCGAATTGTCACAAATTAGAGAGTGTTACTGATCTACGAATTTCCGAAAGAAAAATAAACATGTAATAAAAAAACAGCACAAATAATCGCGTCCGGAGCATGGTGGTTATGGCGACTGTACCTGTAGCAGTTGATTTCACTGGTTGGTAAATATTCTAGACAAGGCAGATCTAAATATAATTATACCTTATCATTGTACTCAGAGACTTCATACTGATTTCACGAAATAAAAGACGTCTAATTTAATGATCTATGTTGCCTTTTTTAATATTGAACTTAACAAAATTGACTTTCTCAATATTGCACGCATATACTACGAAAAACAGAAAAATGCACCCACATTGAAACGTTATGTATTAGTAAAATATTCAAACGAAAACTGTAATTTTCATTGTTAATGGATAATTGAGTCATTAATGCAAAAAAATTAAAATTATATACCTGACTTGAACACATTGTAACTAAGGTTATCTTTTCATAAAACATTACAATTAACAACCTCAAATTCTAGTTGTTAGTTGCTGCTATCCAGCTATATATCTGAATCTCTGAATCTATCATAATTCTTGTTCAATTAGGGACATTGTTTTGATAGACCTGCTTATCCTTCAAATGACTTAGTTTATATCCTCTGAAGTGTATCATGCCGCACTTTGTAGTGTCCACATCCCTTCTAAACAAACTCCTGTGCTAACTGACCAGACAAGGATCACTCTCTAAGCCCTAGATTCTCCAGCGCACTTTCCCAAGTTACTTTAGGTCAGCTTTCCCCCGACTTGTAAATCCATAGTTGTCGCCAGAGCTTTGATTGATGGTTCGGAAGTGCTCTTACTGGACGCCAGAACACACAGCTCATTAGTGATTTCTCTTTCAGTTTGAGAAGCGCAACGGAAGCACGAGATCGGAAGTTGTTCACGACGCCATTCAGGTAGCAAATATCGCTGATTTGGTAAGTGAACAAGATCTTTTACGATAATTTCAAATATTGTTTAGAACTAGGTGGAAAAACTTTTCAAAAGTTCTTAAACAATTCAAACTTTGGGATTGCCTGTGGTGTAGATATATCCATTTATATGCAAAGGCATTAGAACTTTTTACTTCCGAACAATACTCCGCCCAGAACAGGATTTCGAATTGGTAGTAATTGCAGTGGTTCGTTGTTGGCAGACATTCGTTAAAATGTCACAATTAATTTTATTTTTAATATTATTATTTTAAATCCCTTTTACTCTATCAATATTATTACTTTTTAAATTAGTTATTGCAGTACCCTGTTGTTGTTGTTTTTTTTTGTTCTCTTCCCTTCTGCATTTTTAAGATATGAAGAATTTATCCACCTACTTATCGAAGCATTGAAGCATTATAAACGTTAACATATGGTTTAATTTTATAAATTTAATGTCTTGTTATGTTGCAGTATTTTCGCACACTCAATACACGTGTGTCAGTAGTTTACATTGAAACTTGGCAAGGTACAAACCAGGCACCTATAGACAAGAGTCAAGACATAAGTCGTGCCTTGCTTAATTTCAATGACTATACATCACGTAAACTCTTCAAAGTGGACAAAGATACTACGCAGTTGCTCACGTATGTATTTTAACATTAATAATCTTTTTTATTAATTAAAGTTCATTTATTAATTTATCTCAGAAGTAGTTTTGGGGTTTGAATATTACTCCATATTTTTCATGTGCTACAAGTACTTTTTTAACTTAAAGTTAATATCTTTGTATATTATCGTTTTGTTCATCATTTAGAAACATTTTACTTTCTCCAACATTTTCTTTAAAGTTTCCTTGTTTTGGTCATTGATTTGTTTTCAAACAAACCGAGTATGCCAAAAAAATAACATTTGAATGGTAAGAGTCATACCTACTATGGTGCAGGGGAGAGACGTTCCAAGGCGGAGAGTCCGGAATGGCTGTGCCAGAGACGGTTTGCACGGCCAAATCTGTGGGCATCAGCGTGGATATAAACACGTACGAGCCTCACCTACTGGCAGGAACAATGGCTCACATGATTGGTCACAACATAGGAATGGGTCACGACGATGGACGTAAGTAGATAATTCATTTTTCCACAACATCCTAAGTGATAATGTTTAGAAAATTTAGTGAAAATGGTCATCATTAAAAATAATTTTCCTTTATTAAAAATGACCTAAAATCTTCTGAAACTGAAAAACTGAAGTTAAGAATTCTGGAATTTTTACCAAATGACATTTCTACTTCTCGGTTTCGGAATCCAGCAAAACGTTGTCTGAAATAATTTAAATGCTCAGTATTTTAATTTTGTTTGTGTTTAGTTTTGGCTCCAAAATAATTTTCAGAAGATGGTAGAAATTTAAAAAAAAAATATTTTCATAAAATAAGCAATTTCTTATACAATTTATAGAATTCATTCAATTTAGTCTGGTAAATATTGTTCAAAATATATATAATAATACTACTGTCAGTGTATTTCAATATAAAGTGTTCATGTCAAAACTAGGGAGATATTATTATATTTATGAACCCTTTCAGGTGAAGAATGTTACTGTCGTGACTGGCATGGATGCATTATGGCCCAGTCCATAGTAGGCCAAGAAAATGTTCAGCCGTACAAATTTTCTGAATGCAGTCGTTCAGATTACATTGATGCTCTGAGAATTGGACATGGAATATGTCTCTTAAATAAGCCTAATGAGGTAAAATATTACTTTTTCTGAGGGTAATTGATTATTACTTTATGAGATGTATCCAAATCTGGAAATGAAAAACAAATTATACATAATGAGAATACATGCCATTCCCAATTTGACTTCATTACAGTTCACATTAATGAATTTTGTTAAACATTATTTTCCATTATTGATTAATAAATGAACATTTTTGTTGTGATATTCTTATCGATGAAACAGTATTTGATTCAGGCATTTTCATCAGTTATTTTCCCACCACATTGTTTACGCGTCTCTCGCTTCAAATTATACATTCAAATCATCAACTTTTCATTCCCAGATTAATAAAAATGCATTACTTAATTGAGGAAAACCGAGAAAAACCTCAATCAGTTTTATGACAGCTGTATCACTTAAAATTATTTGATTCTCACCAATATTATGATAATGATTATGATAATTGTTTAGTTCTAATTTAGCTTGCATATTTAAATTCTATAATATTAAAAAACCTTTCATGAAATATCTTCTTCAGTTTCCTACGAAAACCCATATCCTTTTTACCACTGATCGGCCAAATAATCCAACTCATTTTTCAAGTTATATTGAGATTTTAATTGATAGAGTAAAGGATCAAGAACTGATTTCATATTAAAGGCGTTGTGCTAGTCAGTTGTTTCAGGGAATTGTATGAGTGTAGGTTGAGCAAAGTGTTGTTGAAGCAGCTAATGGTATATTGAGTACCTCTAGCAGGGCAGTAAATGCTCTTGTGAAATGAATAGGCGAATAGTGTGGGGTGGTTGCAGCTGGAGGTTCGGCGGACTTGTGGGAACAGCATTGTGGAGGATGGGGAAGACTGTGACTGTGGCACTATTGACGAGTGCCATGAGCTCGACCCCTGTTGTGACCCCATCACCTGCAAGTTGACCAAAGAAGCGGAATGTGCCTCGGGACCTTGCTGCAACAACTGTAGGGTAAGCATTGCAGTGCTCTTGCGTTTCGTAATTGTAGGTTTACAACACATCAAAATTACTTATAGTCACTATCTATTGCCCTAATTGATGTATTAATATTGATGTGCTCTTCTTAAAATTCTGAATTTTATAATGAAAAAAATTAAAAACTTTCGTTTTGACCACATTCGTCAAAGGATTGGGGGTTTTATTAAAAGATATATACATGATACATACAAATGAAACATACTAAGATTTACTACACATACATTGTCACTACTATGAAATGAGTGATAAAGGATATTAAGGGTGTTATGTCAATGGCTGCCTCCTAAGGAGCGCTTGTGAAAGATCACAAGAGGATACCGAACCAACTATGGGCATTCACGTGAATCACATTTATTGGCTTTGTGCTCAGACAGTACGCGAGGGCTTTATAATTTTATATATTGGTTACGTCGAAGCAAGTGGAACGGTTTTACTCTTCATGATTATTTATGTTTTGTTTCTCCGTATTTCATGGAGTTAGAGAGCTTTTAAAGTATTGAAATACTTTTCAACCGGGTATAAAACGCAGCATCGTCGTAAACGTCTATCATGATGTAAAGAACGGTCGTCATTACATGTATGGACGTCATTAGTCGTAATTAGCCTGCAAGAATTTCTGATGAAAGTTCAAAAGAATGAGAATGAATAGCAGTGTGTTTGGATTGCGGCCAATTATATTTGGTACGGTATATTCACCCATAATTGTGCAGAGATAGAAAATCATGAGCAAAGAGTGGCGCGCATGTGAATAACTAACATAGAGAAAGTATTTTGAATAGTTAATCGGCTGACATTTGGATAACCACCGAGGATTTTTTTGAGTTGGGATAGATTGTTTTATACATAAGTAAATGAGGTAGGGGTAAGTAAATGAGGTAGTGATTGGTTTAGATAAATTGTGACGTAAGTAAATTAGCATTCGGAAAATTAGTATTTAGCTCCCCTCAGCACACTGCTCATGTAATTAAATTCCAAATGTTAGCACTTAATTATCTCTGTTTCCAAAATAATTCATTGTTTAATCTTCAAGACAAATTTATTGAGAAAACGACTTGCATTTATGAGAAAATTCCTGCTGTAACAAATGAAAGGCTTTAAAAGTAAGTAAATTCTTTACGGTGAGAAATTCAAGAAACTGTTGGTAATTTTTGCATTTCTAAACAATTAAACTACTTTCATTCAGTTTCTAAATCTACTTTGAAATAAACAAATTCTGTAAATCTGGGATTACATAATTAATATTTAATACGGAAATATCAAAATGTCGTTAAAATATATGTTGCAACTTTAATCCTTATAGCTGATCTATAAAAGTAATTATTCCTTGAAATATACAAGTAGTCCTACGAAAATTTCAATATTCGTAAAGTATTTTTTACTTCTTTTTACGTAAAGCTAATAAAACAAATTATAAATTATACACTTTCGTAAGCCGGAAACGTCCAATGTTATTTAAATATCTTCAAAGTAAAGTTTATTTGAATTATTCAGTGCGTAATTAACATTTGATTCGCGTTACAGGATTTGAGACTAAAACAATAAAAGAGATTCACTGACAAAATATTATTCCACTTCACTAGCTTTCTTAAAAACAGAATAGAAATTAACAGCTTTGTTATTTTACAATTCATTGAGTGAACGAAATTAAAAACTATTTTGATAAATAAGTTAGGACTCATTTAGTATAATTCAAAACGTCTTCTTAGAAGTATTATCGACATTTGAAGAAGAGAAAACATTAAGATTCTAATTTACTTGTTTCCTTTCATATGAATGATATATTGTTTTCATATGATATACGCTTATTTTTATTCAGATATTGTGTGAATCCAACCTTACTGATTCCAAAAAATTGATTTCTCCGCAGTTGCGGTCGCAAGGCGTCATCTGTCGTGATGCAACAAATGAATGCGATCTTCCTGAGCGATGTTCTGGAGAAACCGGCCAGTGTCCCCTTGACATCCACAAGAAGAATGGAATTCCGTGTGGGACAGGTTCTACAGGGTATTGCTTCAATGGCTTATGTCCCACTCTGAATATCCAATGTGAACAGATATGGGGATACGGTGAGTATTTTTAATTAAAATTTCTTTTACCAAAAATGACCGCGTATAATTCGCTCTGAACTCTTTGAATGATCGAAAATAGTCTCAACACGAGTCTACTGTACCCTGTGATAAAATGTAATATATTTTATAAATCAAGTTTCGAACATTAGAAATTTCATGGATGTGAAATTAAATAACGCTAACCATTTTTATTTCAGTTATCAGCGATTGTTTGGAAGCAAACTATTTTGCGCATCTGAATTTAAACTAACAAGTAGAATGAAATGAGCAGAGAGTTTAAATTTGGAAATCACTCTTGTGCCTTTCTCTTTTTTATTCATTTTATATCTTAACAAAAGTAATTAACTACGACTGTAAAAATCAAATAATATATACCTTGACAAATCACTTTTCGTAACGTTAATTTTGATTTCATAGTGAGAAATACCAGAAGATTATGACTATTTATATAATTCAAATAAATTATATTTTGTTTTGCCTTAAAATTGTATTATATCACTATCCTAAAAATTACAAGCAAGATCTCCTCAACTGCATTAAGATGAAAGCCGATACTTTAGAAAAACTCAGTTAATTACTTATCAAATATTTCAAATGTAACTTCAATTTTTAAGTGAGCTCGCACGACTCAAAACAAATCAATTTCGTTAAAATACACATACTAAAAATAAACTTGTGTGGTAGTTGTTAGATCAGAGCTTCCCAGGGTATAAACTTTGCTTTAGGTCGTGATATTGCCAAATCGAACTCGTGGTGGCTCTCATGACCTTTGTCAAAAAAAAAGTAGTTGATTATCGAGTAATAAAATTATTGGTAGTATAAAACAAATGCCCCGTGTTCTAGTTAGAAATTGAAGTGGTCACAGAATGAAGGATATATTGAAACTGAGCCCGAAAAGAACTCAGATCTGAAAGCAAAATTTCCATTTGCGCGAGCGATGTTGTTAAATGATTATTTACAGAAACTGAGGCGGCTTCTGCCTGTTCATTTCTGAATGGTTAAGTTGATAGGCAACATTGCCTACTATTCCTTTCATGGCCAGTAACATTCATGTTGCTCTTGTAATAAAAATTTAATTTTGTGATAACACACGAGATTGTGAAGCAATAAATGAAATGAAAATTAAGCTAAAATAAAATTGTTAAACAACTAGTAAGTGCTTATTAATATGGTTCTGCTTGCACAAATTTATCGCAGTTAGATGTAAAATGTATTTATGTTGTTTAATATTAAAAATGTAAAATTAAACACTTTGGCATACGATTGCTGTTGTATGAATCGGTATATTGTAATAAAGTGTAGAAAAGCATTCATTGCCATCCGGAAGGATAAATTGCTCTTATTGACAATCGTGTTGTAAAATGTAGAAGGGTTGAAATTAACATTTACACATCTGTTCAAGACACAAATTTTATCCGATAATGTTTATAATTTTATTGTTAAAATGTACCTCATACCTTCTTCAAAATTGTAATCAAGTTTTTCATACAGCTGACGATCTGCTACATACGTTTCTATAGTGGCAATAATGTCTACTTTACCACTCGAGTGAATAAAGTGCACATTGCCACATGAATTTTGCTGCAACGTTAAAAACTATATTTTTATGTTTCAAATTCGAACAGGTTTGCATACAGATATCCTCGTGCAAAAATGTATATTTATGACAGAGTAATAATTTCTAAAATAAGACATTTATCATATTGCATCTTTCGATTTTGTTCGTATAAAAAATTTTAATTTAGCGCTGTTTCTTTTTTTAAGGTGTACCAAAATTCAACCAGAATAAACTGAGAATCCAAGTCGTGACGTATATATATGCTCACTTAGTTCGGTTTAATATACATTTCCGTTGCTTACGCAAAATTTTCTCAAAAACAATATCACCCCCGACAGCAGGAGACTTCTCATTCAGCGGATTATTAACCTAAGAGTGCAAAAATTGCGAGGATCATGTAAGTTTACTATAGCAATTGTACGTACATTTTTGTGGCGGTAAAAAGCGAGAAAAGGACGGCGTTCATTGCGATTCTGTTTTTCAATGAATCAGTAGGTGAACAGAAGCGCAATGATTGTTTTGTTGCAGTTCATTCGAGTTGAGATTAACTTATTAGCGTATTTAAGACATTATCATTATTCTCTGAAAGTGGAATAATTTCAAGGGCATCCGAAATTTTTTGTCAACCAAGAGTTCCAAAAATATCATACAGTTAGAAACTAAGGCCTGAAGCGGGCTGTAGCGCCATTGCAAACAAAAATAGAATGATTTTAATCTGATTTTAGTGTGTAGCTCAGCATATCAGCAGATTTTGATGTTTCGTGCCACTAGATTTATTAAAAAATTGTACGTTATTTTACGTTAAATTCGTACTCGTCCGAATCTAAAGTCATAAAAGTAACAGAAAGAGATGGACTGTCATTACTATGAAGATATTCATACATTTTTACGCATTAATCATATCTATTCGCGAATAGATTTTAGATCCATTAGTTTGATGGTCGTCTTTTTTTCTCAAGTAAAACATTACATTTTTATCCCCTAGATCGTGATTTTGAGTATTCATAAACCTTTTTGAGTGAATTAAAGAATTGTGAGTGTACATTTAGAATGAAAGTTAATTAATTTCTTGAATACATTGTATTGCGTAAATTGCTGTCATTTTTCGTGGGTGCGTGTGCGAAAGTCTCACTTTGCGCTGCAATACTAAAAAACTGAAATATATTAACTCTTGTTCGACTTACTAAGTTTTTTAGGTATTGCAATTTTATATTTTCCACGCAATATGATTATCTACGAATAATACATAATTTTTACTTTTACTCCCTATACTACGAAGTATAGTATAGCACAGGTAGGAAAAATATTGGAATTACCTCAACACTACGGTTTCGAATTTTTAGTTATAAAGCCCGTATTTAACGTTGTTTAGTTTTTAGCTGTAACGTCGCACACACGTAAGAATTAAAGTCCATCAGTGTTGTGCAGGGGTGCGAGTAGACACACGTAATTTAGTACGCGAAAATCAGGATGTTTGAATAGATGTGTGTGTCACGCATCACTCTGCCAGATTAAAAGCTTTTGAATTGAAACTGGGTAAAAATGGCGAATTAATATCTCGTTGTGCTGTCCTAGATATCATGTTTTAATGTTGAAGGGTACTTAACATAAAGCCCTTGTGATATTTTCTCAATTTTCTGGCAAACGACTGCATTTTTTCTTCTTTTTTTTCTCTCTCTAATATAAGATAGTGCATTTATAAATATGGTTATAGTTCTGATTTGCATTAAAAATCTCTGAAAATTTGGAAATTTCAGGAGTTCAAATATGTTTCGAACTTTTTATACATTAAAGCTAGAGATTTATTTCTCAACGCAATCTATCCATCAATTTAAATGACCTTATGTACTTAAAAAACAGTTGAGTGCACTAAACTAGGCAAAGTTTTGGTGTACTGCGCATTCGCACTTGTTTAAATATATAATTGAGACGCTTGGCTCTAGACAATGATAAGCAAAATATTGACGTGCTTACCTTTTCTGTTTCCGGTAAAAGTTGGTTAATCATTTGTGTAATGTACTGTCATGAATGCAGAATCGTTTAATGCAATAAATATGCTTTTAAATGATAACTTGATTTTCAGATTTTGAACGTTCAATTGCCTTTGATGTAAAAATCAGTTGAGATGGGTTTCCATTGTGTAATCGCGACTGACCAAGCGAAGAGGCTTGCGTAGCGCAGTGACTTCGCAATCGGGAGGTTCGGGTCCGATTCCCGGGCCGGCCATTCTGACCGGGGTTCTTCGTGGTTCCCCGTGGTTCCCCGTGGTCATAAGGCAGATGCTGGGTTGGTTCAAAATTACCACAAACACCCCCCGCCACCCCATTCCCACCCCAGCAGCCATCTCCCGACATCATCCTAGTCCTTTCTCCTCTCATCTTCTCCTTAACACTTCATTCAGCATTCCCTTCAGAAGGCAGGAGGCCCTTGCCCTTAATGGGATCGAAATGGTAATCTTAAACGTAATCGTCATAATTATCGTTCTAAAGGGCAGACATTGGCAAGAAATAATAATAATAATAATAATAATAATAATAATAATAATAATAATAATAATAATCGCGAGGGGATTAGTTATTTACACAAACAAATTACTGATATTAACTTTTTAGTGACCTCTCAATTAGTTAATACATTGTAATACTACATAATATAAGTACATTATATTTAATACATTTTTATTATAGTTTGAATATTTTATTTACAGTTGGATTGGAATAGTTAACAGTATACCAGGACAGATATAATTAATCTTTAGCATAACGGATTTTAATTCTAAGAAGTGAATAAGCTTTTTTATGAGAGAAAAGGTTTTAATTGCTACACATGAGTGTAGATGAGTATAAAACATGGTAATAATTTAGTTACTTCAAAATTTCAAATTTCTTTATGAATTTGGTCATTACGAATAATGTAATGAGCTCTTAAAGTATAAGTAATAAAGAAATTTGTTTCCTGTGGCGTCGCTTAGTCCATTATGATTGCTCTCCTATAGTAGTACACACTAAGTGTTCTCATTTTATGTACATTTCCACCAATAATATTTACAAAACACGCTATTAATTGTTCCATTTCCAATTCCATTTCCAGTTCAAAGATAATTATTTTGGTTACTTCTTGTTTGTGGTGTTTGTCGCTACTAAAACTATTTTAATATTCCATGCTTAAATATATCTCTATTCTAGAATTCAATTTCTGAGTGTGACCGTAGCTGCCAGCACGTTAGCTTTTCTCTCTTGGAGCCGGAGTTCAAATCTGATTCGTATCTTCCGATTTTGGGGGTGAAAGAAGGGGTTTCCAACAATTTTTCTCGGGGTTCTCTCATTTTATTTACATTTCATTCCTCCAAATACTCAACAAATTGCCAATTGTTCACATCATATTGGATCCCGTATGCCGTATTGGGAACTCCCAGTAACAACCGCGGCAAGAAAATCTGGCTTCTGATTAATAGACTTATTTGCGTCATCCCACAATCCAAGCCAGACAATAAGTAAATAAATACTAATTAAATAAATAAATGTTAATAAATTGAATTAATTATAAAGTTAATTCATGCAGTTACACAAATAAGTTTAAATACATATTCTTGTATTCTCGTTATTGTTCAAAAACAGGAAAAATACTTTTATGAAAAGCTTGAAAATATTAATTTACGACTTATTGTTTATTGTTAAAGGGTAACAAATAATTATGAATAAAAAATTGGGGAACCATAGTGCGATCTTCATGTTTGTTGTTAATAATAGGCTATCTAGACATTTCTTTAACATTTTTCAGTTTTTAAATTATGCAAGTAATGTTTGAAACTAACGCATATTTTATGTTATTTCTAGGTGGTATAGCTGCAGATAAACAATGTTTTGATCAATTTAATTCTAAAGGCTCAATTAATGGCCATTGTGGTATAGATACAAGTGGACAATATGTAAAGTGTGAACCTGAGTAAGTTGTGTTGCTATCATACTTAATATATTCTGATTTTATGAGAATGAAATTGTTTCCGTGCTATAAATATAACCATTGTCTTTTGTTTTGTAGAAATGTACACTGCGGCTCGTTACAATGCCAGTTAGGCAATCGGTATCCCGTTGTTGCTGGCAATGACCAATTATATTCAAGGACAATCATTTCAATCAAGGGCGTCGAGTATGAATGCAAGTGAGTTATCTGCAATATATTTTGCAAATATAATTCATTTCAGATTCCTTTTATCATTAGGTAGTTTTTATTTATCTAATATCAGATGTTAAGTTCATTTTTATGATGTTTAGGGCTACCAATGGTATTCGTGATACATCTGACATGGGTCTTGTACGAGATGGGACACCATGTGGAGAAAACCTGGTATGTAAGAAGTCACTTGAATTGTCAAGCGGTCCTCATGTACGTAAAGAACTTAGTTTGTCCTTTATTTCAATTTTTTGTCTGTAACCCTAGTGAAAGTAAACATGAATACTGAATAGTGAATTTTGAATAACGACTTAAACACTTGAAATATTTATATATTTCATATATATTTGACAAAATACCTTATTTGCTTTCTAACTGATACTTACTAATTTTCTAAAATTTCTCCATGTTTTCTTTTTTGTGTCTTCTTTTCTGTAATGTAGCAATTAATAATGAACACAGTGGGTTCTGCTGTGATGGTAAGCAAAATTGTAGGCTTGTATAACCATTCAGTTTTTTCCTTACTTCAGTTACCTACTGTATTGTTTTTGTACAGTTGTTTGTAGCCATCCTTGAATTTCCTTCATAGTACTTAGTATGTGATCTAATAAACAAGCTGTTCTGATTGAGGTTTTTCGTGGGATTAAATAACTAGAAAAATAAGAAAAGTACATCCTGTGTGTATGTTTAGGTTATTAATAATTCCATTCTCTTTCCTCAATGCACATTTCTTATCATAGGCGAGTTTCTATCACAAACTCAATAATCCAATTGTTTACCAACCTCTATACACAATTTTCAGTAATATTTTGAAGTTAGTATTTGTTAATAAAATTTGTTTACTTTCCTCTACAGATATGTGTGAATCAAACATGCACAAGTATATTTCCACACATCGATCAAGGCAAATGTCCCAGTAATCACAATAATTTGGAATGTTCTGGCCATGGGGTAAGTTATAAAATTTGCTTCTTGACTTTACAACAATAAAAGTTTTTTCAATGTTTATGTTAATTTTCTGTATGCATATTATAAGCGTAGACCATATTGTAATTTAATGTCTTTTAAACTTGGTTGTGAAGGACCAATACATTTTTTCTTAAATTATACCTTAAAACCGATGTTTGATTTTACCATTTCTTATGTGACGACTGCCTTAAACAGGTGTGTTCAAATATCAACAAATGTTATTGTGAACCTGGATGGAGTGGCGCTGACTGCTCCATTCAAATGGAAGTCACTGTTTCACCCCTTCATACCACAGCTACTTCTGCAACACAGCAAGAGAGCGCCAGTAATGACCTTTCTTCAATAATGACAAAGAAGGAAACCCCCTACGGTATGTAACTAAGCAATTTTGGAATAACTAGTTATCGTATTAACCATATACAATCAAAGTAAATAATTGTTTTTCAAATGAATATTACAGTACGGCACAAATAAATAAAATATTTCGTTTAATTTGAAAAATCTCTGGAAAATGTTTTCATCTCTCATTATGTATGACGTGGTCTCTGTGAATTGATGTTCTCTGAGTAATTCATTGATAAGTAAAAGGTAAACACCTTTGTTTTCACAATTTTTTAAATCTTTACTTCATAAATTGATTTTGTATGGTTCTTTGTGATAATGAAATATTAAGTATTTCAATAATATAAATAAATGTTTGTTTCAAATCTCTGGAAGATGAAATGTAATTTTCTCTTCTTAATATATCAAAACTTTATGTTTGGTAGTAATCAGCATTATAAAAAGAACGCTATTGATTTGTTTTTACTTTCTCGCATACTACTTGCTTAGAACAAATAAATGTATGTAATGCTGCGCCAAAACGGCGATTTTTCAATAGGCAATTTCTGCAGAAACTTTCAATATAAATTGAAAATGTTCTTGTCTCTATAATAAATGGATAATTCTTGTTTCTTTATGAAGTAAATAACTTCCTTTAAGGCGCAAAATCCCCGTTTTCGGGCCCTTGATACCGAAAAATTGTTTATGGGTAAACGTCCCTCTGTCTGTCCGTCCGTTGACAACGCTAGCGGCTACCATCAGCTTTTCATCGAAATAGATATTCTCCGATTGATGGGGTTCTTGTTGCAGAACCTTTAATTTGAATTTGGATATTTTGATTTTCGGGGATTCTTTACGTGAATTTTTTATTTAATTTGTTTCGTCGAATAGAGCAAAGAACGCTAATGAAAAGGCGGAGATGCTCTTTTTGTGGAATTTTCTGATTTTTTTCGTAAAATTTCTAAAAGCTTTTCCGGCGTTTTCTACAACTAATTGAAGACAGATGTCTTTTATTATCAAATCCTGTTTTCAGAACAAAATATTTAAATAAGTTCATGAACATTTTCTTAGAATGAATAGTTAACGTGAAATCTCCTTAGCCAGCGGTAGGTTGGCGCCGGATCTCGCCATCCAGCAGGCCATCTCACCGCCATCTCACAACGAAACAACATGCACTACACTTACTAGAATAATGACAGGTGTTGACGCGCTCGGAATCACAAATCAATCAATCATTCATTCATTCAATCAATACACCTAAACCGCCTACCAGTGCCACTCATTTCTATCATTCCCCTGGGGACACTCCCAACTGAGAGCACTCCTCTAACATCGCATCTTGCTCCTGTATCTTTACAAACAAATATTTATTTCTCAGTATTCCGTAATCCCAGTGCGTATACTATTGTTCTGGGTGTATTTCTTTTAAAATTATGCGAAAACATACTAACATTTTCAAATCCAATACAAGACATTAATGAATAAATTTTATTTGAAAAGAATTCTCTACCTTCAATAATTAAGTTGTAAGAGAGGCTCCAAAACTTTTTAACCTTTTACAATTTTCGAAAATTCAGAGTTAACAGTGAAAAATGAACATATGCCATCATTGTAGGTGTTTTTCATTACATTCTTACAAGAAATTAAATTACAAAATTGAAGTAATTTTTTAGAAAATTTTGAAAACGTCTCAGAAGACCCAAAGTTGAAGCTTGAATTGGTTCAGGTCAATCGAGAAATATTCATTTCAAAAAAGCTACGAATATTCTAGTCAACAGTGACGAACTTTTGAAAGACGGACGAAAGAACGTACGGACGTTTTGAAATAGACCAATTTTTCGGTACCAGATGTTCCCAAAACGCATATTTCCGTAAAAATCTTGAAAACAATTTTCCGCGTTATTACATATATTTTTCTTATACTATGTGTGACTCTCCGTACGTACGTATACGAGAAAGTAAGAGGTCATTACGCTTTCCGCTGGCGGAGTTGGGGGAGTTGTCGTAAGAGATTGTCAGAAATGGCGCCAATGGATACGTGCAAGTAAACAAGTAACACAGAAGGAGGCGTTCGAAACACGGAAGCATTTCAGGAGGAAGACAGTTGCAAGCATCGGGTCCGTGATGAATCTATTGAACCAATTGGCATACCCGTCACACACACAGCACAGTTCATGTAGTAGTTGCGATTCTGACTGCCGTCTCCGGGGCGAGTGAAAAGTGAGAAGATTGTGTGCATACGGGTTAATTACCTTTTCTCATTATTTATTTAATCTTCTTATTTTTAAATACTCTTGTTTAAACATATTAATAATGACGCATTTAACACAGAGCTTTTATTTCCGAACACTTACCAAAACCGATGAATTTTATGTAAAATGCCACATGCTAAGAATTTAATGTTGATTATGCACATCGGACCAACTGGACGATCAGCGTGCTGTACATGCTATCGCCAAGTTCTTCCAAGCATCGCTTTCGTTTTTTAATTAGTGATTTCTGGCTAAGATAATTATTCCTGTAGGTGTAGTGCATGCTTTTCTCGCGGGAGGTGGCGATGATATTCCCCCGATCGATGATGGGATCTGGCGACGGCCTACACGTCGGATTGCGGGGTTTTCCAGCACAAGGTATCTTACAGCAGCGCGACGCCGCCCCCAGTCGGGACAAGCGCGAAGTCTCCGACTTGTCTCCCGGCATGGGTGGTAGTGTAGTGATGAAAGCAATGGCAGCTCGGTCATTCTATTAGGGTGTGCAACAATTACATATATCTGTGTGTGTATAATATGTAATTGGAACTCAGTTTGAAACACACGAGAGTGTGCGTACATTATTAAATTAACATTTTACAAATAGCTCTTGAATTCTTGATGATTGCTTTCTTACGAATGCAAGACAGCACATCACGCGCGCCAGCGGGCAACTGCTAGTTTGGAAGGGATGAGAGCTCATTTACGGGGAGAGAGATCTCACACTTCTTTCATTCAATGTCACACTTACTTCTATTTAAAACTTGTGCTAGCGGAGTGGTATATTTTCGAGACATATCAAGGAATTCGCTGAGATCGCCTCTGCAACTGGGCAGTAACAGTCGCACCCTCGTCCGAGTGCTCCATCTGCCCATATGCCACCATGAAGAGAGTCAAAGGCTGTCGCGGGGCTGAAGGGAAACTAATGGGAGAACTCTTTCCCCTTCAGCCCAGCGGCAGCACGACTGGCTTTCACAAAGGGCGGACTGTCATTCGCAGCTTCCGAACGGCGCGTATTTTGAAAAACGAAGTTTCAAGAATGCTCTCAGAGGACTTGTGTCCTCTTTTTAACAGATGTTTAAGAGGAATAGTACCGAGTTAATTTAGGTGTGCACTTGCGAACGTGTGAATACCCACGAGCCGACACTGGATGTGTGTGTAAGGGGTGATGATAGGACAAAGAAGAGGAAGGAAAGGTCGCGTGCGGACCTTTGCCCGATATGTTCGGCATTCGCATGGTGTTGATCGGAGAAACTTTGGAAAACTACCGATCAGAACAGCTAGTCGCAAGAATTCACATTCAGACAGCGACTGAATTCGAACCTAGCTATGCCAGTGTCGAAAATCCTAGTACAGTTGGGACATTGAATTCGAACTTAAACGTGTAGACCCCGCGGTGTATTGTCTTATCACCAATATTGGTTAAGTACACTAACGTTTTTGAGGTATAAAAAGTTGAACGTTTGCAAATTTCAGGTGTTATAATAGTTAAAATCGGGAATATACCACATTATTAATCAAACCTTTCTCTATTCGAACCCAAAAAATAAATAAAAGCAAACTTTTCTTTATTCGAGCCTAACAAATATTTTTAATATTTGTTTGGTACCTGTTTAATTGCATTAGTTTTCAGGAAGTTGAATATAATACATAACGTAAAGGCAAAAAGCCAGCATTTAATTAACAGATAAATAGTTACCTACAACTTAATATAAGTGCTATCACTAACTTTAATTGTGTAATTGAAAAATAATTATGAAAGGCGTAAATAGAAATGAAACGAGTTTTAATTTACGGAGGACGAAAAATATCTTTAGAAAACGTTCTGATTCGAGGATCAGAAAAATAGTTTTGACCTAATGTAAAGTGTTGAAAAATGGGTGAAGTTGATAATTTGTTATATAATTTGTTTTGTGAAGTTATATATAAATGTTTGTCTTTTTTGAAGCAATTTCTAAAACATCCTAAGGGCTTTATGAAAAATTTCCAAAAAATATTAAAAAAAAGCGTTTCATCTACGTGGATCGGGAATATCCATTTTGATGAAAATCCTCTGTACGGTTTAGGCGCTAGTGTTGTTCCCAGACGAAGACAAGCAAACAGACAACCACCATTAATCAAGGATTCTAACTATAGTACGTAGGTGAAAAACTACTGTACTACGTATATGAACCACAAAAAAAAACACTGGTTTGTTAGCAATGGCTCTCAAACATATTTTTGTAAAAGAAATTACAGCCTAACAATACATTCTCTATGCGGAGTTAGTAAAAAATGTAAAACTCGAAAAATAAAAACACATTTAAGAAATAACTTCAAATATAAATGTTTTATTTCTATTCGTCGACTTAAATTGCCTTATTTTGTGAAATATTCGAATAACTAAGTGTAGGTTCGAAATTATTTTCTTGGTGCTCTACCGTGAGATAAAGATGAGATAATTGACTTTAAAAAAAATTTGTGTGGATGTCCCACACGTAACTGTGTAACTGTAACTGTGGAATGGCCCTAAGCTCTGTACGTTCTGCGACTTTTCCATGATTGAAAAGGTAGGTTTCTGCGGCCAGAATCAGTATCTACTTGGATGCTCGGGAAACGTCGCGCATTAAGCACCGATGCCAACGTTTTATCCATCATGTTGCAACCTTCCTCAGGGCGAAATACATTTCTTGTTGCATATTATGGCAACCTAAACGTTATCATCTGTGCCTACGACGCGGCGTCTCCTAGACAGCCAAGTAGATATTTTTCGTTATTGATTTTTTGGAGAGGATGCCATTCCAAAGAGACGTGGAGTGTATCATGATTTATTCGAGTATTACAAAAGAGGCCAGTGGTATTATTGAAAAATTACCTTCCACTTAATCTTCTTGCCACGATAACATAAAGTCTTGAGATCATTTTGTTTATGTTACTCAAGTAAATCAGTTCTACTACCGATTTGAAGTTTTCTAACATTGTCGAAATTGCTTATATGAACTTAAGAACAATTATCGTAGCTAACGAAAAGTAATGTTGGAAAGAACTTTAAATGTGGGCGATCCATTAATGCGAATCACAAATAATTCATCAGAATCGAGATTGGTAAAATAAAATAGCATTCATCTCTCAAACATTGCATATCTACAGAAAATAATGAGCATCTAACCGACAATTCAGTCAACTAACAATTGAAAATGTGCATTTGCCCGCTCTCAGACAGTTTGCGGACTGCGGATGAAACTTCAATCTAAATACATAGTGATTTGAAAGTCATTCAGATAGAAAAAAATCACCACCGCCAATCCTCAGTTAGATAATCAAATTTTCTGATGTAATTTTGCTGAGAAACATTTGGTTTTTGCTCAGCAGTTTGACGATTTCTCTTCTTCTAAAATGTCCAGAAGATTGTGCTTACATCGAATCAAAAAGTCAATGATGTTTTTAAATACTACCGAAAACAAAATCGCCTTTTTTCTGCAAACGAAGGAAAACGAACTTGACAGAATGGAGGTACAAATTACAGCAGACTTGTATACAACAGTTCTGCGATCGTGCCCGCTGTTAGGCCGCCAGAATTTTAGACCTCTAGCTGGCTGTCAAAATTGCAATACACTCGCTGTTCACAAATTGCGATAATGACCCCTCGAATCACTTACAGCGCTTCAAGTCTTGGGAGTGCGCACTAAAGTGGCTGACACATAATGGCTGCGACGAATTTGAAAAATTACAACTCTTTCTAAAGAAATTTATTCTTTTGAAGCCAAAACGATAAAGAAATTGTTGCTAATAAGATTAGGAACACACTGGTATTTTTTGGTGTTTTTAACCAAAAACAACTCGCTCTGTACTTGATCAAAAGTTCATATACATTGGCAAGTTAGAAGCCTTGTTGTGTTCGTGAATAAACTCTCCCTGCAATCTCTCTCTTTCTCCATTCTCCAGAGAAAGAAAGAAAGAGTGAGAGAGAG
>BOPP01000016.1:5679939-5690899 GCA_017312745.1 Gryllus bimaculatus
CACACACAAGGTATGCAAAATGAAAGTAAACTGTCCCCTCCACTTAGAGATACATTACATCAATGCCGAACAAGTGGACGGCATTTTAAGAGTTGCTCATCTATTAACATTAAAAAAAGTCCACAATATATTCTACCTTTGTTAATATCTTTAAATATGAAACACGTAACAAGCTTTAGTTGGATACCCCCTGGATATATTCAGATGATATTATTTCTTGTATGGCATAATATCCTGGGGAAATACATCTTATAGCTTCCAGACTACAAAAATGGACGAATAATAAGCAAATTCCACCTACATGATTCTTGTAAGCCTTTCTTTATTAATCAAGGTGTTTTACCATTACATTTCCCTTGATTTACAAATCAGTGTTATTTGTCAAAAATTACTTATATAGGGTCGGGAATATATTTACAGCACATACCGATGTCTATAACTACAACACTCAACGTAGTAATCATATTCATCAGGTGACAGTATCAACAGCTTACTACAAACAATGTACATACAATACATCTACATAATTTTACAACACTTTGCCCGAAGACTTTAAACGATTAAATGCGATACAAAAGTCCCAAGTAAAATATTTGCTGCTGCATAACTGTTTCCATACAATTAGAGACTACACCGAGCATCCAAAAGGAAAGTGTTAATTTTAACAATGATATTTAATGTATTATTTACCATTTGGACTGTATAATTCTAAAGAACCACTATCAAGTATTGTACTTCATCTTCTGGGTCCATGACTCCCATCTCGATCATGTTTTCGTCCAGTTTCCCTGATTCTTGAGTAAATACTGAGATGGCCCTATGTATTACTTCTTGACCTCCCCATAACACGTCACACAAAGTTTTTTAATTGTTTGACGTCAATAAATAAATAAGAGGGTGTTGTTTAGCTTGTTTTGCCATCAGAAAACATGGCGGTCAGTAGTGCAACGTGTTTCAACCATGGGCGATCTATTTGCACATAATTCCTCTCTTCTTAATTAAAGCTCGTTGTATACGAATGATGAACAGAGTGCTGTATTGTATTGTGACTCCCTACTGCATTCCGTGAGTGCGAATTTCCGATTCTAATATTTACTGTTACATGAGGTTCCCACTTCAATTTAAGGCGCTTCAATCCAGAAGCGATTTTTGAAACATTTTAAACCCAATAGAATTAAAGTTTTCAGTACGTCAGAATATATAGGCGGCTCCACATATTCGGCATTCGCCGAGCAGCTCGTCCAATCCAGAACAGCTGATGTGTTCGGCGAATGTTCGCTCCCTTTGATGTGTCCTAAAGACCGACACGTGGTTGGTAGGGCGAATACCTAATGTGCGGCGCTCGGCGAATCGCAAGCAACCCGTCCACACTGCTCGGAATGCCGCATGTGTGGAGCGTTCTTAAGGCGATGCAATGCACGGCATTGGACAGGACGGGAGAGGTCGTAATCGGGCGCTATGTTGAGGGACAGGGCATGGGTGCCCGTGCCCTCCTGACCGTGGGACAGGGGAAGGGAAAGGCATCGCATATGGCGAAGCGAAGCCAGGCGGTGTGGGGTTGTAAGTTAAATTACTTTGTGCTGGTGTTGGTCGGGTATAAGTTATTTTAAAGCGATTACGTGTTCGTGCTCTACCAGACTAAAAAAAAAAACTTTCACTGCGCATATTCAAAAGTGGCCTTCCCTACCAAAACTACAAACATTTCTCCGCCTGCCTGCACTCTGTCACAACATCGCGCGCCATCTCTTTCTCTCGTGGGTCGCGCGATAATTCAACACTGCGAGTTTGGCAATAACAAACTGATGAGTGAGAAGGGTCAGAAGAAACGCAGCTTACGTGTTTCTGCAGTAGAGGTTGTCCAAACGATAAACAGAAAACAAGCTGTGTCTTGAAGAACTGTTCAAGTAATAAGATAATGTAATGGACCAACTCATCGATGAATTCGTTTCTTAGGACACTCCTGGTAGTGCGAGTTCCTCTTGCAACAATGAGGGCAGAGATGACGAGTGGCCGCCTCGTCTTGTCGCCTCCGCGATTCCTTATCGCCGAGAGAAGTCTCAGCTGCCGCAGGGTGGGGGAATCCTCCGAGACTACACCGAGGGTTCGTCCGCCATGATGGCTCTTTTTGCGAGCGGTACAGCTTCGTCGCTTACCAATCAGGCACAAATGTCTTACCTAGTACTAAAACTTCTTTATATGAGATTTCTCAACTCATGTTCATTCGCAAAAGTGATAATCTTCAATCTCCTACATGCCCTGAAAGTTGCAGCATTTATTCTGAGACATTCAGTATACTATGTACAAGTATAAAGTTCCTCAAAACTTCTTTCTGGATCCGCTCCTGCATATATTGTAACATTTTGCATTCTTTCTATGAATTTCTCTTTAAGACGAATTTTGCACTTGTTTCTCAATTATACATTTGTAGTGTCGTAAGAACAGACCCTCTAGAGTGAGCCCTCTTTTCCTTTAAAATTGGTAGCACAAGTCAGTGCTTGCTAGCTCCTGATGCTCACTTCAGCACTATATACCACAGGAAAGTTGAAAATGCCCTCCACCTACTTATATGCACTTCTAGCTTGTGTAAAAAATGTGTTTCGTCTCTAATTTATTGAAGTTTTATTTTCTGTATTTAAATATGCCTCTGATTATGAAGGAGGATTTCCATAAATATTGTGAAAGCAATATTTATATGAATATGAAACATTGTATGTTGATAATATTTCTTTTTTAGGCCAGATATTTCATTGTCATGTGATTCCTCTTTGCCTTTCCTAACACCCTGATGAATACAGCTCCTCTCCTCTTTTGCCATTTATTATACGAGGCCTAAATGTTGATAGCTTTCTTTTAAGGTTGGTGTTGAAACTTGCCCAAAAGGCACAGATTCCAAGAAAATATGACAAATTAGCAAGTAGTTGCATCAAATAACTTCACAAAGAAATATAATTAGAGGACAAACATGTCATGAAATTAAAGTCTACCTTCGATTCTAAAATATGGAAACAATTAAATAGATACATGATGGAATTTATGAAGTATTTTATCATTGTATATCATTATTGATAATTTTCCATGAATACATCTTTTTTCAACAAAAATATAACTTTTTGTTTACATTCTCAATTTCTTACTTTTCAGTTGTGTCTGTGTCTGATAAAGAAACTTCTTATTTATACGCATATTCATGTATTTACACACATTCACCTGAGACAAGTATTTTTAATCAGCTAACTTCCTTCTGATCCCCCTCTAATTTATTGCAAATACCATCAGCTGTGTACAATATTCCTCCTATGATTATGACATTGACTAATAAGTATATTTTTAAGCTATTTATGAGAGATGCATTTTAAAACAATATAAGTAAATATTCTCATTTTTATTGCTACTATTAAATGTAATGAAAAAAATTAAAGAAGTGAAGCAAATATGTTTAAAGAATCCTGTATGAATTTTGAGGGAATCTCTAAAACAATAGCCTAGATATTTCTTATCTAAAATAGATACCCCGAATTTCATCGGAACGTACTAAACACTACAGTACTATTTTTTTCTATATTCATAATAAAATAATATGACATGTTTTTGAAATTCAGATTAGGTAATTTATTGTAAAAGACCAGATTTTAAACTCACTTTAATAAATAATTTAATAAATCAATGAAAGGAGGCACATTAAGAGACGTTATCGATAAATTGTTCTCAAAAACTTCATTGAGAATGTAGTGGTTATTTAAATAAAAAGATCATATACTGAACTGCTTCAGACCAAATTCAATAATATGCTATGCTTCTAATCAATCTCTTCATGTTAATCTAGTCCTATGTAAGAGCTGAAGAGATAACATGGAGAGAATAGATTTTTTTTTTTTTTTTTTTTTTTTTTTTTTTTTTTTTTTTTTTTTTTCACTTGTCTAAGTCCACACACAAGAGATGAGCACAAATAAAAGCTCTGGAGTAATAACAATATCAGATTTCTGCCTTAAGGGGCCCTAAGCATGACTGAACTTAATTATAGCCTTTGCAATTTAAAAATGTAATAAGGAAGTAATTTAATACATTTATGAACTATATAAAGGGGTATTTAAAAAAGGTATGGGGGCCTTTATAGTGGGGACTATAAGCAGATGCTCAAACTGCTCATTAATTAATCCACCCCATACACTGCAGTTGGGTTTGTACAATATTTGTCAAACAGGACGATGAAATCTGAGTTGACAAAAATAGCTTGTGCTTCTTCAGTTTGATGCATTTTTGAGTTCTATCTCTTTCATTCATTCATTCTGAACCTTTAGTTTAACATCGTCCTTTAAATCTTAGTATGCTATTTTAGATGTACATCACTTTGTTGTCTTCATTACCATTGAAATAACATTTTAGATCTTCAAACACAAGATGTTTTGAAAAAATACTTTTCTCTAGAGGTATGCAAGCTACATGAGAGTCAATAAACAATATCAAAATTTTATTGAAATACCCTTCGTCACAAACCTTCCATTTAGAAATGTTCGAGATTTATTAATAGTAAAAGATATAAATACAAAAAATATTCAGTATGACTTTATGAATGGAATTTGCTACTATTAAATATAATGAAAAAAATTAAAGAAGTGAAGCAAATATGTTCTAAACCTGTATGAATTTTGAGGAAGTCTCTAAAACAGTAGCCTAGATATTTCTTATCTGAAATAGATACTTGGAATTTCCCCAAAACTTACTAAATACTACAGTACTATTGGAATCTGTATATTTTTACCCATTTTAGGTTTAACAAGTATCTTCAAAAAAGTTTCCTAAAAATTATTTGAGATGATATCCAATTGGGATGTAGCTTGCATAGTAAGTGTATAACCTGTTTATGAATCTGATTCCAGGTGGGAACAATAACAACCTAAGCACTTTATCTATGGTGTTTATTCTTGTCGGCGTGGTGAAAGGGGTCTTCATTTGCTTTGCATTAATGGCTGTTTGCTACAGGTATTGTGTCCTGCCAGAAAACGTCGATTCATTACTCTCTGTTAACCCCAAATCATAAAAAAATAATTCTCTTCATAATACGCTTGTTAGCTCATGTCCTTTTTTGTGCTTGTGTTAGTTCTTTCTTGCATCCCAGTCGACATGTGACAAGATGCCTGGACAAGGGATGGTTTTGTATGTTTTAGAATCTGGATGATCTAGAGTAACAATGAACTGGGCTATAGTTAAATGGAAATTTTAGACAGCAACTTTACTCTAATACAGGCAACAAATCTTGGCATCCATGATTTGATCACACTATATATTCCATTTTCTGAATCTTAGCTGTTATGAGGAAACAATTGTGAAAATTTGGTAGATTTCTTCTTTTAATAATATCTTTTTTGTAACCATTCTATGAAAAAACTTTATTATTATTATTATTATTATTATTATTATTATTATTATTATTATTATTATTATTATTTATTTTTTACAAGCAATATTTCATTACCTTACCACATATTAATATAACATCTTTAATGTAATTCCTTTGTAATGACTTATTTTAAAAAAATTAAAGATAAGTATGAACAATTATTGCTGTATGTAATTGCATTTCATAGCAGAAGTTTTGGAAACTTTACATTTCGAGTTTTACTTTTCCTTCACTCATTTTTTCTATAACAGAAATTGATTGTTAGCTAGTAGTCTTGAGAAAGTAGAACTTAACAAGCTCTGAGTAAATGTGATATGGCTCCCAGATACATAAAGCACAGTGTAATGAGATTTGAACTTCTTACAGCTATGACTAATTGAGCATGGTGCCAAACTATTTACATTGTTTGCAAAAGTTATTTCTCAATGCAACTTTAAACAGCATTTGTTTTCATGGTAGGTGACTATTATTTGTCTTTATTTATTTGATATGTACCATTATTTTAGAAAAAATAAGAAACTGGTATTTCAGAAATAAAAGTCAATTATGAAATCTCTAAGTCGTAAACAAGAAATATTTCAAAGGAGGGTATCTTGTCACGATATGTTATCCTATTGTGTAATAATTTGATTAATGCACAATTGCTGCTCATAAAGTTTCACCTACATAGATAACTGTCATATTTTGCATGTTTTAATTTTAAAACTAAAGATAAAGTCTAGATTATATTTAAACATTATTAAAAAATCACTGAATAATTTGCACTCATTCACAGTAGAATGGAAGAAAGAAACAATTATAACTAATATATGTAATATAATTTCACAAATTGCTTTCTCAAACAGCATTTAAATGAATCCTAGCATATTATACCTAAAGACCCTGTATGAGGGTAAATGTAGCTGCAAATGTGTTTTGTGCATCATCCTTCATGTGTTGTGTAAGTGTTTGGACATGATAGTGTTGATGTTATTTCTTTCATTTTCTCATTGTAAGTATAAGAATTTCTTTCTTTGATCGCAAGATTAATGTAAGAAAAACTAATATGCTCCAGTTTCTTTCATATGGAACTAACTCTCAAGGGCCAGTAAGAGTTTTCAGTAACAATGAGGCAATGAAAGATATCTAATATATATTGTGAAAGCTTGTTTGATATTTGCTTCTATGTTGTCTAATTGCAGTGGTCCTGTGACATCACAATTGCTTCGCTGACTTGTGTCTTCAGTAATCACGTTGTCTGTGTTGTCTTGTTTCATATATACTGAGCAACTAACAGTATTTTATTGCTACTGTTGGTCTATTTTGAGTACTATTTGTTGTATGTGTGTTTTGTGTGGGTGTGATTGTGTATTTATGTTAAAAATATGTGTCTTCTTTATTTTGTAGCTGGTAATTAACTGTTTTTGACATGTGTGTAGGTGGTTGCAGTTCAATGGTTTTATTTAAGATTGTGAAAAATATCTTGGTATTGCTGTTTTATTTAATTTAATTGTGATGCATAATAGTCCTGTGCTGATTTATTGCTTTTCTCTTTTTTTTCTTTTTTTCCTTCTTTCTATCTCTTTCTGTCTGCATGCCTGGGCATCATTTGGGAACTGTCCCAACATGACGATGTATATTGGCATCTCCCAACACAATCACCGATTGGTTCTGCGTCAACTGTCATCATCATCACGGGATACTAATATCGTAAATCAATCTGGTAATATGTATATATTATTCATTATTATGAACTGGAACATAAAAATAACTATAATATTGCTGCCTCCTCTTCAATATAACATCTGTGTCTCCTGGTGGCAACGGGTGACATCTCGTCTACTGTGAGTCACTTTAAACTTATCTGATGTCTTCCCCTCATATTACTTATTTATACACACCTATATTTTTATTCCTGGCCATGTTCAATGATACAAAACAAATTTCCAATATTTTAAATTGTTCTTTTTAATTTTCCTATTTTGTAAATTTTTTTTTTTTTTTTTTTTTCCAAAATATATTATGGTTTAATAATTCTCTTCCCTATCATTACAATAACTGTAACTAATGATTTTGTCTACAAATTTCATTAAACATTTTCTTTTACTTTCATATATGAACTACTTTTATGTTAATTTATTTTATAATTCTTGTAGAGAGTTATCATGGCACCAACACGGTGTTTTTGGTAGTAATGCTGATGTCCGTGGTAGGGGGGGTTTTCATTGTTTTTGCCCTGATGGCCCTTTGCTACAGGTCAGTTGTAGTACACAAAAACTTCTCCCTGTGCCTCAGGTTAGTGAGCAGAATACAAATGAGCAGGTAGTTTTCACACACTCACTTGGTTATTTGCAGCCCTTACAGTAGTTTTTCAAAACATTTAATTTCTTTTTAGTACTTTTTTAACATACTTCCCTGTCCCTTTGTGTAAAATATTTTACTTTGGTCAGGGTATCTTTAAATACGTACTCGGGATTTATGGAGAGAATCAGAAAAACAAATTCTCTTCATATATGCCCAAGCCTTGGTTCAATCTCAAACAGCCTGTATGCTTATAAGGTAATTATTTTAAATTTTAGGGAATATTGATAATCTACATACACAATTTTAATATCATTTTGAAGACAAATGTAAATTCTTTCTTCAAGAACAAAAAATCTAGCTATTTATTGAACATTTATATATTTTACTAATATGCTGGAAAGGAAGGAAAACATATTATATGTTTTTATGAAATAATTATTAGTATTTAATTAGATGATAAGACAGGAGTGTGAGTGTGTGTGAGACTTGTTTTGCTAACCTGATTCCTAAACTGAGGCAATTTCTTATTGTGCAGACTTTATTTTCAGTGAAATCTGCAACATTCTTGTAAGTTACTTATTTATGAATGCTCCCTGTAAAGAACACAACTATTACAGTTAATAAGCGAATTTTCCTTCTCCTTGCAAACCTGATTTTAAAAATTCTCTTTCATCAAAAGTATATTATTATTAATTTTACGACTACTTTGGCACTTCCAAAATTTTTAATGGCACTGTTTTGTGTGAGAATTGGTTTTTTGCAGCACTCAATCAATAGTAAGATTAAATTGCTGACATGAGCATATTCATTGTACTAGAAAATGTTCATTAATAATTCAGTTCTTTTTATTGAATATGAATTTTTTGTACAATGGAATACATGTATATTTTGATTTAACAATTATCTTTCCAAGTTCAAGTTACTTTCATTTTTTTAACAAACTGATCATTTTAAAATCAGGTATGATATTTACCTGTTATCAATTAGTTCCTTAATTTTTGGGGAAGAAATGTCAATAAAAAATAAATAACATTTTTGCTCATGTCTAGAACTCACGAGTGTTTTTAAACAATTTTTTTCACCTTTACCCATATATATTGTTTTTCTTTTCATGTATGTGTGTGTGAATGTTTTAAGCACCTGTTTTACATAGCTTCTTCACCATTTCACTTATGCTATGAGACCCACCGGCAACAAGAATCCACTTTACCATACAATTCTTGGTATTGGGACAATATTCTCTTCATTTCATTGATGATTTTATCCTAGTTCTTTAACTTTCAATCACTTCAGGTACACATGAAATACAATACTTTGTGTACATATACTACTGAACGTGACTGATTATTTGAATCTGTTTGAAGAATAAATCTTGAGTTGTAGTGTCTATTACTACTTTTTACATAAACTATTTAATTTTTTTTTTTTTGTCATTTATATTGGAAATCCCAAGCAATTTAGAGGCAACAGGCTGCATAAGAAGTAATCGTTCCTGTTGGCAACATATTCACTTAAAGAAAGAACAAAGCTTGAGATTGAAAAATGGAATTCATTCAACTGAGGCGTATTTAAATAATACCATTTATATAGTGTTGTTTCTTTCATAATCCATTGTAATGTAGATTCATTAAGAATTTTGTAGTATGTAGTATCTTTGTCACATATGTGTTGTCGAATGCAAATCAGTTCCCTTTCTGCACTATATTCCACTAATCCTGCTGGTACAGAACCCTATGATTAGTGGAGACTCTCTTTCACATTGAAGTTTAGCCTTGTGTAGTGGACATTTCATTTTAGTGACACATTTTCATGAAAACAATAAATAAATATAACCTTGATCAAGAATTTGCAAGACAGACTTCAATGTAAAATGATGTATGTGTTCAATCAGAACCTCTTTGTAATAAGTAATATTTGTAAGGCACTACATTATCACTTCTCTTTTATTATTAATTTAAATGCATCATCATTTAAAAATATTTAGTATTTTTACGCTCTGTGATATATGTGGAAAGTCATTTTACATATGCATGCTATTCATACCTTCAACTTCCCTTCTGCCAAGTCTCAGTGATTGCCTGGGCGGTAGCATACTGGCTTCTTTCTATATTGCTATGTAAATAGCTATCACCAGTACAGTGATGTGAAAGTGAAACTTAAGTGAAAATGTTATAAGCATATGAGTACAATTACACTGTGTTATGTTCACATATATTACAAAAGATAAATGTAATGGCTAGTAATCTCTCTTGAAGCTTTGTAATCCCAGGTGGACATTACATTTTTGTCACAAAAGTAGTAAAAACATTGTAACATTGATTATGTAATTATCATTAATAGGAAACTCTCACTTAAGTACTTTAGACACAAAAACCCATTTCTATTCTTATATAAAATCAATAAATGCATATAACAGAATGATAAAGTGTGTTAAAAAGTAAAGAAAAAGAAGGTACATTTGCCTCATCCTAAATTTCAATATGTTAAACACTGGTAATACAAAGTAGATAGATCAAGAAATACATTTTCTTTCAAATAAAGTTATTTTTCTCAATTTGTATGAATTAAAAATTGGATTGTAAGATATTATTTCAGTTTGCCACAGAATGAAAGTTTTTTTTTGGAGAGAGAATATAATGTGCACATCTATATCAGAATTTTTTGAAAGTATAAAAACTGTAAAATCATCTTTCAAATAATTTTTGCCTTAAATTAATAATTGTTCATTTCAATATTCTATCAAATAAAGAATATTTTGACTCGTTATGAAGAGATGCCTCTCCTGCATCCAACACCTTTTGCCTTAATGTTCTTATACAGTGAGATGGCCATCAAAGAACTATTTTTATTCTCTTCACTTTCATCACATTTCTAGAGATTAGATAGTAGATCAATGCCATAGGAAGATTTACTATTCAAATTTAGTTACACACTAAATAATTTTTTTTCAAAATAGATATTTCATTTTTTTATTTCTTTTCATTTTTAAATGAGTTTGTGACAGCCAAACAGCATTAATATATTCAGTCACGTACAGATCCTTATCTTCTTCTGTACTTGTTCGCTATAAGTACTGGTAATATTTGCACAACTGAATTTTTCCCTCTTTTTTGTTCTTTTTTTTCCCCTCCTGATATTTAGTAGTGTGTTAATAGCCTTACTTTAGTAGGAAATAATATCTCAAAATGAAGTTCTTTCAAAAATTGTATAATTATTTGTTTATGACTTGCCAATTAAGGAATTTGTTTTTCAGTAACCGTGAGTGGTAAGTGGAACAGA
>BOPP01000016.1:5690922-5752034 GCA_017312745.1 Gryllus bimaculatus
TTTTTTTTTTTTTTTTTGGAGGTCTTAATCAGTAATATTTTATTTAATATTTCATTTATTCATATGTGTATATGTAAATGACTTGTATCAATTATAAGTGACTTCCAGAATTTGACAAAAAGTAAAATTTGGATGACATGCACTTAATTAGTGTGTGAGCTTCAAATCTTCTCAAGAATTAGTTCCAGAATTTTCTCTCCATTCAGATCCCATTTAATGCAAAATATTTTTTTTTTCTATTTGTTCATTCACAGCTTTAATTAATGTATTCATATCAAATTATTTTCACTATATCTTACCCCTTAACAGAAGACAATATAAAGTACTTAAGTGCCTAATGAATATACAAACAAGACTTTGCTACTTGTAATTACTTCATATGACTTAAGTTTTGCTTAGGCAAGCAGTTCACTACATTTTGGTGTTTTTGCATTTTGGAACCAACACCCTTACATGACAGGGTTTGCAAGAAAGGGTGTCATGCTGTTGTTTGGCATTTCATGCTCTTTTTTAATTATGTGTGTTTTTATTAAGTTGTTCCCTTTATTTTGTAGCAGTATTTGTGTGTGTCTGTTGCTATGACTGTAAGGAATGTGTGTGCTTCCCAAACTGTCCCAGTCAGTAATATTGTCCTAGAACAATATAATTAAATAATTGCAAATAAGCTTTAAACATGTCACTTTTGCACTGATGCAAACTGCAGGATGCTGTGTTACATATTGTGCACAAAATTACATACACCACAATTTATGTAAAGTGCTGTACATATTTATTTCCAATCAAATTATTTTGGTTGCAATGTTTATGTTTGCAATTTAAAAGTGTATTTCTTTTAAGTTTTGCATCAATCAACTTTTTGCAAAAACACAAAATTGCTCTGGGAAGCTATGCTAATTCCTGTAAATACTTTTTTCATTTTTAATTGTTTTCGATATTTGGTAAATGTAGTAACTTTAAAAATAAACTGTATTATGTGTTTGCTGTATTCGTAATGCATAAGTAATTTTACTTTGCATTTCTTGTAATATTTGTAGCATGTGACCCATCATAAGCTTCTAGCCCTTGGTGTTAATATGAAATACTGGCAAAGAATGAAACATGTTAAGTTTTAATTAAATTATTAATATTAATCTTTAAAAATTTTCAAATTTTCATTATTTTAACAACTGATTAAGAAAATATTGTTTTAAGCTTCATATGTATTCATTTGCATTTCATTCTTCTTAACATTAGCCTTGTCAATATTATGTTTTTATGCTCATTTGCTTCTGATGAAGCACATGTCTACTTGGAACATGTGGACTGATTCGGAAAACGTTATTCTTTTTCTTTCTCCTTTTTTTTCCTTTTCTGTTTCCTTTTCCTCCTAGAAGGAAGAGCACAATGCCGAAATATGACTCACCATATGCAAAAAAGCCAATGATGAAGAAGTATGCCACCAAAGGGCCTAATCGTAACCCAGAAGAAGCTGCTATGGAAAGTGTCAACAAGATTCTTACATTTGGCAGCATGCCGTCCTATAGGTAAGGACTAATAAGCAAGACTATGCAAGCCAAAAGGCAAATTCTAGGAGAGAGAGAAACAATATTCTATAATGTATACTTTCACAAAGATTACAATGGCCGAAAGACAAGTTAATTTTAAAATTAACTTTTCTCATTCTTGCAATAAGAGTTTGCATCAAACACATCATTTTCTTACAGCATATTATTCTACATACTGTGTATAAAATTTATTATTTATGATTAATAATGCAAATAGTGTGTTTTCAAAAATTATTAATGTCAAGGGATAATATGCAACAGAATCATCCAAGATAATGCTTCTGAGTGTAAAGACAATTTCTAAAGAGACCAATTAAATTATTTGTACTATGTTTAAATGTTATAAATTTTAAGACAGTGATTGCTATAATTAAAAAAGTAACCTAAGCATTTGATAAATTAAATATAATTATATACTCAAGAACAATTCTCAACAATATTTTTCATCTTGAGAAGGTGTGACATTACTCACAAATATTCTTAAAAATTCTCTTTTCCTAGATGACTCCTGAAATACTATTCCTTCACAGCACTTCAAAAACGTTTACTAATAAATTATGACCTTATCCTCATAAATCTACAAAAAAAATAGAATGTATGATAATTCCTTACTGGGATGAGTGAGTGAATGAATGGTTAGGTGTGTGTCTGCTTCTTTATAAATAATTTGCTATCCATAAGTTGATTATGTGTTTTGTTTTAAAGGTCCATTTTTGTGTAATTTTTTAATATTTTTGTAATCACTTTTGAAGATAACAGCTGTAATTCATGGCACTTCCTATAAATGTATGAAATTTATTTTTGATTAAATAGTAATATCAATTTTCTTTTTGAGGTAAAAGTAAATTGGCAATGCTTAAATATACATAAGACATTTTGAAAATTTTTATGTGAATCCTTGTATGTTATAACAGATTATGTTTGTTCTTCTTGTGTTCTTCTTCTTCTTCCTGTATCTTTCTTTTTGGTTAATAAACGTTTTGGTTAGATGGGATTCTTGGATGTACCAACTTTTAAACTTCATCTCCATCAATGTTTACATTTTAAAACTCTGGTGTGACACTGCTGACATATGGAGGTTGGATTTTCCTGTCCATCCAAAGACGTATAGAGGATCTACCTTAATTGTATTATTCATAATATCAGTCACAATTTTTATTACAAATCATTTTGCAGAATATCTCATATGTAATTCATTTTTAATTCCTTTTTCTAACTTTCAAGTATTAATTCAGTAAAAGTTTTGAATTATGTGGCTACATTTTTTTTAATAGAAATTACTCATTCAGATAATCTGTAATTTTTTTTATATGCTCTTTTAAAAATTAATTTGGAAGAATATCTATTAAAGTGCATGTTTGCTTATTTTAAGTAAAATATTGTGGATTTACAGTTACTTGTAAATCATTTATCAGAAGAAAGTGAATTTATCTTGTACCACCAACATATATTTGCTTCTCTTTTCTTTTTCTAAGCAGTACTTAAAATGGCTCTAATTTTTTCATACATCATTATAAAAGTATACACATTTTAATTTATAAGTAAGCTATTGCAATGATATTGTGCCTAGACATTGGCCGTTTATATTTTTCTCACTTGTGAGATACGTACATTCAAGAGAATGGAGGTACTGAAAACACATTTAAGGAATAAATGAAACAAAACTAAATGTAAAAAAATTAACATTTAATAATGTATATATTTGAGTAACTTAAATGTCTTTAATAATTTGATTGTTTCTTTTGAACCCATTGGTATAAATTCTTATAAGACAGTTACTCGCTGAAATGAAAATTGAACCTGGGTCAACTTTCTACTTTGTTATCTGTAAATATTTGGAAAATTTTTCCTAGAAAACAATTGCAATTATTAAAATATCTTAATCAAATATTGACATAAATATTAAATAAATAAGTTCAAAAATGTTTCCAGTATCTCCTATTTGTAGTGTGGACTGCAGCCCACTCCATATGCTTGGCTTGCACTTCCTTTTAGTTCTATTTTTGCATAAGCAGACTATCATGAAGAAATATCTAACTATATTTTAAAGATTCTTTGAATTCAAAATCTGTCTGGAACATTACATGCAATCCCATTCTTGTCATCAGAAAGCAAATATCTCATAGTCTGCTTATATTCATTCAATTTCTACTGATAAAAATAAGTATATAGAATGAGCCTTGAAGGCTTAAACAATTGGTTGACAGATTGTTGTTCTGTTTTATCAGTCGCGCAGATTCCCAGCGTGTGCTGTTCCGCCCGATGAACCATATGACAACAGGACTCGCCTCACGCTTCCAGCAGTTAGTTAATCCATTCACTGTTCTGCTCGCTTTTCCATTTCTTCTTTGCAATTCAATTTATGAACCTTTAGTGCCGCACACATGATAAAATTTTGATTTGCTTCAACTAATGGTAAACACTGAGAACACGCAGGTTTATGAAAGAAAACGTCAGTGGAATTAATTTTAAATATTGGTTATCTTTTCACATTCCTAATGAAAAAATCATAAATTGTATAGAAATATTTTTGAACATTATAAGTATTATTAGAAAAATATTAAATGTGTATCGTATAATTGGTACCTAATTTTTCAGTAGAATGTTCTGGTGTTTACCACTTCATAATGATACATGTTTCATATGTTCATGTAGATGTTTAATTGCATGGAAAAAAGGAAGTAATTTTATTTTTTAAATTCTATAGCTGCTTTTTTCTCATAATTCATGTGCCATTATTTTATTAAATGTCAACAACTTCTATGTTGTTCCCATATTTCACAATGCATATAAAAGTTGGTGTTAGGAATTTTACAATATAAGGAATAGTCAACATATTCATACTTCCTTTCTTGTGTATTTCCTTTGATTTTGAAATAGTTGTTGTTTTTGTTTTTTGTGGCAATATCTCAAAGCTCAAAAAATTAAATAAGTTGCCTTATTTGATAGTTTTATTATTGTATTGTGTTCAATGAACTTTCATTCACTAAATTCTGTTATGAGCTGTTTTTATGTCATTGAATTAGAAGCAGTTTCAAATAAATTATAGTGATCATGGAAATAGAAGAAAACCACTGAAAAGCTGTTTATTTTCTTACCAGGTTCATATTAATATAAAAAAAATTTCTATCTTAGAAAATTTGTGTAAGGTATACACAATGACAAATTAGAAATTTAATACATTTCAAGCATTTGTAAAGTGTAGTAGTTGGAGTCTGTTGTTTTGTTATAATATTTAAATATTTTTGTTTATTACTGTTTGCTTCAAATGAGTTCAATCGTATTCATTTGGAAAAATTTAGAATATTGAGAGATTGTGATAGATTATCCTATTTTTCAGAAATTCAGTAGTTGATTAATCTTGTTAAGCAAGAATGCATCCAAGTTTTAAAATTTGTGAAAAAGAAAAAGAAATTATTATTTTTGTTTTCAATGTTCAAGTTTGCTTTTGTTCTGCTGGTTGTATATTATGTAAGCATTAAAAAACTTAAATTTGTGGCCACATTTTTTTTATTATTAGAATTTTTAGTTTAATAACCAGAAGCAAAGTATATGCAAGCATTGGTGGACACACTGTTAACATGACACAGTGGTTATAATTGATACAATTTATTACAATTTACAATTAAAAATGTCACTAATGTATGAAAAGTTTGCTATTGTAGTTGTATGTAGTCTTTCCCTTCTGTCTTCTGCTTGCAATTTTCCATTTCATTTTTAACATATATCAACCATTTGATTGGATTACAATACAATAGAAATAGCAAATAAATGTTTCTTTCAATCCTGTGTGCTCCTGTGTATTTTGTGTTGTGCTCACAGGGAACACAAAATTCAACAAATGAAACGCATGGGATCAGGTAGTGAAGAGGATGCAACTCACTCAGGTATTTTGCTTTTCCCAAAATTAATTAATCACATCCATTGCTTGACTGTAAATCAATACATTTAAATCCAAATAACAAATGTACAAGATATCATTGGTAATTAGACTTCATTTTGAAATAAAATTTTGTAAAATATATTATTAATTAAATAGCTTTAAAGTTAATTCAGTAATGTAATATCAACTAAAATATATCAGAAACTTTATCAACTTTTTAAAATTTCATTTATTGTGTATTGATTACATATTTAGAACAGTAATGGAATCAGGCATTTTAATTTTTAAATGAAATATTTATTTTTGAAGTTAGTAAAGTTAAAATGTTGATTATAATAATTAAAATTTGTAATTCATTTGATAAATAATTAATATATAACATTTTATTCAAATTTTTAGAAAATATTAATGATTGAAAATTATTTTATTGCTAAATTATAGTAAATTAATGTTAAGATATTCTTTCCTTATAAGTTCTGATATATAGTAAGTAAAAATTAACTAAGCACAAAAGAAACAACCTAAATTTGGTAGTGTTATCCTAGAAATATTCAATCAAGTTTCATTTCCATTGCATTGATAAATAAGTGAATACCAGATATTTAATTCTATTAATGTTTTCTTATTTTACAGGGGATGAAACTGTGTCCTTCATTGATCTCCCTCCCAACAACCTCTCCAAATTACCAGAAAAGGGCATTTTAAAGAAATCAGGACCCTATGGCACTGTAATGGGTGATGTATGTAAAGAGAAGTGGTCTGAAGATTCACAGTCTGACAATCAAGAAATAATGTCTCAGTCAGACAATAATTTGGGTCCTGATATGATGGGTGGAGGAGGAGGAGCTATATCTGAAGTTGAGAGAACCTTGAAAAGCCTCAATGGTTATCATGAGGATATCCTTGAAGCACTGCGAACTGCGGCAAGCCATAGAGGAACTGCAACTCCCTCTGGAAGTAGTAGTTTACTCAGTGAAGAGATAATTCGAAAGTCTTTAGGTATGAATTAATTTCACATCAAAAACATTTTATGAGTTTAAAGAACTCTTAACATCAATTTTAGAATTTTTTGCACTTCAGTAGTATTCTTAAAACTTAAATAAGAAAAAAAACATCATTATAATAATTCTGTTTCTTAATATTACTGTAAATATTACTTGAAAATTGTGATAAATTACTAAATATAATAGAGATCAAAGAAAAAGTTATGTTGGTTTTTAAAAAAGATTTGCAATAACAATAAAAATTATTATTGATTGCTAATTTATTTATTTATTTCCAGCTGAGTGTAGTGGTGGCAGTGGCAGTGTCGGTAGCGGTGGGGGTGGCGGGGGGAGTGCGGGAGCGTATGGTGACTATAAACGTTCAGGCAGTCAAGAAAAAATTTGTGATGGTGTTCCTCAAACCCACACAGTAATGGTGGAAGGAGTTCACCACGTTCCGCACCACTCCCACCACACACACCACCCGGCTCAGCCACAGCCTCCTGATGAAGACGAGGAGGATGAAGTGCCTCCATCATGTGGACCTATTCGCATCAGGAACTTGGAAGATCTCATTCGCCAGTTGGAACACCATTCAGCTCGCCACATGAGCCCTAGTGGTTCGGAAGATATACGAATGTCTGAGACAGAGGCAGATCGGCATTATCGTCTTGAGTCCGCTACTTGCAGTGAGCCACAAACGTGAGTAACCCCTGTATGCATTTCATCTTTATTTTATGTAATGAAGTGTGTTTCTAAAGAACAAATGATAAAAAATAGAGAAAAATATATAAGTGTATTGTTAAAAATTGTTCAGTTAGCAGCAGAGGAATTTTGTTCATATAACAAAATAAATTTTACTAGATATAATTTTTAGAATAAAATGTGTTATTATATAAGTTTCTTTCTATTTAATGGTACAACATCTCAACACTAGGGTCAGTGTTCTTGTTATATTCTTTCATGGTCTACCACTTTCCCATCATTTGGTTACCAATGAAATATTAATTTCTTTTAAACTTAATATTACTTTATCATCAATTAGACAATTAATCCATGAAATCATTGCATTGTTTTTTTAGTAGTATTGTAGAGGAAACATAAATTAACAATATAAACAAATTTATAGGAATTTATGTAGAAATTTAACAGCTTCTCATTACAGTTACCTCTTAAGTGTTCTTCTTCAATATTTGTGAAGTGTTCAATTAAATTTTTGAAAATACTTTATTTGATTATTATTTCAAAGTCTTGTAATAGGACCAACAGATTTATCATTACACAATATTCAGTTATTCAAAACATTCTTATGCTAGCTGTACAAAACAGATAGATATATGAGCAGTATCATGTTTTGAGAGCTATGCATTTTAATTGTGCATTCAATGGCTAGGAGTGAATCCTATCGAAGGTAAGATGTTCTGACTGTAAATCCCTCTGATTTGTTAAGTTATTTTGTGTTGGATGTTACAACTATAAGTAAATATTGATAATACCCATGTGTATACACAGAATGGTAGTCTGGTCACAACCCCACCAATTCCACCTTTTTATGCAGGTCAAAAAGTTTCTGATGTATTACAGTTAAAAAAGTCAAATAAGTTTCTTTTTTTCAATTTAGCATACATGTCTATTACTTTAATTAAGAATTACATCTTCATCTTTTATTGTTTAAAACATTTCCCTTTTTGAAAATTTGTCATGCATGATTCTAGCTAGTTATTGAGGAATTTTTATTCTGGCACTATGTAGCATTGGACAATTTTCACCAGTTTTGGCTACAATTCTTATTGGAAATGTGCATTATATGTATTTATGAGTATGACATCAGTTCTGCACTGTTACTTTATTTCATTTCTTTAAGATATTAAGTTTATTTCTTTTAATAAAAATCAATACCCTAAAACATAGAATGAAACCAAACAAAAAACATCTTAATGTATAAATATAATGTAATGTCATCCTAATGTATCAGCAGTCAAAAATATATAAATGAATATTTGTTTTATATTGAGAGACTGTAATGTTCCAATTATCATCTATTGATAGCTGAACATCTTCCTGAAATGACATTCCACTAGAACGAAAATATGAAGGAGAAAAAATATTGATGCCCAAAAAAACATGAATTATATTTTACCTCTAATTAGGTATACAATTATTTATTTACATTAAATTTTCTTTTAACAAATGACCAAAAATTAAATAAATGATACCAGAAATAAAATAAAATTTGGAACAAGAATGCACTATTTCCATTAAATAAAAATGATGTTAGTCTTTACAAAAAAAGAAAATTATTTTGAGTCAGTAACAACAGCTATGATTAACTGTCAAAATGTAAAACTAAAAACTTTCTTATTTCTGCTGCTTGAAATTAAAGGTGGAATGACAAATACAGTTTGAGTATGGAAAGACACTTCTACACTAGGTTGGTACTTGGATAAGTGCATGTCAGTAGGCTGGCTAGAATTTAGAAACATTGTGTTTTGTTGATAAATCAAACACAATCTTGACCCTATGAGAAGAAAGATATTAACTAAAAGAAACTTAGTTTTAAGATACCTACTACTGATCCTAAATCCATGAGTAAATATATTCTAAAGGACACTTTCCTCTAAGCTAAACCTTACTCATCATTCTATCTTAGGGTCTCGTGATTGGTTAATAATGACATTTTCAAAACGTTATGCTTCTGTAGATTTAGGATAATACATACATCTTATTCCTTTTCAACATTGTTGAATTTTTCTCTACTAATCTCAAGAAAATAATAATCAATTATACAATGTCTGAGTTGTTAAACTTGAGAATTTATACATAAAATGTGCTGAAGAACAGAATATATTTTTCAAGTGATTATCCAACTGAAGATGAACTCGTTCCAAAATTCAAGTGACATTTTTTTATAATGGTAAAGATTGTAATATATCAAAATTTCTTAGTACTCCTTTCATTTTAAGATATGTATTGTAAGGTTTTTGATCAACAATTAATGTTCTAAAAAATTGTATCAAGAAGAAATACTCCTACAGACAATATTTTATTAAAAGTAAATTTATAATGGTAATACACATATATTTCTTTTCTTTTTCTGATGTACATACAAAATAAATTACTGAAATGAGAAATATAGAATTGAAAAGATGATTTTCATGCCAAAAATTATGTAAAAATACTCTTTATTCTCTTTTGAAATATTTTAAAAACTTTTACTCTAAATTGACAATCTGTACTTAGTGAAACAACATGGTTGCAAGAGACAATGTTAGTAAGTGCATTATGTTCCCCATCTCTATTTCTTTGGTAGTTGTTCTTGTTGCTGATGGGATTTTCAATCATTTTTTTATAAATAAAAGTATACTAATCACTGAGTCAATAATGCATTGCATAGAAGTTTGGAGAAGGCCAAGAAGCAATCTTTTTATAATTACAAAAGAAATTAGAAAGTTAGAAAATAAAAATTGGGAATTAAAAATTGAAATTCCTTATAATTATGATTTCTGTTAAGAAGCCATTCAAAAAATAAATTCACTTTTAGGTTTAGTGTCATACAACAGTGGTGCAAATTAATGAGAGAGAAGGGTGTTGATGAATCATGAATGTTCTTTTAATATTCTTGAAATAATTATGGTTTGATTAACATAAAAATTTAAATTAATGTTGAAAATAAACAAAAATGTGTTTTGATTTGAAATTTGAAAAATTATTTTAAAGTCTAAATGAAATTTTACACAGTATTTAATAAGTCAATTTCATTGATCTCCAGATATGGGAAGTGGAAGCAGTGGGTGGAAACAGAACATTCATCTCAAAGGTCTATTAGCTAGTATTAAAGTGGTTATAGATAGGGAATTTAAAAGAATCTTCATTTTCTTCTTCTTCATGCAAGTATTTTACAGCTCTTGTGTCTGTCTTGCATCCCAATCTCCATACCCCTCTATCATTCTAATCATACTCTTCTTGACCTCTTCTTTGCGTATCTTTAAAAACCTAATTCTCTCATTCCTCTCTAGGTTTACCTTCTCTCTAGGTATTTTCTTCTGTCTAATGGAAATCACTCACAAACTTTTCTGAGCCGTCTCTTACAGTCAAGCCTTTTCATGTGACCGAACCATTTCAGCCTTTGTGTTTCCAATTTACCTATAATTGATTTTTGAACCAGAATTTTCTTAATCAGTTCTGGTTCATTTTAGATACACCACAACTTCTTAAAAAATCCATTTGTAGACTCTTTGATTTTTCTCCTCCTCTTTTAGAATCTTAATTTTACAAGGGTATTTTTTGAGTGGCCACATCTCAATTCTCTAGTCCAGTTAACCTTTTCTTCAACTAAGCAACTCCAATTCCCAGTAAACAACTGTTTTAAAACCAGAGAATTGCTGAGGAGTTTGTAGAAAAGCAGTATTTAAATTCTCCATTCTCAATCACTGAACAAATAATTTTATTCATTAGCATTTATTTGAATCTCTATTCTTTTCTCATTCATTTTGTGAAAATCTTGCAACTTTTACATTCCTAAATTTCTCTCCTTTCCACTCTGAGTGTGAAATTCTCCAAAAGGAATTGTCATTAACATCTAGATATGCTTGTGGATGGTTTGATATTTATGAACTTTAATGATTTTGCAAATGTTCTTGAAGTTATAATTAATCAGAGTAACTTTCTCAATTTCGTTACATAATACCATACTTACTAAAAGAAAAATTGTGACCACCTCAAAAAGTACATTTTATTGTAACTATTGTTTCAAACAGACATCAAAGCTTATGAGATTGAAAGAATATGTTACACTTTTCTTTCACGAAAGCATTCATTTTCTGTTTCTGAACTTCTTAGTATTTTCTCTTCTGGAAGAATTCATATGACTTTCTGCTTGCTCACAAAGAAATAAGAAAGTGGAATAACGCGGGCAAGGAGTATATTTTGACTTAAGGAAAGATTAAAGTAATAATCACAAATGTAGTGGGTCTCCTTTTCTCTATTATTTTCAGCATGATAAACACATGGCAAAAAAGCTTTTAAAACAGAGTGAGAATATGAGAAATGATTTAAACATCATTCTCATGGAATGATATAAGGGTTTTCTCAAGTTATTATTTAGGACTTCAGTTTGCCTTTGACCCTTCTTTTTCAGTTAAGATATTTTCAAACAATGTTTTTGAAAGTTCATATGAAAACTTAATTTCTTTCTAGAGACAACATTAGTATGTGCTGTATATTAACTTCTAAGATTATTTGCAAATGATTTGAATTTAAAAGTCACATTCTTTTATTTCAAGTAAATATTGTTCTGTTATGATTCTTTTGATAGCAAATGAGGATTATCAGATTAAACTGTTGGTTCTGAAGATCAAAATGATATCTATATTTTTATAGAAGACCATGTGAGATTTGTATAGTTACTTCAATTTACCAAATATCTTACTTTCTTCGCAATCCTCCACAATGTTTTACAGTGTTTCTGATTCCAATGTTGTCCTGTTAACTATTTGCATTTCATTGACACATTTCAACATTTTCAATGGCAGAAAATAATAGCAATAATAGAAAATAATAGCAAGGAATAAAACAAGAAAAGCTCAGCCACTGAAGATTTTTATTGCCATTGGAATATTAAATAGCAGTATGAAACTATAACAATAATATTCTAAAATAAGTTTATTGAAAGTTGAATTTTTGTATACTTTGAGCATGCAAAATGTATCCCAAGCTCGTCACAGCTATTCAAACAATGATTCTCTTTTTTCTGTGATCCACTCATTGAAGCCAAATTAATGTAATGATAAAAGTTCAACATATTTTCTTTTTGAACAAATATTCATTTATGTATAGTTACATTTTTAAATGTTTTTCTTTTTCTTTTTTAATTTTTTGCTCATGATCTTTTTTTAGTGTTGTATAATTTATACACTCACATAAGTTTGATATTTCCTCTATTTTAATGCACTCTTTTTGTTCCTATTAAGATAGCAATTTTACTTTCTTGCATTTTGTCGATATAAAAATATTAATGTTATTAGGAAGTTTCAAACACCTGATCCTTTTCAACCTAACTCTTCTCAACCTGTTTTCATTAACTATGTTTTAAATTCCAATAAAATGAACCTCCCCTAAACTGATAACACAAAATAAGCAGTTATTTTTGCATTTATATCAAAAAACTAATTCTATGTAGAATAAATTAATTATGACAACCAATAATTCATACTAATTAATTATTCATAATTTCTGAAATTCTAAACTAAGAATAATTTGAGATACAAGTGTTATACACTTAACCAATAGTTCTGACAGACGCTTGATTAACTTTATGTCATTGCAGGAAACGCAAATTCTACCTGTGAAATGCAACCTAGCACGTTGTGATCATAGACTGAGGTAATAAGACAATCATTAACCAGGAGTATTGACTAGTTTATCTCATTCTATTACTTTGATTTATTTTAATTTCTTCTGTCTTCTTTTTTTGAATTTATAATTTAATATCTTTTATACCTGTTTCTGTTTTTCAATCTACATGTTGCATGCACCTTTCGTGAGCCTCCATATATAGCATACTTTTACTTTTTTGCATTATTTTTTTCAAATTATATAATATATTCGGTTTATTTTATTTTATTTTATTTTTCTTTGTAGCTTGGAATAATGCTCAATGCTCTTTTCATTGAAAAATTATTCAAAATTAATTTATTTATGTATTTCAGTGTGCTTCATTATTTAAATATTATGAATGTACTAATTCTGTTAGTTTTCTCTCATACTTCACAGTTTTTAATAAATAATTGCTTCATTTATGAACTATATTTTATAATTTTCTAAAATTAATTTGTTAATGTAATTATGAAAATTTTCAAGAAATAAGTTACAATTTTATGTGTGTATGTATGTATAAAATATTTTTAAAATGTAGTTATATCATTGAAAGCTCTGAGTAAACAACTTTGATGAAATTAAGACACCTTTTAAACTATTGTAATTGGAATGACTAAGCACGTTTTACACAATTTTTCAAAAGTAGAATATTTATGGTTGGTATAATCATATCTATTGTAGAATAGTTATTATTTTTGATGCTTCAAAGAGTCATTTCAAGAATACCACTCAAGGAAGACCTTTTTACTTTGCCTTTGTTATGCCACTATATCTGCTTTTTATCCGTTTGATTGTATTTTTTATTTTTATTTATTGGTTAACAAACTTCATTATATTTGAGATGAATTTGTGGAAGAAATGTATAATAAAAAAATGAAAATCGATGTATGTTATTGAGAATATTGGTGACATATACTTAAAATGTTGAGTATTTTCAAAATAGGATTAAAAATTATAAACAATCCCTAAAAAAATTATTACAAAATAAAAATAAAAAACATAAACAAAGACTTTAATACTGGAGAATTTAAGGAGAATCGATGGGTCCTTCACCATCCCTAAAATCCTTACCAATGATCATCAGACCACAGAAAAATCTACCTTTCCTTTTATGTTGTATGCATGTATATTGACTGCATGAATCTTGAATGAGCTTGTACATCAATGATTGCCAGTAGAAAGCTGCAACAAAATATTAGTTTGGCTGGAGAGCATGAAGGAATATTTTTCACAGATGAATATCTATTATTTGTGTCATTAAAGAAAAAATTTCTGTTTCAAGAATCATATGCCCAAGAGCAAGGTTTTTAAGACATGTTAATAGGAATTCATTGGTGCCAACTGATCTTGACCACCACATGAAACAGTTTCATACTGCTATGGATTGGCAGTGGAAGGTCTAATCATCACAACCTTAATCTGGTTGTCATGATTAGACCTTCCACTGCCATTTTTTTGTTGAAAATAGTTTTGTCTTTTAAATAATTTTTTGTGTTGATTTTTTTGATTTGTGAATTTTGCTTCACAAATAATTATCATCATATCTTTATTTTTCAATATTATGTACATTAATATTATTTACTTTCAAAAATATATATTTGTTTTTTCTCAAAAACTCAAAAAGAAAACATTTATTTTTAATGAAATCTGATTCATTTGTGAATACTGAAGTATTTCACTCACATAATTTCATAAAATGAATGTAAGAAAACTTAATATCAGACAAATCATCAGAGTATGATATTTTTTCATAAAACAATATATATTTGCAATTTTGAAAGAAAAAAGAAGGAACTTTACTTCGCTTTACTTCAAGATGCAAGTTAGACATCATCATATCTTGCACTACAATGACAAACCATTGTAAAATATGACATGACTGGCATTAAAATGCAAATAAATAGTGTAGTATATTATTGCTCAAAGAAATCAACTAATTTTTCACACAAAAGGTAATAAAAGTTTATTTTGTGAAGATTCCTACCTTTATCTACCTATCTTAAGTCTTAAGGATAAAATAAAAAGTGCTAGTGAGATCCTTTATCTAGTACAGTGACATTAATCAAAAAAGTATCAATAAAGTTATTATTAAAAATCCATATTAATCTTCAACAAAGTTCTGTTTTACTACTTCTTAATATTAATTTTAAGAGATACAACTCATTTCATTACCAATATAATCATTTGTGTATATGAAGTGTGTTAAAACAAAAAGATTTATTCATTTCTTCTCAGTCACTCTCTCACCCACTTCAGTCTTAAATTTGATGAAGAAAATGTAGTAATATTTGGAATTGTTACAAGATAAATTTTTAAGTTTAAAAAATAATTTATGTAATGGAGTTTTGAGGAAACATTTCTTCTCTGTATGCACTTTTCAACTATCCATTTTATATCTCATTGATAAATAAAATTAGTTTTGTCAGTCTGCTAACATTATTCTTTCCTTTGTGCCTTGCGATGTGTTATTTGATCTTGTTTGCTATGAACTGTTTGAAAATATTGTTTTAGTTTTATGCCCGGTTGATGATAATTATCATTGTGATCTTTTCATAGTGTAGTTTTCAAAAACCTTCATCATGAAAACTTCACTCATAAGGATTGTAATAATTTCTTTCAAATTCTTAAGTGCTGTGGAACTAGTATTTGTTTGTTAGTTTTTTTCAGAAATTTATTTTAGGAAAATTAATAATAATAGAATCTGCATGACAGTTTTAGTTAGTACCTCATTATAAGCATCTTAGAAAAAATTAAATGTGTGCATGCACATGTACAACAGATGTTAATAAAAACAACACTTTCTCAATGATTTACTTGATTGACTTGAACATATTGGTATAAATGTTTAATGTATTAAGAGCATGGGTAAAACATAAATAATATTCTCTTCAGGAATTTTATAATTGACTCATACATACTTACACTCTTCTTTTGAGTATGTGTACTTAGTTTAAGATAAATGGTTTTGTTTCTTAAAATGTATTTAAGATATTAGTTAATTTTAAGACATAAATCAGATTATTAATCATGTTCTTTGCAGACGGTGCAGAGGACGTGAGGAAGAACCAAGGTTTGTTTATGGACGATATCGACATCCTACTACCACTCGGCATCCACCCACATACCATCAACATCATATGCAGGAGGAAGAAAGCATCTATGAGACCGCTGATCATGATCGAAGTGGTGAACATCTTGTTGGCGACACACCAGATAGTGAAAGGTGAGCACCTAATCAGTTTCTGATTCAAAGAATTCATTTTCCAAATTTTTTTTTAAAAGGAATTATCATAATTGATTCTTGAAAGCAAATCATAAAATATTCACATATAGTATAATCTTTCCAATTTATCATAAATCAGTGATTTGATCAATATTATGGTTTTGGTAACTTTGACTATTACCAGTGGCAGATCCAAGAGAGGAAAGAAGGAAGGAAGGAAGCCTTCTCTGAAAGCCAACATTTTTTGTAATTTTGTAGAAAATTAACTATTGTAATTTTACTTAATTTATTCAAAAGAATTAAGAGGCATAGATCTCATCACATTCAAAGTACATTTTTTTTATTCCAAGACAACAATTTAAAAAATTATTATCACAATAATAGGGAGGTCTGAACCCCCACTCCCTGAAATTCTTTCTGGCTCTGCCACTGATGATTACTTTATCATTTACATGATAAATGAATGCCCTTCTGCTTACATTGTCATTGATGTTTTGTTGTCATTTGTGATGTTCATTTGATAAAAGTCGGAATTTTAAGAATTCACAGACACCTCACTTATAGTAATTATATTATTTTAGTTTTTTAATAACTAAAATTTTATTAAACTTGTATAAATTGCAGTGAGATTAACTTCAATTAGAAAACTGCAATAATATTATATATGTTTGTTTAATAAAATAATTATTTGAAATACTTTTATTGTATGTTTGTTTTTATTGTCACGTTTTCTTTCTGCCTTGATTTTGAAATAAATAAAAATAAATCTTGCTTCTTTCATCTGCACTTCTATAAGTTTATAAGTGGAACAGTGATGTGTCTGTAATGAGAAGCACCTTTTGTAAACACATGTTTTGAAGTAATTGCATAAATGTCAAAGAGCATTTTTTATTTCATGTAAGGACTTTTGCATTCTAGACAAGGCATCAAACAATTTGATACAACTTAGTTTTGTTAATAAAATATCTAAGTTAACTGTTTTGGTTTTTGCTAAAAAACCTTTTTATTCTGATTCCAGCTATAATTTTGTTCTTTAATTGTTATTAATTTCAAAATTAATGATAATGCTAAAGAACTTTGATAAATTGAATTTGTTGCCAATTACTTTCTTAACCAGAGCAGAAAGCTTGATTTTTTTTTAAAAAGAGAAAATTTAATTTTTTAAAGGAAGTTTAATAAAAATCCAATATTCTGTCATCAGCATTTTCAAAATACAGTAGACTCCAGTTATAGTGAACTCAGATATAGTGAACTTAAGTCACACTTGTATTACAAATAAGCAAAAGAAGATTCAGTGAACTCTGAAACTCACCTAAAGCATACATAAGAAACTAGGCAGCTTGGAAAAAATATTCTTGGCTTAAGGTCATAAATAAAGAGGTGGGTCCTCTGAGATGGAGGTAGCGGACCCACATAGATGCCCTTACTGACGACCCTGTTTTATTTAATTTTGGCTTATAATAAACCTCTGATATAGGAAACCAATAGGGTTCATCTCCTGAAGTTCACTATAACTGAATCGACTGTACCTCATGTCTCAAAATGTGACCCTAGTGTAAAAAATTGCGCAAAATTATGAATATCTTTTAAAACACAAAACAGGAGCTGATCGTTCCCCTCAGTTTCAATTTCCACTATATATTTAATGATAAAATAACAGTTTCGGTTTACTGTTTCTATTGAAACAAAAACCAAAACCAGTTAAGTCTTAAGTTTTATTTTTAGTTTGAGGCCTTGATTCTGAAACACTTAAGACTTCCAAAATCTTGTGGCAATAACCTTTAATAAAACAATACTGAACAGAAATATTATAATCTGATCTGAAATTGATAGTATTGATCTCTTAATAACTATTGTAGATATGTTTGCAAACTTCAATTTGCTAATGTAATGCAAATTTGTCTTTACATTTGACAAGTACTTGTTGATGCATGCTAAATAATACTTCATACCTCCAAAATAGCAGTTTTTAGAAGACCGCAAAACAATTGATTTATTCTTTTACATCGTTTAAATGTATACTATTTTAATTATTTAATATTTACATTCTTCAGTGCAAAAAGACTGATTAAACAATTTTTCATTTTACTTGCTTAAGAGTGAGTATTAATTTCAAGAAGTAAGCTCACTTGCAATAAAAATAATGTAATATGTTTTTGTAGCATCTATGTGCTCTTTGACTTTTTAATTTCAATTACTTTATTGAGACTTGAGCATTCATAACTTCTTAATTTGTAATCCCTTAGTTTAATATAACAAAATTTCAGTTAAAATACAGCACAGTGCCAAGTTTTGTAAGTCCTAAAATCCTAGATTTTCCATTTTGTCCTCATATTGAATATCATCCATTCAAATAATGATCACTATATATTACTTTAATAAGTTTGGATATTCTCCATTCTCTATCATTTCATATCATACTTTTCCTGAAATTTACAATTTTTCTGCATTGAAAGAAACAGATTTATTGTAATACAATAAATAGAAAATCATCTTCATTTTAAGTATCGGGTATCTACCTCTTTTCATCTCACGGAATTCTTCTCCGTCTCTTACTTGGCTTTCCTATATCTCTTCTTGTTCTTGACTTTCATTGTAAGGTAAACTTCACTAACTGGGAGCTATTGATTCTTTGAACATGAAGCATCTTGCTTCTACACTCCATCAGTTTTAAAATTGAGACCCCTCACTTTCACTTCTTTTTAAACATCATTATTCTTAAATCCATCTTCACTTTTCTATTTCCATTCTTCTTATGATCATCACTTCTGCATTTTGTAATTGTGTTAGTGAGCTTAGAAACCTAACTTCCATAGAGGATGTCCATTGTGTTATACAATTTAATTATCTCTTTTCTTAATTTATTTTGCAATGGCCTGTGGACTATACCACGTAATAAGTGATATTTTGATAGTTTATTTTTGATATCTTCCTTATTTCTACAAGAGCATGCTGAGAACCTTCCCTCCTTCTCTGGCATACAATGCAACTAATTTCCTACCATCCATAATACTCTTCTCACATCTGTTCTTGCTTCCTCATCTCCAGAAGCTAGTGTTTGGATTGAGCAGCTTAGAGTTCTCTGGTACTCTCTTCCCACGCTCTCTGGTACCGAAGTCATCTTCCCAAGTTTTCCCTTACCATACTTATCCATTTCCTTTAGGAAGAAGTTGACAGGATTCCAAGTCATAGTAAAGGCTGCCTGTCTGGGGGAAAATACTACTTAGGAAAATAAATCGTATCTCCCCCACACATTACACCTATTGTGCACATTACACCTATGCAGCCTTTGTAAGGCAGTCTTTGAGATTCTTCACAGAAACAATACAGTCACTTCAATTATATGACAGAATATCTAAGGGAAAAATAAATTACTCGGAATTGTGTAATATTACAGTAATTACAAATAGAAAATTTGGATTTCATCATTAGCATTAGTGTCTCTGGCATCCAAAATATAAAAGGTTCATCAAAGGAAGTGTGGAATCTTCCTGGAATTTTAGTTTAAGCCACAACATTTTAATTGATTTATTGAAGTTAACCCGATACATTCAGTGGTATTTGACAACATGTCAAGTAATGTTCAAGCTATTCATGAATGCAAAAATATACCCTGACAATAAATGTAGAATACCACAGCTGCCTTAGAGATGGAGGCAGCCTTGACAGATGATGGCAGAGCATGGCAGGGTCAAGCAATGAGCTTATTCATTAGGTATGAAAATGCAGGCTCATGAGGGATTCCTACATCTACCTGTCAAATCAAGATTATCTTTATATTTCCTTCCTTGAGCATTTTTTACTTTCTGACTGCTGAATGATTGCAAATCATTTATTAATCCACTACATCATCGTTTCACATTCTGTACATTAGAAACCAAAACAATCATCATTAAAATATGTTATAGTGAAAATGTCTTTAGTAAAAAATGAAATCAAAATAAAACTGCTGGTTGTTCTTGAAATCTGGGGGACATGACCCCAGCTGAATACACTCGTGGATATCATTCTGTGTTTAGTGATGGGAATCAGACAATATGAAAGTACTTATTTTTCCACAGATATTGTTTGCCAAAATTTTGAGATTCTAAAGAACTAATGCTTTTCAAAATGGTTGAAAAGTGTTTTAAAGACTGGGTTTTAATACACACTCTGTAATCCAAGAATCCACAAACACTTCAAAATCCAGGTATTTAAACCATTGACATATTTATAATAAGTTTCTGACATGTAGTAAACTGACAGTTAGTTTTAGTATACATATAATTTATGACACCCTTTAGCACAATAGATATCTTAGAAACAGTACCATCTTAAATAGAAACAACATATGTCTGATACAAGGAAGACAAAAACAATAAAGCTATATGAACAATAGAGAGAAAATCATGACAGAAATCTTAGAAATAATTGTATCAGTTGGGAGGTAGAATGGGCCAGAAGACTCAATCATTGATAATAATCAAGAGTTTCTGGGTAATGTTCAGATGCTGTGCGCTGTTTTGTCAAATTCTGAAAGCATTTCTCAATGTTTCAGCAACAAGGCTTAGAACATTGTCTTTTCATGTCACTTGAGAAAGCTTTTGTCAAACTGGCAGCAGTCTCACATTCATTTGGGCAACACATATATTAAAACGTAGACTTCCATAGCCAGAGTCAGTATCTACTTGGCTTAATGGAAGACTCTGTATCTGCTCGACAGCCAAGTTGATACTAACATATATATTACCCTGCCAGAAGCCAAAGGATTCCCTCTATTATTCTAATTTTCCCCACATTTCAAAACTTGCCTGTGTTGTTTTCAGTGGCTTAGCGTGACACGATCAGTCAGGTAGACATCAGAACCAAGATAAGAATTATTCTCAGTGGTAAACCAAAATATAAAATTTTAATTATTTCCTAGCTAAGACCATGAACACCATAAACATTTATCAATTGTCTTCAACATGTGTATTAATACAAATTTGAAAGTAATACAACTATACTTAGTGTTAATCTGAAACACTTCTGGATGAAAAAGACATTTCTACTCATTGTAGAGAAGTGAAGGACACCCTTAAGGAGTCTTACTCACATGAATTTTTGTTGTGATGCCTGGTTCCTTGAGTTTCTGTATAGAAAATAATAGAGATCTGTCAGTCCTGAGGCTCTAGATTTGTCATTACTGCTTTTAGCTTGAAAACACTCACAGTTCGAGACTAATATTTTCTTTATTTATTGAATTGACAGTTTCTACCTTGTCTACTTTCATGCTATGCCACTGATAATGAGTTCAAATTGAAAAAGAAAAAAAGTGTTAATGTTGTTTGTGTGCATGCGTAGCAAAGTCAGAAGTGTATTAAATGTTATTTCGTGAAAGCTTTCATTTCCTTAGCAAAATGTGTGTGCAGTGTGTAATACCACCTCCCTGCAAGACCAACACCGGTGTTCATTATCATCAGGCTCAGCACAGTTACGGAGCGCATCCTGTGACTTGTTAGCATGCTACTGTCTCCTAGCTTCCCAGAACTCTAATCTCAAGGCTGCATGCTACGATGTAAAACAACCCCCTGTTGTTGTTTGTTTATCATTATTATTTTCTAGTGATGAATTTATTCAAGCTCAACAACAGCTAGTCCGGTCTGCGAGTGAGGAGGCCCTGCCCGTCACCGCCAAGCTGGGCTCGTCCTACGAACGCGGCTTGAACGTGTCTGCCGGCCACCACTCTCGCCACATGCTCACCCACCCTCAGCCACCCACGGTGAGCCCAGCCAGTCTGCTGCGCCGCGCCGACAAGGGGCGTCACGGCCCGCAGGCTGGGCCGCGGATGCGCGTGCGCGGCGCGGCGAGGCGCCGGCGGCGCCGGGCCCGTGAAACGTGAAATACTACCCGTCGCCCCCTCCTCCGAAAGCCGAAGACGACTCCTCCACCGGTGTCAGTCCGCGACGGCCCCAGCCCACCGACGCCGGCGCGGAGCGCGCGAGGCGCGGCCGGCGTGGGGGCGCCCCCCGCGGAGCGGGCGGCGCGGGCGGCGTGGGCGGCGCGGGCGGCGACGGACCTCGTCGCTCGCTCAGCGAGGACTCGGCAGAGGAAGAAGACAACGACTCGTCTCGGGAGACCGCAGCTTCGTCGTCTGTATCGGGCACGGAACAGACAGCGCTCTTGCGGCCGAAACGCTACCCGGAATACAAGCACTGATCACGGAGAGTGTGTAGTGATGCCAATTCCTCCAATACCTTCGGTACCTCCTTAAACATCCCTTCTTCGCAGTTCGTCATTACTTAGAGCCTTCCTTCAGGTTTTTGGCACCTCGGAACTGTGTAATGATCACAATGTGTTGAAAGAACCTTTTACTCGTTGGCACAATGGAAAAATACAAACGTTTTGCTCTCCTAATCTGTCTAATAGAAACATATATTATCACTTGTTTATTTTAAAGTGATGTTGGTAGTATTACCATTACATATTGAGCATGTGACTGTGGTAAAAATAAAGACAGCATTTTTAAACATCATCTTCATTCCACCTATTTTATCATCGCCATACAGTTGTTATATATTCATAATATAGTCTGGAACTACTGTTTTTTTTTGTGCAAAGTTCTTATCTTGCACCAAAAGTATATGAAATTTATAAAATCAAAAATTATAACAATGTGAAATGAAAGTTCAGGGAAGGCAGCTATAAATAAAAATAGTCATAGAGACACGATTTTAAATTTAATATGATCATATTGTCGTTGCAGAGAGACAATTATCCTGAAACGTTACCTTTTCACAAAGCTTTATTTGAGTACAGTTTAAATTTTGATATTTGAAATGATCAGCACAGCACATTTGAGAAAATGAAGTGAATGATGCTTTGGGATTTGTGGGGCATCATGTTAGATGTTAGACCCAGTAGGTTACATAAAACATTTTAAAAGTGCATTTATAAATTGTCTCTATACCAGTTGGCAATTCTTGTGCTGAAGATTTTCAAGGGGTGTATTTTATAAAAGAATATAATTCAATTATTCCAGGGGCTGTTGTCAAGTATGCAATGCTACTTCAAGTAAACATGTACTCATTTAAAGTGACATGTAAGATAGTTGTTCAGACCCATACTGAACAAATAAGCTTTATTTCAATAGACATTTCTCTGTATAAGTTACTGAAGTTTTTTAAGTACATTCAAAGCTCATAAGCATGATATTAATGTTTTTAATTTTATTGTATTTTCTGCACTGTATCAGTGACTGAATTACTTGTCCACAATATGCCTTTATATTTCATTTGAACTTCTCGTATTCAGTATTATATTGTATAAATTAATTAGTGAGTAATTGTTAAGAAAATGAAAGATGACATCAATAATTTTATTATAGAATATTACTGAAACAGATACAAAGTGTTATTAATATTAGAAATAACAAAGTTACACGAATTTAAGAAACAATGCAATCTGTTTACATGGTAACTGTTGATTATCATTGATGATGTTGGCAATGTGGATATGTATATGAACTTTACAGATTAACCCTAGCACTTCCCTTATCCTCCTACTTTCCTAATCTTCTGAACATGACTCAACTGGAAAGCAAACCAATTCAGGAAATGAAAATTAAGTGAATTTGAACAAGAGTCAGTGCAGTGGGAAAATAGAGGAGGACAGAAATAAGAAGATGTGGAAGTAATAGCAGTGAAAATAAAAAATAACAGTGTCCTTTTCCTGTTTTGGTGTAATGGATGTGTGAACATGAAGTGATTACAAAAATAATTGTCTTGTCTTATCGCATTTAGTAGTTTCTAAACAAACTGAGAATTCACTTTAATTTCTATGCCAATTTAAAAAATCTTGTAAATCACCCATTTTAAATAGTGAGATTACACTGATGAAATACTTTATTTATTCTGTGGCCAAGAGTATTTTATAATTTACAGTACTTTGGTAAAGTAATATCTATTTATATTATTATTTATTATAACATAATATTGCTACATGCACTCTTCAGCACATACTTAACATGTCAGAGAAATCACTTTCATGACAAATAATAGTAAACAACATACTCAACTTTCTATCATTCACTATTTTTTTTTAGTTCAAATTTAACCGTCTTCTCTCTAAAATCCAAAAAGATGTTTTCCTAAACACATGCCCTTCAAACCCCAATGTCTGTTAATAAATTCTATTAAATAAACATAAAATTAAGAAATAAAAACATTTATCAACAATAGTTTTCTTCAAGTTTTGGTGTGATCCAAAATTAGAGAATGAAGAATAGTGTTTTATTTTTATTTTTTTTCAGCTGAGGCCTAAAATTTAATAATGAACAGACTAGAGGACAGAGCAAAGATTGTGCCAACTTGTTTGTTTCTCATATAATTTTTTAAAGAATATAAATAATAAAATGATTTAAACATGAAGAGATAGGCATCTTGTGAATGCCAAAAACTATTAAAAATAAAAGCTGTTATCAGATTGTTTGTTGATCAACGTCTGATGTTCCCAAAATTGGGTGTTTATATTCAAGATGGTTGATTATAAAATAAAATGTGGACTTCGTACACTTGCTCAGTTAGTGTATACAATTGTAGAAGTTGTGTATGTTTTGTGTGTGTGTGTATTTGAGAAAACAATGGACAGTGTGTATTATAAGGCAATTAATTTGAAAACTAATAAAATAAAAAAACAAACTAAATTGATACATAATAGACTCAACATTAAGAATACATTCTTTTATTGTGAATTACTATAATTATTATAAAAATTGATCAGTGGTTTTTAGGTAGCTAAACCTTAACATGAGTTTAGTAGGATGAAAGAAAGTATAGGTTTCTTTGCATTAGAAGAAATAAACAGTTAAAAATAAAGGTCGTGACTACATTGAGATGCAAAATATTCAATCTCTTTTAGTGAATTATAAACAGCAGATTCTTTGACATCTGCTTTCAAGACCAGAGCTTTGAACTTCTTTATCAATTCCAGTGGGCTTGCGGTACTAGTGGTGTGTCTTGAAAAACAATTTGGTGGGTTTTTACAATTGTAACATTTTAACATTAAGATAATGCCATTACATTAAATAAGACAATTTTTACTTTAAATTCAATAATCAAAATAATGAAACTAAAGCAGTGAAATAATTTATTGTTCAACAAGTCACACTGTTATACCCAAAGAAACAATATCTGTAATTCTGTAATATTTCTTCTTCAAATTCATTCTGCCTTCCACCTCCTCAATTGCTCTGTAGATCTGGTTGTTTAAAAGATATTCTATAGCTGTTCATTCTTTTAATTTCCTTTAAACATCATTGTGCCAAAATCTATTAGATAAAATGGTAATAAGCTATACCTGTAAAAAGTTTATTGTTCTTCTTTGGATTTTATTTTGCTACAGGTTTTAAACTACTAACTTCAACTCTAATGGAGCTGCAAGTACATTGAAAAACCTGGTTGGTGTGCAGATACTTATAAATATTTTTGATTTTATAATCACTAGTAAATTTTATAAACTAATTTTATTACTGAATAATTTACATATTAATGCTGTGAAATCATGCTTTGGAAATGAAGTAATCTGCTCGACAAACTTACAGTAAAAACTCTGGAAAATAAAATTGAGGCTTTTCAACAATTAATTGCATTTTATTTATACTCTTCAAACTATTTCCAAAATAATAGTAACATCAAAAAACAGTTTTAATAAGACTTGAATTAAACTGTAATATGTGTATAGATGGCTAATTTTTTGTTACGTAGAGAATATTTAGGTTCCAAAGGTGGATGTTTCATTATTTTATACTCAAGGAATGGGTCTTAAATACATACATTTATATGTTTTGTGATCATTTTTAATTACCTATTTTTAAATTTAATAAATAATTAGTTACATATCTGTTTGTGACAAAAGAGCGTTTAACTGGTGTTTCAGAATTGAGATTTTTGCATTGATTATTGTAAATATTCTTAAATCAATTAATTGCATTACTCATCATCTTGCTATTATTAGAAGAAATGGAAGTTTTCTTAATGCGATTTCTGATATATTTGTTTATTCAATTGATTAATAAATTTAAAATAAAAAGGATTATTTGGAAAAGAGAAATGTATGAAATACCCAAGATTTTATTGTGCAGAGCTTTTACTGTTAGTTTTCATTCTTTTTTTCTTATTCTTTTTCCTTTTTGTGAAACAAAAATGACTAATCACAATTATCATCAATGATGCCCACATTCAAAATGAAATGTAAATAATTAAAAATGGATATAATCGTGGATTCTTTTACTTTTTTGTTATTGTTTTCATTTTTCTAAATTCATTTTTAATTTGTGTGTTCTTGACTGTTTATAGCTCCGATTTACAGCTACTAAGCAAATGAATTAGAATATTCTTGAAAATTAGACTGTGTTGTTACCGTGGTTGTATTCGTCAGACATACAGAATACTTAGGTTGATGAAGTTTGTATTTATTTAATAAATAAAGTGTTGGAAAAAATTTGATGTATGGCATTCTAAATATACTCTACAAAATGCACTTCTTGCAAATTTGACTACTGTCCATTTTCTTACGTCTAGAGAAGGCAAAATGATGTGCATTATTCCTATGAACTTTTATATTCTATTCAAAAATACAATATTGTAGGGGCACAGGTGAATATACCCTCTGTCAATCTAAATACATGACCTAATTAATTTGGCAAAATAGCATGCATTTCATAGATATAATGAAATCCAAATTTGTTGTGCCAGTTAACTTCATTTATTGCCTTGGATTATCTATAAATTATTTCAAATTTCAATTAAACAATGTTGATAAGGGCACTATTAGTGTTTATCATGTGTATTTCAATCTTGAAATGCTTCTAAAGAAAATAGTAATGTCTGTAGATACGAGGGATGTAGCAAAAATATTCACCTTGTGAACAATGCTCAACTGCAGATTTCCCATGCATTTTTAAACCAACTTTTGTTTTATATATGAATTTTCTTAGCTTCTACACCCACATTTCAATTGTTTGTTGTTCAGACAATTGTGTAACACCAAAAGGATCAGCTTAATTTGAGCATCAATCTTGAAATATTTCATCAATTGAAAAAAGATGCTGACACAAGAAATACACTCACAGATATTGGTTTGTATCTGATTGAGAATGAAATTTTATAATATAAGAGTGATATTGCTTGTGATAAAAGCAAAACACTCAAACAAAAAGATATAGAAAGTATCAATCTACTACTCAAATTTCAAAATCAAGTTACATTTAATTTTTCTTCATGACCCTGACACATTCAAAAGTGTCAAAATTTTTCTCTCAACAAGTTAAGAGGTATTGTTTGAGAAGCTGGAAGCACAAGAGGCGTTAAGAGCCAGAAATTGCTTATTTATTTTTTGTGTGAATCAAAGATATATGCAAAAGGAAAAGTTCAGTTTCATCATACAGAAACAATCTCATCAGTTCCATTTGCATGTTCAACCTTTTCCAAAATGTATATTTTTTCCTTGCTTTCCTTTGCAGCACACAAGTTGCATTTCTGTATAGTCCAAGATTTCTGGTGCTGTATACATCTCTTGTGATTTACACATGTAGATGATCCAGTTTTGCTGTGATGCAGTGTAGTTGAAAATGCCAACATTGTGCAAGGATTTCGATTCACTAAATATAGAATGCAGAGAAAATATATTGAAGGACAAAATTGTCTTTATTATATTCCCCTGACTAAAAGAAGTGGAAAAATGAGAATTATAGTTTATATTTGAATGAAATGTGTAAGATGTTTAAACTCCAATTATGAAGTATTTTGGTTTCATTATAATTGTTTTCTGTCTTGAGTGAAAAATTTGTATATGAAAATGTTGAAAAACATTGTAAATAAAAGTATTATCCAATCTTTTATAAATTTATAAGTATTCTTTTAAATGTAGTGGAAGTCATTGCAATGTACTGATGGTTAATTTTGTTTATTTTTTCGTTTTGTGTTCAAGCAGCTTTAATTGAAATTGGAACAATTCAAAAATACATCCATTGAATTATTCATTTGAAAGCAAAACCTCTTCTTTAGCTTCATTAAATAGGATGTATTTGAGTAATAGGTCTGAATCAATGTAATTATAAATTTGTAATACATATTGTACAGTTCAGTCATTCATAATGCCAAAGTTGTTATTGTTATGCAATATGTTTGTCCATCAGATCATTACAATGAGTTTGTACTACATACAGCCAATCCACAGATACCATAATATTTAATTCTTCTGTAGTATTTCATTTAAACATATTACGTTCTAACAGGTATATCAATATACTATATGAACAAAATTATTTGATATAATGTATTGCGATTGATTTAAAAAGGATGTAGTGTATTTTTTAAAATGTGAATTATCAAATAAAATGGAAAAAAATTAAATGAAGTTTCAGGTTTAATAAACATTTGCGCTTGTACAAACACATACTAGAGATATTTTGTAGAAATTTCTTTAAAGAAATTTGATATTAGAATTCTAATGTCTCCTGAAAAGTTATTGTCAGATGTTCATCAGGAAGCAATGCAGTTCTCAATTAACTGGTAATTTTATTCTAAAATCAAATTATATATTATTCTCTTTTTTTAAGGTCTCATTAACTAAAATTTCAAGCAAATAATTTTTCATTCTCTTTAACATCTCTCAGTACCTTCTATGTTCATCCCATCTACCTTTATGTTCATCCTGGCTACTTAGCTTCAATGACGAGAGCGTTAAGAAGAAATTTTATTGCATATAAATTAAGAGTGCAAAATATGTACCCATAAGTTTTGAAAATTGATCAGTCATATATAACAAAGCAAGAACCTCAAGGCAAAATAGGGGCATCATGTAATGGACGTCAGAACTCTGTACATACAAGTAAAACCCAACGGACATTGCAAAGTGCACGTGTGCTATGCCCCATTAATGTCTGTGTACTCTGCAACAGATGCATTTTCAAAATGCACCTGTGTGTCTCTGGCCAATTTTCACATAGCCAAAATATAAATCTTAGAGTTTTCTTACACAACAAATACTGTAATTCAAATGCTGATCAAACATACTTATTAAATTATGATCAAGAATGAACATGAATCATAAGTAGCAGAAAGAGTGTTTATCAACTGATAAACGCCCAGATTTACACCAACTTTTTTTCCTCTCGATTACAAAAATTGCAAAAATGGGGGGCTATCTTAACTCCTTCAATTAATGTTAAAAATTTATGAATATAATTTTATATCATTTTTTTCTGTAATGAAATTGAAGGTCCTCCTAAAAGCCTCATGATCAGCCAAGTCCTTTTTCATGCATGAGGGATTGGGTACAATTGCTATCAGAGGCAAAGGAAAATTTGTAGCTGTGAAATTTGTACCTGTGGAAGAAAGTTGCTGTCACTGGTTGGACCAACAGAAAAGCTGCTGAGGGTATGGATGTTGCAGAGTAATAATAAGCATTCTCGCTGTGGTGTGGGAGTGATGTGTGCTTTGGCTGGGAGAGGAAAGTAAGGGTAACTACCTCACTTCCTCCAGATACCTCATTAGTTCTAGTCTCTAGTGGTGCTTTGAGAACCCCGAACAGGAGGGTTCGTTCAGACTTCACAGTCCAAATGAAAATTTTTGTCAATACAAGACCAAACTAAAGCACATTTATTAGAATTTCAAACAATGCCAATACAGAAGATAAGTTTTTAAAAATTGTCATTATTTGGAAGAAACATGATTGGAAAATTAAAGATTAATTTTTTACCAATTTTTGAAAAGTGTTCATTGAATATGTCAGCTATATCTTGTGAGTCTTGTAAAGTTTGTTTTTGTAGTAGATCTCTATATTTTTTCTGTTATTATTGATTGGTGCTGTAGTGTAATAATGTCCCTCATAATTTTTGTTTTGTTAGGTGCATTTGCAATGTACTCATCATTTGTCATAAATTTTGCTTGTTTGATTACTTTTTTAGGATCAAATGATATGTTTTGATTTATGTAATGAAGTTGGAGTTACATTTGTTATGTGGTGGTATTTTATACATGTTGCATTTTCTTTCACACAACACTTTGATGCCTTTGATTATACACAATTTGTTTTTTGTTTTTTCTATGGGGGATTTTTTGAGTTTTTGAGGAAAAGTGGCATTACGTTTTAAGTATTAACTTATGATTGAGTTAAACTTATCACTTGTATCAGTTACCTTCCTTCATTCTAATTTTCTAATCTGAGCAAGTTTTGGAATTTTAATTGTTCCCTTGGGAATAGTTATGGATTTCTTGGTACATTGTCTGATCTGTAATTTTTGATTCTGTTTAAAGTGTTAGTATCTGAGCAGTGTGGTCACTGAAGCTTGTGGTAAATGTAATAACAGATAAACTATAGTTATTTGAATCTACTATTATTTGCTCTATAGCAGTGCTACTATTTTTGGATATTCTAGTTGGTGTATTGATGTATTTATGGCTGTATGTTGATTGTATAATTTTAGTAAGTCTTTAAATAGGTTTTCATTGTTGGGTTGCATGAGGCAATTTAGGTCAAAGTCGCCACAAAGAATAATTTTGCCCTGCCTGTATTTTTTAAATTTTGTTAAATAACTTCGAGATAATTTTAAAAGATTTTCAGTGTGGCTGTGATATGTGCATAATACCCATGTTTTTATTGAAGTTAAATCAGTGATGCATATTTCAAAGACTGTCTTTTATAAGATGAATGTGATTGGTGTAGGATTCAAAACTGATAGTATCTTTAATAAAAATGCATGAGCCCACCATATGCATGATGTGCATTGTTAATATTTCAATGTGAGTAGTTAACTCTTTAGCTAAAGAGAAGCTATGTGTTATCTAATTGTTTTTTGGTCAGCCAGTGATCTGTAAAGCACAATTTTGAAATATGGTTGAGCTTCTTCTCAAGTAATATTTCTACAGGAGTGGGTTTTCTGTTGCAATGGAAATAGCATTTAAGAATGGAATGTGGAAGGAAGTGTGGAAGTAGGTGAAGGAGTAGGAGAAGGTAAGAGAGGTGTGGAAGAAGGTTAAGGATGAGGAGTGGGTAAACGAAGCATGGAGGTCAGAGGAGGAACAAGAGAGGTTAAGAGAGCAATGGAGGCAGGTGAAGGAGGTGGAGTGGGCAAGAGAGGTGTGGAAGGAGAGGAGAAAGATGAATGGGTGGGTGCAGTGGCATATCAGGGCCCGCATGGCTCACAATGTGGGTGGGCCTAGGCAAAAAAAGGGTCTATCTTTATTATTTAATGTACTAACACTACTTGTGTTTGGTACATACTTTTATAAAGGGGGCCTGGATAAAAGTTTTGTGGGCAGGCCTACCATTATTTCATTAAGCTACTGGGTGGGAGATGGGTGTGGGATGGCAGGGGTTCCCAGTAAGTGTGCAATGACCATGGCTCCTGATTTTTGTTCATGTATCTGATTCATGCAGAAACCATCCTGAGTAAAATAATTTCTTAACAGGTTGTCAAGATCAACACGTGTGATACGTGTCTCTCTCAAGTGCTGCCTTATATGATGATTTGCGATCTTAATTTTGTTGTTTATAGGAATGTTGTTGTTGCCAGGGGGCAGTGTGTCATAACTAGATTTGTGTTTGGCAGTCTCTTGTATTTTTGTTAAATGTTCATCTGTATTAAAATTTAATATTTGATAGAGCTTATGATTCTATAACATACACCATAGATTTAAATAAAGTAACCAGAGAGTATTATAACTTACTTATTAAAATATTAAATCAAAATGCTTTAAAAATTCAAAAGAAAAGAGAACATTTATTCATAATAATAACAAAAAAAATTGCACAGTATTGTTTGTAAACAGAAAATAACAATAAAGTATTAAGTTAATTTTACAATTTTCAATAATAGTATCTAGGTTTATCTTCTTTACCTTTCAAATAACAAACGTCCCTCCTTTAAATCCAATTCCGTAAGTACACTTCCCTATATCAACTCTCCCAAACATTGTAGTCCATTTATTTTTTCTTAATACTTTCCTCAATCAAATATAACGCTAATATGACGTAGCATTTCTCACATCTAAATTCACAACAGAGTTATACCACTGTAACTGAAGTGCTCTATTAATCATTTTCGTCCTCACTCCAGAACATACATTTTTTCTCTGGTTGTTGATTCCGTCCGTCTTTTCAAGTTGACAGTCTCATTGGTATCAAAACATGCTGCTTTATTCTAAACATGTGGTCTTGCTTGATAAAATATGGGCGAAATATACTAAGAGCTATAATTTCGACTCTTTACACCAGGTGAGTTAAATTTTGGCTTTTATATAAACAGCTCTGCTCAGGACAAAACTTTTCTCCTGCAAAATGGCAAATTTGTTTGTTTACTAGTAAATCGTCCCCTTCACCCTTAAACTGTCTGTTGAACCTGTCGTGCGCTAGTTGCAAATCTGTTGCTGCCATATTCAAATTCCTTGGGGAAAGTGTACAGTGCCGCTAAAGGCGACGAGGAGTAGCAGATTACATTTTTCAGGTGCCCTTCAAATCCACGTGAGCCTCATTAACATTATTTGGTGAACCACCAACGTTTGAAATGAGTCATCATACTGTTCAATCCCCATCTTGATCAGGTTTTTTGTCCAGTTTCCATCGTCCTTTGAGCAAATGCTGAGATGGCCTCTTGTTTTCTTCTGGACAATAAAAATAAATGTAACTTCACTCACTGCTCACAAGAAGATGTATGCGATTGTACTCCCTCTAAATATATCATATTTGACTCGTCATACACGATTGTAATTGTATATGTGACTTAATAAATATTATTATTATTATTATTTTATTATTATTCAAATAACAACGGGCCAGAAGTTATTTCTGTAAATTTTTTGTGATCATTTGTTAGTGTGAAGCTAGGGTGTAGGGTGTCTTGCTAGGGAGAGGGGGAATGGACTTTCTTTCATTCTCCCCCTTCCATATTTTGCGTGCCAAAGACACGCAGGGTATGAGTGATGTAGAAGTTCCTTTCCTGTTGACAATAATTCACTGTAGCGAATACTCAACTTCAGCTTGTTGGGCGCACATTTCCACGTTCATTATCGTTTTCTCAAAGTTCTGTGAGTTGAGTGAAAAAATATTTTCATTTACTACAAATCAAACATCAAGCTGTTGCTGGGGTATGGTCGATAATAATTTTAAACAATTTCTCCATTTGCTCTTTAGAAGAATTTAAACTTTTATCTTGCTTCAACATAAGCATTTTCTCCTAATGGACGGACGTTTGATAATTTTTATTATTTTTGCTGGGAGATAAAATTAGTTTCCTAAACTCGGATACATGGCACGGTCAGGCATTTCATTCCGATCTTCTAGATGACATGAACAATAAACACAATGCAATTACTCAGACCTCAGCCTTTTGTTAGAAAAATTAAATTAAAATTAAAATGCATTCATGTAAATGCCTTTACTACACGTAGAATAGTTTCAAAGAGCAGTTTCATTTTGAAGTTAAATTAATTGTATTTTTGTTGGTAATTTCTGGCGCTTCCACTGATAAGGTCATTAGTTCCGTAAGTGTAGTGCATGTTTTATTGCGGGAAGAGTCGGTGACTTTCCCCCGCTGAATGGCGAGATTTAACGCTGACCTGCCCGTCGGCTAGCGAGGTTTTCCCCAACCAAATATCTCCCACCAGCGGGCACCGCCCAGGACGGGACTAGCTCTAAGCTCTTGACCGGTCTCCCGGCATGTGTGGTAGTGTAGTGCATGTAAGAGTAAGTGTGTGTGTGTAAGAGGTGCGGATAGGGCAAGGAAGAGGAAGGAAAGATTGCGCGCGATCCGTGGCCCATTTGTTACGGTACTGCTCCGCCATTAGCTTGATGTTGATTGGAAAACCCACGGAAAACTACCGATCAGAACAGACGACCGAAACTGCACTGATCAGAGCAGGCGACTGCTGTAGAATTATTGTCCAAACAGCAGCAGCATTTGACCCACCAATCTCGCTAGTATCAAAATCGTCACCGTCGGAATTCGAACCTATGACCTCCCATTCAGAGGCACTCCGATGCCCTGAGCCACCTCTCCCGGTTTAATAGTTATAAATCTTAAAAAAATATGAAGTAATCCTATAGTGATTTTACCTGGACAAGGTAGATCGTATGGTATTCGTAGAGGGACGAACAGGGACCAACGTTGATATTATTGCCGACAACAGCTTGCAGACTGCAGCCTTTAGGTGAACTTGGCATCTGTCTATACTGGACGCAAGTGGCGGCGCGGCGCGTCACGGGTCCTGAGGTTGCCATGCCAATGAAACCTTTTTTCGAGACGCACTCTTATCGCTCCCCTCGACGCATATATACAAAACCTCGCTGCATCGGCTGAGAGGCCCAGGTCACCAATCTACTGCAGCGCCTCTGACCAGGCTGTCGTACAGTTCGAGTGCCAATGGTGGTTTTTCGATACTAACGAGATAGTTGGGTCAAATACACCAGCTATTTGGACGACGATTGGTTAATTGATTGATTACTAGTGATTCCTTGCGCGTCAACTGCTAAGATCATTAGTCCCGTAAGTGTAGTGCACATTTTTCTCGGGCGGTGGCTGTGATCTTGCCCCGCTCGATGGCGAGATTCGGCACCGACCTACCGTGGGTTAGAGAGGTTTTCTGCAACCAGGAATCTCCCACTGCCTCACCCGGACGAGCTCTAAGCTTCCGACCGGTCTCCCGTCATGTGGGGGAGTGTAGTGCATGTAAGCGTAAGTGTGTGTGTGTGTTAGTGATGGTGAGGTTAGGACAAGGAAGCGGAAGGAAAGATCGCGCACGGTACGTGTCCCTTTTGTTACAGGGTACTGCTTCGGCATTCGCGTGGAGTTGATCGGAGCAACCACGGAAAACTGCCGATCAGAGAAGCCGGCCGCTAGAATTTCCAGTGACAGAATTCGACCCAGGTATCTGGCTAGTGTCGGAAATCCTCCCACCGCCGGAACTCGAACCCCAGGACTTCCCGGTCAGAGGCACTGCAGTGACATCAGTTGAAGCCCTGAGCCAGCTCTCGCAGTCCGTTTCGAAGATAATTCTATAGCAGCTGTCTGTTCTGATACGCAGTTCTCTGTAATTTCTGCAATTAATAAGTAGGCGAATGCCGGAGTAGTACTATAACAAACGGGCCACGGACCGCGCGCCATATTTCCTTCCTCATCCTCGTGCCCTCCTCTCCCATTATACACACATACTTACATGCACTACATTAACACGGAGGGCCAGTCGAGAGCTAAGAGCTTGTGCCGCTGAGGCGGTGCCCTGCTGGCGGAGTGTGAAATCTCGCGAACATTCGTAAAGGTCGGCGCCGGTTCTCGCGTTCCAGCCGGGGAGGAACATCGCAGTCTACGTACACTACATTTACGGTAATAATATGTTCCTGATAACACAAAATAATCAAACAAACTTCAAGGATCGTTGGATTGGACGTAGCGTCCCGTCTCCTAGCCGCAACAACGTCCTGACCTGTTGCCCCTGGGTTTTTTTTTTTTTTTCACAGTCAAGTCGACAAGTACTACTGAAAAAGGAGGGTTGCCTGGAAGAAGGCCATACAAACTTTTTCTTTAATTGTGTGTTATGAACCTAGGTAGTAGCTAAGACTCCAAGTATTCGGCCTTTCACACCCTGTGCTAACTTTGCAAGGTCTAAAGAACAGTTTTTTTTCTTCACTTTTTCGTTTTCACGTCTATAACTCTTCAACATTATGTCCGGTCATCCACCAGCCCATTATATTAGCTTCTCCTCCATTACGAATTATTGTACTATATCCTCCATATTATATCTCATTTTTTCAGTTGAAGCCCTTTCTGTACAGAGTGAATACATTTCAGTTTTATAAAACTATTTTTTAGAGTTACAATTTTTAATTCATCTGTGTACGGTGTTCCAACAGTTTTCGCTCAACAATGGCCAATGGACAAGAGCCAAGCAATATGCTGTAAAATTATTGTTCGGAATATTTTTAGTGTTCGAGAAATTTATTCACCTTTGGTTTTAAAATTGAAAGTACTACATATTTTTCTCACCAGCCAAAGATAGATCATAAAGAGAGAGAGAGAGAGAGAGAGAGAGAGAGAGAGAGAGAGAGAGAGAGAGAGAGAGATACAATGGTGTATAATATGTCAATGCTTTGATAATAATTTAAGTATAAAATTAGATTTTCTGGCATGTGATTTTAAATTAAACGTACAACATTTCCTGCAGCAGCTCCTGCAACTCTTGCCTTTGGGGAAGGCGGCCTTCGCGGTGCGGAGACTTTTACGAGGAAAGGGGAGACTGCGAGGGTCGGCAAGGACGGATGTTGGCGTAACTACAGCAATCCACAATCTTGTCACGACGGACACAGGAACAAACATCGATATTGACGGTCAGCATGAAAGACTTTTTTCATTGACTCATCAGAACTAAACCACTTTTTCGAACACTTTTGTAAACATTCTCTGAGCATTGAAAGAGCGACTGTTAAGAGATAGCACTTGTTCTTTTCAATCATGTTCTTGTTTCAACGAACTGTATTTGTTTTGAGATTCAAAAATCAAGTAAATATGTATTTATTCTACACACAGACCCTAATCAAAGCCGCATTTTTGAAACTATACGCGATTATTATTTTTCTATTATCGAACTTTCTGTCCCTAAAACATACGCAATGAAAAGAGGAGCCCTGGGGAGGGACAGAAACAAAACTGTGGCTACGTGTCTGTTATGAATTGTCATTTTTTTTTCAAAATAATGTTTCTATTAGTAGGATTCCTAATTATCTATAAACACAGCAGAGATAAGTATTCGCTATCAGAATCAGGAAAGTAAAGCTATTTCGTATTTAAGAAACCAAAAGCATCATAAGTTAGTCCGATTCTCGGGGACGCTTGGCGTTCCTGCTGACCGGTCGTTTATGTAACGCGAGGTCGACCTGCAGCCCGTGGCCCGTCCTGGAAGCAGCCAAGTCCGTCGACACAGTGGTCAAGATCTGGTTCCCGAAGGGCGAAGAGTTAATAAAACTGTCTTCACTTCGTTTAGTGTAAGAGAATATTGTGATATTCGAATCTTTTCTTTCACGTACAGCTGATACAGAGGCGGATCCAGAGGCAAATTTTGGGAGGGGAAATCCAAAATGTTCAAACAATTTTAAACATTTCTCAAAAATGTCTCTAACTGTTTTATTAAACTTTTACTTCGGATAGCCCAAAGAACGCTAAAAATTAGCTCAGATCTTATTATCATTGGTATTTTTAATTTTCCCAAATTGCAAATATTCAGAATTTTTCGGCAAATTACTACTATAATATTTAAGATAGCTAATATTCATGATTTTCCCGTAGTGAAATCTGATCTAAAACTAGAGGTGCTATAACAGTATAATATTGCTACGTAATATTGAAATATTATAATTTCTGCCATAATAAAATCTTAGGGGGTGTTTTTTACTGAAAACTTAGTTAAACCAGAAAAATTAAAATTACACCAATTCAAACCAAACGCTTGTGATGCATATCTGCGTTTATTTCGACAGCCAGGAACAATAGTCATTTATTACTTTTACTAAAGAAATAAGCATAAATAAATCTAACTGATACAGTATTTGCAGCACAATATACACAAAAGAAAGCATAATATCTCACACAAGCTTGCCTAGATTACATCTAGTGAGCTTTTTAATTTATTAAAATATAATTATATAATAAAAAATTATCTTTGTAATTGTAGTTGTAGGAAGACGCCGAAAAATAATTGAATTTTTGCATTTTCCCAAAAATCAAGGATTTCAGTCATTTACGCGACCAGAGATTAAAATTTAATCAAAAAATTTCGTGTTTTTTAATTTTAAATATGACCCAGTATAAAGTGCCTCCAATATTAAAACATTGGTTACAAATTCAAGGGGCCATGAGATCAGACAGATTGATTGGGGAATATCATTTTGGTGAAAATCCTGCTTACGGTTTAGCCGCTAGCGTTGTTCACAGAGAGACGGACAGACGTTTTGCTGACAATCGATTTTTTTATATCAAGGACCCACAAAACACGGATTTTGACTACACAAAGTGTTAGAGAAAGTCATTTACTGAATATAGGGACAAAATGTATCCAATTTTTTGTTGTCAGGGCCCGTCAATAAGAGTTTTTCTGCCGCAGCATTAGAATACTGTCTCTATTCTGCGTAAAAAGTGGCGAGAAAGTAAAATTAGATATTTGAATAAAGTAGTGTACATTTTTTTTGAAAAATAAACCAGTAGTTTTCACCTAATTTTTGTTTGTAGTAGAGGCAATTTATTAATTTTTAATCTCAGAAACGACTCCAATTTTTTATTATTTTTCCTAGAATATAAAAAATAATCCTTGAACATTGGCACCGATCTCACTTGCGAGATCAAGAAAATTTCAAAAAAATTTCGAGAAAGTATGTACTGTTGTGCAGCATTAGTTTCCGTAAGTTCAGAATAACTATATTCAGTTAGTTTGTTGCTATCCGTACTTTTAATAAGGATATGCTGGTCATGCCGTTACACTCCAACAGAAGCTACAGGTTTTGGGAATGTTCGTACAACCTGGAACATGTGTTTTGAATTTTGAGGGTGTAACAGATCTTCAAGTGGAGGAAACTATACCATATCGTGCATTTTCATGTACTATTTACTTTCATTTACTATCCTGGGAAAGTTTGAGAACCGCTTTATGTTAATGTCGTGTTCTCAATGCTTGACAGTAAGCAGCTATTACTACTACTTCCAATTCTGGCTTCATTTTTCCCCTTTTAAACGATAGAAATGACTAGTCCTTTTCGATCTGTTATTTGCCTACTTTTTGTAGTCTAGTTTAATGTGTAACGTCTCTAACTCTTTAAACAATTTTACATTTTTTTTTTCAATATACTTTTGAGTTTGTAATTACTAGATTAGAAGGATATCAATGCTGGTAGCGGCGAGTGTTAAAACAGCGCGTTATGTATCGTTCTGGTCATAGGAGTGGACTGATCACGCAACGAATTAGTGATTAGAAGGTCACGGATTCTATCCCCGCCAGGTGCCAGAGACTTACGCAATGAGTCCGTGAGCTTGTGGTATCTGCCAAAATCGAATTCATAGGCCGTCTGCTCCTATCAGCAGTGTCAGTGGTTTCCCTCATCATTTCCAGCCGAATTTGTGACCCACCCCCCTAGAACAATGTTCATGGACCGCATGCTGTCCTTCCTTCCATATCCTGGCTCGTTTCCCCATCCTTAAGGCCGATCGACTGGCTGAACTCTCAACCATCTCCCATTGATCTAGAAGACACAATTTCCGTTGCTGACTGCTCTGGTTAATCATCTCTTCCCCTGATCACATGTATTCGTTTGCAGTGTCGGCACTGTAGATCACCGGCTATGGATAGCGTGCTATCCTTTATTTTATTTATTTATTTATTTATTTATTTATTTATTTATTTATTTATTTATTTATTTATTTATTTATTTATTTATTGTTGTAATGAAATGTATATGTATTGTATGTGGATTTCTTGTAGTGAGCATTTGACACTGACACTTGATGAATGTCATTACTACGACGTGTGTTGTAATTATAAATATCAGTATTGCATGAAAATATGTTCCCACGGTTAAGTAAGTCAGTTTTGACAAAAATTACAGATTCGTAAATAAATAGGCACGGCAATAGTAAAATTCCAAGCTCGGTGAAGAGAGGCTTGCAGAGATAGCATGGGTGGAATTTTTTCATTGTTCGAATTATTTTCTTTTGCAATCTAAAAGTCTGGGTACTACAGGATGAAATTCCCCAAAATATTATGCCATATCCCATGTGGGAAAGTATACTTGCAAAATACACCCAACGAGCTGCATGAACGCTGACAGAAGTTGAAAGAATCTTAATTGCGTTATATAATGAACTTATTTTAATGTTTAATTCTCTTATATGTACATTACATTTGAGGTTTGATTAAATTGAGATACCTAGAAATTTTGTTGTTCTTTAATATCAGCTTATTGCATTTTGCATATGTATTCTTAATACAGAAAGAAATGAGCGTTTTTAGCAGGAATTGTTAACAAAATATTCACTCCGGTGTAATAAAATATATTTTCAATGGCAAATCGGCAATAGAGTTGGGTTCTTATCCCTCATGTCCTTCGTGAAGAAATATACTTCTGCCGCGACCCGAGAAAGGTAGTTTGATTAACTATATTCCCACTGAACTCTAGAAGACGTGCACAGATAATGAAGTTACATATATTTTCTTCCTTGATGGGGTCATCCATCTCTTACTAATATAGAAATCTTCGTCTGGCTCTATTCACATCATAATGTAACGTGCATAAATTATTTTTTATCTATGTCGGTTCAATATTATTTTAATTTAATTATATTATATATGAATTATTAGCCAGTTGCAAAAACTGATTTATTTTCGTCAAAGAATGGTAAAAACTATAATGCGAAATATAGAGGGGAGTATATTTTGCGTACGTTAGTTTCGTCATTAACGACTTTTGTTGTTTTTTTTTTAATTTAAGGAAGAATTAGTTTACGAGAAAAATGTCCTTTTCATATACATTTTAGTCTGTTTTCAGTTCGTTAAGACAGTTTCTTGAAACTGTCAAGTTATTCCTGAGCAAAATAGCATTAGAAGAAACATAAAAATGTAAATATTGAAATATGGGTTTTACCCTCAAAATAATTTTATTTGCGAAAGCTGATCTTTATTTGTTTTAACTTCTTCATCTGGTGTACATTCGAATTTGCGAATAAGGTACGCTTAAGAATAGAATAATTGTTGTTTCCGCTTTTGTTGTAGAGCTAGATACTTCAGCTTCAGTCTCATTTTCTCTTCAAAAACGCTTTATTATCCACGATTTCAATTATACGAAACAGACCTTCGAAGGGCAGGTAGGAATTTTTGAGCTGTAATGATGAAACGGAAATTAAAGGCATTATACATTTGGTTCTTTGATATCATTGAGTCATGGAATGTGTTCATAACTGAGGCATCAAAAGGCCTAAGGAGAGGGCTCTTTCTCTGAAAAATGGGTTGCTTGTCTGTGTAAAAACGTGTATGTAAAATGCCCAAAAATGTTGTGGCCAAGATGTGAAAACATGCCAAATGCTGAATCATAATGTTGAACAGTGAATCACAATAAGTAAACTGTAATAAGTAAACAGAAAATTTTATTTTCTGAGAACTGGGAAAGTCTCATCGTCTTTGGTCCCTCGATACCTCAATCATTTTAAATGTCTGCAACAAAGAAATAAAATAAACATTAGTCTAAAATTCCGATGACTACTTTTAAGATAATCGAACCCACTTTCTCAATTATAAGTCAAATATAATCATAATATCAGTTGCAGCTAAGTGCTCTAGGGCTGTGTATCGTCAATTCGTCATCAATTAGGCGAAGAGAGTAGCATAAGTGGGGAGGCCTCAGAATACGTTTGATAAGGGATTCGAACTCTGTGGAGGATCGGGCGGAGGCGCCACTTGCGTCTATGGCTTCACGAATCCCGAGCATCTTCTGAGCAAAAAAACAGGTTTTCTCAATTTTCAGGGCTGGCAATGACTCAATGAAAACTAAAATTTCGGAATATCATGGAAGAACAAAATATATTTTTACGAGTATATTAGAGAAGAAGAATTGGAACAGTTTTTAATAATATGTCGTTTGAGGGTTTTTTAACATGCGTCTTACTACAAAATGAAGAACAAATGATATCCGAGGCGGGGTCAGTTGCACCAGTCAATCGTGGGTTAGTTTTTAGCTGCTTTTAAGCATACGAAGAGCTTAGCCTAGTGGACCGCTGTACTTTTATCGACGTAGCAGAGTAGTCCCGCCATATTTTCTTTAACCCCCTTGGCATAATTTTGTGAACCACGGACTTTTGCAGTCCCCAGCCACCATTGATTAGATATTAATAGTTCTTTGTGTTTGAAGGAGAGAGAGAGACAGAAAGATAGAAACATAGAGACATAGGGAGAAAGAGTCAGAGGAAGACAGAGAAAGAGAGGGAGAGAGCGACAGAATACCGAAAGAAAGAAAAACTGACAGTGGGAGTCTGAGACGGAGGGAAACAGAGAGAAAGAAAGAGAGGGGAGAGGCGGAAACTCAGAGAGAAAGAGAAACAGAGGAAGACAAAGACGGAGAGAGGAAGACTGAGAGAAAGAAAAAGATGAAGAGGCCGCAGGGAGAGAAAAAAATATTGTAATGATTCCGGGCCTGTGCTAGCATAGCTGAGGTCATTTGTCCCGTAAGTGTAATGCATGTTATCATCGTGTGAGTAGGCGACTGGGTGCTGAGATCCGGCGCAGACCTACGTTGACTTGCGGGGATTTCCCAACCAGGTATCTAACAAGAAGGGCACCGCCCCGGCCAGAACACGCTCTAAGCTCCAGACTGGCCTCCCAGCCTTTGTAATAATGTAGTTCATCTGGGTTTAAGCTGTTTGTAAGTAAGGGATGAGGATAAGAGAAGGTGGGGGAGGAAGGAGAGATTGTGCGCGGTCCGTGGTTTGTTAGGGTACTGCTCCGACACTCGTCTGCTGTTGATCGGAGAAACCACGGAAAGCTACCGATCAGAGCAGCCGGCTGCTAGAACTACCCTCCAGACATCATCTGAATTCCTAAATTCGACCAAGCTGCAGAGCTAGTGTTGAAAATCCTGCCCTTGCTGGAACTCGAACCATAGGACCTCCCGGTCAGAGGCACTGCGGCGACATCAGTTGATGCTCTGAACCAGCCTTGCCGGTACGAAAGAAAGAAACAAACGAACAAACAATCATAAGAAAGAAATAGTGTGTGTGTGTGAGAGAGAGAGAGAGAGAGAGATAGAGAGAGACAGAAAGAGAGAGTGAGAGAGTGAGAGAACAAACAAACAAAAGAAAGAAAAAAGAAAGATATAGTGTGTGTGTGTGACAGAGAGAGAGAGAGAGAGAGAGAGAGAGAGAACAAACAAACAAAAGAAAGAAAAAAGAAAGATATAGTGTGTGTGTGTGTGTGTGTGTGTGAGAGAGAGAGAGAGAGAGAGAGATAGAGAGAGAGAGTGAGAGAGAGAGATAGAGAGAGAGAGATAGGTAGAATCTCATAATGAAAGTAAAATAGAGACAGAGAAGACAAGAAAGGAATGAAAAGAGGGAGAAAGGTTTCCGAAGTGCATTTATCTTACCCATTAAACCATTTTTAAAAACAGTGGTTCAAGACGTTTGTCCCCGAAATTAACCTCCCCGGGGACGTCAGAGCGTAACTGGCCTTGCAGTACTCATGACCCGCTGAGCTTGGCCTTTGCCGCTCACTGCCAACCCGCCAACACATCTCCACTGTGCGCATTGCCCCTCCGCGCGCGTCGACGCCGGCGCGGCGCGTGTTGCCTCCGCGCCGCGCCCGCCGCCGCGGCCGCGCACCAGTGCGCGGACGGCAAACACGCGTGCAACGGATCAACGGAGGAGAACTACTTCTCTCCGAGGGCACCGCCGCCATCCTTGTTCGGGCCTGGGTCTCCCTCCCATGACGCCAACGACGAGCAATCGGCCCCGCTGCTGAGGCGGCGCCCGCCCACTCCCGCCACATGAAGTCCTCCTTACAGCACCCTGCCTTGCGTGATGCCCCCGGGCCGCGGGCCCTCGCCCGGCGAATCGCGTCCAGTGCGCGGTCGTGTGCTTCCGGCCTCCCCCCCATCTGCTCATGGATTGATTTTGATCATGGTTCGTGCAAGCCTCAACTGCATACGGTCGTCATTAGCTCCAGTTGCCCCCCCCCGGTCGAAAGGGGAATCGGCCACGACCTTCTCGCCTCTTGGACGGTTTTTCTCCACCGAGCATCTCCCCAGCAGCACATTGCCCCCAACGCGGAAGAGTTCCGAGCTTGCGATTGGTCTCCTGACATGTGTGGTGGTGTAGTACTTGTTTGTGTAGGTGTGCGTGTGTGAGGAGAGAGAAGGACGAAATGATCGCGCGCGGTCAGTGGCCCGAATGTCAAGGTACTGCTCCAGCATTTGCTTGATATCGATCCGCGAAACCACGGAAAACTACCGATCAGAATAACCGACCGCTAGAATTTCCATCTGCAAAGTGGCTGAATTGGTTGTAGTCGAAAGTCCGCCACCGTCGAGACTCAAACCATAGAACCTTCCCGTCAGCAACGCTGCTGGTTCAACGGCAAATTTGCCACTGAGTTCCCTTCCCTCTGTAGTGGCGGAGCCAGAGCAGCGCTCGGGCCTCTCCTCCGCACGATACTCTCTTAAAAATTCTCTCAATTGATTGAAACTATTTTTCACAATCATTTCGTCGACCCATTAGTAAAGTAACACATCTAAACTAGTAATACTACAACAGCACATACTTTCTCGCAATATTGGTAATGGTTATGTAATATTATAAAGTGAAAAGTTCTGACTCTTCAATTGCCATTTGAGAAATTCTTAAATAAACGAAAAATACGATTATTTTTTTAAAAATTCAAACGTTTAAACGAAAACAGCTTTATGCCATTAAATTCAGTGTATTCACGTTCTAGAAAAATGTTAGTTTGTAATAATTTGCGACGAAAATCAGACCAGCACCACTCTCTTTGCCGTTATTTTGCTACATACGTGAAATATATTTAAAGAAACCAAAATTACGCAAAAAATACTCATATTTTCGAAAAATTGAACATAATCTTGTTTGAATATTTCATTAAGAAAAAACATAAAATTACAGTTTTGGAAAGACTCCGAAAAAAAATTCAATTTTTGCAATTTTCGAAAAATCTTGAATTTCAATGCAAATGAGACATGTAGCATTCTCTTAAGCGTCCCTTACATAACCTGAGGTCACAAATTAATCAAAGATTTTTTGCAGCGGTTTAATCTGAGCCAAGCTGTTAATTTCACTGAAATACGTCAATGGTCTCGGCTGCTTTATGAACTTCCATCTTATGAGGTTTTTACTAGCAAAAATAGACTTCTTTATAAATATATCTCTACTTGAACTCAATTACTGGGTGTGCCAGTTTCCTTGTGCGCCGATAATATTCATCGTATCACATTCCACAGTAATATTTTCATCGTGCCCTATAGAACGGCATATGAGGAAGAAGTTCAAAATATAAAACATGTAAATTTTCTTGAACAAATTGATGGGTGGCGAATTAAATCCACCCCCCTGATTTTTTTTGTTTCGCGTCTGTCTCTCTGTTTGTTTGCGGGCCGCTGTGTCTAGGGTAACTTTATAAATTTCAACTTACACTTGTGTGTGAACTACTCTACAGGTAATGTCATACTTTAATATTTTATAAGTCAAATATGTTTTTTATTCTTCAGAACAAGATATCCAACACAGTGTCTCAAAGTGAACTCGTCTGTGTTCGATTCGTTTCATCTTTTCTTCTCTTTGTAATTTTATCTCTATTCTTCATCCAGCCTCTCGGTTGTCGTTTCATCCATCCGAGCTCCGTGCCGCCCTTCAACTTTTTTTTTTCTACGATGAGAGTGATTTCGTCTCGTCTGGCCTCGCTTCACCTCACCTAATCGTTAAAAGCAAGGAAAGGTAAGAGTCCCAAGTTGATTTTCGGGATTACGGTTCTTGTTAAGAATCCTCACAAAAATGGTACGAAATGCATTGATCGACAAATAAAAATGTATTCGGGTTTTAGAAAAAGGACTTTAGAAACATATAATATAAACTTAATATAGAATAAGGCGTTGCTAATTCAATTACTCATACATTTGAGTAATTAAATTTGTAATGAATTTAAAAAATGTACTTTTTGCGCTTTGTTTGTTTAAGAATTTTTCAAATGGTAATTGAAGTGTCAGAAATTTTTAATTTATAATATTACTTGAAAAAGAGAAATAACAAAAATTAACTGCAAATTTAAATTTATCAACAATTGTTTTAAATTGATTGACGGCTATAGGTTCGTTTTTAGATGAGGTAATGTATAACATATTTTTTTAAACAAATTCCTTTACGATGCGCTGTTGATTAACTAAAGTTCTTAGTTGATTGAATTAAGTGATATTTACTTCGAAAGGAGCGCTTCGTGTTTAGAGTTCCTTGAACTGTAGAGTTCAATCTATTTTGCTTTGTTTCCTTGAAATTTCTCCAGTCCCTTAGCTACCATCGAGTAAATGTTTTCTAAGCATCAGTTTCATACTCAATGCTTATTATTTTGCTTAAAGTTTATTAACAAGAATAATATTTACAATGAGTTTCCGTTTCATATAATTAACCTAATTTCAAAAGAGCGTGCTATCGGGTCCATTTTGTCCTAGTGTGTTGTTCTCAACCGTTCGAATAGCACTATCAGAATTAGTTCCATAGTGTGGACCATGGAATTACGCTATAACATAAGTTTCTTGTGGTCTGTAGCTCATTTACCTTTGCAAATTCTTGTTACATGGGAGCGAATATTTGCCGATCAATCCTTTTCAAAACCATTCGTTCCTACCTGAACCTATTTCACAAACTATAGAGCGAAGGTAGGGATTCCAGAGCTCAAGAAATCGTGCACAGTTTTTACTTCAAATAGAAAAGTTCTCCTAAATATAGAAGTTTTCTAATCATTCTGTCTAGTATATACTAGTTCAATGTATGTACTATTTGTGTACAATATACATTCATCTATAAGAAAATTAGGGCAGAGTTTCCAAGAAGGGAACAGAATTAACTTCTCAAGTAAATCACTGCGGAGAACAATTTTCGAAAATATTTTGCAATTTGGGGATTTGTGGGAATTACGTAATACTTTTCAAAGACAACATCATAGTTTCTAAATTGTCAACTTTTCAATCCTAGATAACGATAAATAAAACATACAACTAATGATTTTACTTTTGAAATCATATTTTCTGAAGAGACTGATTTTCTTTTCGAAAGGTAGACGCTACAGACCATCCACTTACGTAACAGTCACAGACGCCAAGTGTTACGTAAGCCTTTGAGCTTTTCCACACATTGACCGACTCAGTTGTGAAATAAATGTAGAAGGGACACAAAAGGCATCTACAGCAGTGCCCTTATTTATTATAAGAATGTTGTGTTCAAAGAAAATTAGGGCAGATTTTTTAAAATTTTTATTTGTTTTGTTTTGTTTTCTGTGCTATTGTCTCGATTAATTTTTCATATCTTCATAGGTTAAATGAATTTTCTGATAAATAATCCCTTTTGCATCCGGAACAGATATTCGAACGATCAATATTACCAAATTATGAACTTATAATAAATAAGTCTCGAAAAAGCAAACTTGAAACTGACACTGCGCAACCAACAATTATTATAGAGGAAATATTTTCTAATGATGTTTATGTAGTTTTTGAGCGATTCCAAATAGATATTTCTTCAGAATTTTTAATGCTTTCATGTCCTTGAAGTGTATGAGCAGTAAACCCTGAGAAATGTGAGCCTTTTGCTCAAAACGAGCACAAGACTTTGCCGTAGGTGTTGTATCAAACATAAAACAAATCCATAAAACATAAATATAATACATAAAACAAACGAATAAGAAAAATCGTAATAATTATGATGAATCATTTGATTTTGAAGTGTATGCGTTGATTATCAGGAAAAATATCCTTCCTTTTTTTGACACCGTAAAACTAGTAAAATTATTAATATATTTAATGTTGTTGGTGTATTTAATGCGTGTATCGTTGCTATCATTGGTTGAGTCGTTTCTTGCTATTACCTTCGATGTGCAACATTCATGTAAACTGCACTACTGCTTCGCTTACTCAATGCTCGTTACGATACTCCTTTTATCTGGGAGTGTTTGCGGAGGCTCATTTTTTATAACGAGTAGGAGAAAGGTCTGATGAAACTATTGTAAACACATTGTAAAAAAGTAAAACTAGATTGTTTCCGTGAAAGCAGTAACATGCAAGCCTGTTGCTAAAAACGTGCACTATCTAATTGTTGGTTTTCTTAACTTGAACCTCTCATTCCCTCCTATTTAGTTATAAATTCAACCTTTTATACTAATTCTTTTTAATTCATTTAATTTTTACGCTTGGTTTAAACAACAATTTTATTCTTTACTTTTACATCCTTTTGTGCAGGTGCAGAAATGACTCTTATGACTTGCTAATGGACTTCAGTGTACATATTTTTTATGTTGTACTATTTATTAAGTATACGCGTGTAGCTCTTTTCCTTCCAGAAACACGCATCTTTGGATGTCAATGTTTTTCAGTCCCCGGATCGTGGCAGTGTATTATCCAGTAGTAGTTGCGTTTATTTTTTTTTTTCAGAAAGTATGTGTGGATTTAATTTTAAAGTACTTATTATCCTACTAATCTTCGTTATGTGCTAAGTATTTTCAATGTTCGTCCATCGTTCATTAAAATCTGACGGATTTATAAATTGATCGTGACGTAATTTGTACAATCTCTTTCATGATATTGTCCATGCGTAGTATACATTTCCAAATATTTAAAGGTTTGGTGGGTACTATTCGTTTGCGTATATGTTAGCTTGTGTTAGTTCCCAGTGATAAGTAGAAACTGTACGAGCGAGGCGAATATTTGGTCACCGAAATACTTACTAGTGACCATAATTTACTTATAAAAAGCACAAATGTATGTTATTTTTTCAAAATTGGATTACTAGAAATGAAGTTTCAATTTAATAACTCGTGTACTGAAGAATTGTATTGTATATTTTATTTATTGTACGTTCATACATTTTCCATATACGAAAAAAAGCTGTTGCTCATCCAAAGATTTTTTTGATCATCCTTTGAATCTGTTCCTAATTTTCCTCTAATGTCCGCATTAATATTCCCCGCACATTAATATTCTAAGTTTATTTTGAATATCAGTCAGTATCCTAAAGACCATGTTTATCAATGTGAGTGTGTTTCTGCCAGCCTATTAAAATTCCTCTTCCCCCTCCCTCCCTCCCTCCGTCCTCCTCAAACCCGCCTTCTTTGGTTTGCTCAGAGTTTACGTAACCATCGCAGATTACTAACTCGTAGTACAGAACACAATCTATCCTTCTAGGTATACACATCTAATTCGTTAACCAAAATTTTAATATTAAAAAAAACGTTATCCAAAAAACAATCTCCATGTAAAATTCCAAAACTTTTAAACTTTTCAAAGTGGAAAATCGTGACGTTGCGAGCTCGACTGAGTCTTCGGCCCCGTTGCTGGAGAAGCTGCCGACGCTCCGGTCCAGAGGAACCTGTTTGAGGAGCGACCTTGCAGCGGCGGAGCAGGCGCCAGCGCGCGAGGCGGAGGACGCCGCAGCCACGCGGCCGCGGGCGCTGCACGGACCGCGCCGCAGCGCGCAGCGCTCTCGCCCGAGCCTACGCTCCTGCGCCTAAGGATACGCTCCCCCCTCATTCACTCTTGCCTCTCATGCTTACACTCTCATCAACGTTTACGCTTCACCCGCGCCGACGCTCCGGCCTACTCCCGCGCAAACGCTCCCGTCCACGCCCACATATACGTTCCCAGCCACGCTCACGCCCGCGTGGAACGTCGGAAAAGCTTCAGTAACTGAAGATCATTAAAGAGTACATTCACCATGATCTGCGAAGACCCAAGTAAATCGCGAAAAACATGGAGAACTGTCACAAAGAGACAGGTGTGCACAATTGACAGGGGAGGGAAATTAGGGATCCGTCGAAGATTCCAAAACATTCCAAAATATTTCATAGAAACATCGATATATTTAAGCCATCGTTTAGACATCGCATATATTAAAGTTCGATGTTTTTAACACCCGCTGTCCGTTGACATTGTTTTGGTGTTTTCTTTGTAAACCGAAAAATGCCCTAAACATTCACAATGGTGAACGTTATTGTTTTGTAACCAACACCCATGAAGTGTGAGCTTCCTGACAGCGAAAAAATGTGTTTACGGCAAAAATCTGATCTGTATGTCCGTCCGTTTCGTCCACTTTCTCTTGTGAAGAACTCTAGTGGCTAAACCGTTGGCAGGGATTTTTACACATTGATGTTTTGTATCTGTGCGACATCGATTGTTGGCATCCCTATTCCCATCCCTCAGTCAATTGGCACCTGTCTTTGCTGGATCAGATAGGTTTTCCATGTTTTTCGCGATTTACTGGTTCCTCTTTGGGCAGATTATGTGATGATCTTTAATGATCTTTTCAGTACTGAAGCTTTCCGGCCGTTCGCTGAGATGAAATGGTTTCCTGAGATGGATGGGTGAAAATGGTGTGTTGATTACATTTTGAGTGATGATGTAAGCAATGATGAAACGAGAGGCAGGAAAACAAAGAAGAATACCCACAAAACCCTGCCTCGAACCTCTTCATCCGCTAATATTTCCAAATGAGTCGATCCGCGATGTGAACCCCGTAACCCAGAGATGGAATCGATCTTCCTGATCGATTTCGACGAGACTGACGGCTAGCGAGAACATAGTGCGGTGATGACCATCGCATGTATAACCCCGGCCTGCTGAAAGAATGTCCTGATCAGGCAAGTAAACGCACGGTATGATCTCTGGTTTTATTTTTCAATTCGACGCCCAGACACTTGAGAGCCGATGACTCATTCTCCTTGCTCGAAATTCAATCTTATGCAATCTCACCTTGTTCGCGCACGTGGTACAAGCAAAGTTCACTGCAAGAGTTCGAGGCTATAGAGAGTGTTCACTTCTTTATTGGTGACTTGTGAGCTGTTCCAATGAACCACGATAACTATAAAACCAATTTCAAGAAGTTTGATTTTCATAAATTGTTACCCTTTTGCCGTTATTTCTCCAAAAACTGCGCTGAAAATGGCAATAAATATGCAGTAACCGAAAATATAATTCAAAATATGCAGAAGGTAAAGAATTCGTCAGGAATTGCCTAAATGAGCGGTTTCGGAAAATATATGTGATCCATTTTTCTAAGAAACAATTTAGAAAAAAAGGAAGGAAGGGGAAGGAAGGAAGAAGAAGAAAGAAACAAAAAATAAGCTTTGCACACAAATCGGGCTCTATTATCAGTGTTCTCTATTACCTCAATAATTAATATTTCGCCATTCCATTCCGCGGAGAGGGCGAGAGAAAAGCGCCCAACGTGCAACAGGAGATGAGATCAAGTCCGGCCCACCCCGCGAGGATCCGGGGAGGGGCGGGTGTTTCGTCTGCGAGGTTCGTGAAGATCCGTTTCTCCGGCCTGCTGCGCCTGTGTAAGCTCTATCCTTTACGCAGCTGCGCTAACTATGAAAGGAATATCCGCGATCCTCGCCCCCCTGGTAGATCTTTCAGTTCCCGGACGACATGCGAGAAGCCCTGAGGCTACTCACAGTATTGATCCTTACGGAATCCGTTTTCCAATATTCAACATTCTTATTGAACTAATTTTTAGGTAATTATACATAAATTTCATTTGGAGATTGTAAAAATATCAAAGTCGCTCATATTCTTGTCTCTGCTTTCAAAAAATTTAATGGATGAAAATACTACATTTTTAAATTCAAGTAGTGATCAATTACATGACAATAAACAAAATAATAAGGAAAAATATATTTAATGTAGAATAATTTATAAGAGTATGCGTGCTAGGTTGTAAACCTGTATGCAGGAACTAAGCAGAGGAAGTCAGGATACCGATTGGTAACACACCACGATCGCTTAAATGATTAAAAGTGAAATCACAACAAAATTCCTAAGAAGGAACAGACGTTCGCTGTCTCCCAAAGGCGCTGTCTGACATCACTTGAGAATCTTTGGCATTCGGGTAACTTGACGGTTGCATCTGATGCGGTCTTTATTACGTTGTTATAACAGTTCGAGTTTCTGATGGTCGATAATTCTGCAATTAAAGTTTGAGATTCCGATGCAGAATACCACAACTAACATTTACCGAACTTAACAATTTTACTAAAATCTAACAAAACGTTTTCAAATAACCGTGAAAACATTTCACCGTGCAATCTTTTCCATAGCACTTTCACTTCACTTCACTCACTTCACTTCCACTTCACTTCACTTCACTTCACTTCACGTCACTGTCACTTCACTTCACTTCCACTTCAGCTCACTTCACTTTCACTCACCGCACTGCGAAAACACCGAGCTGTAATGTCTTTCGGTACATCCCTCGTTTTCCTCAGTTTCAAAAGCCACTGCACAGTAATAATAATAATAAATAATTAAGATAATAAAATAATAATAATAATAATAATAATTATGTATTATTATTATTGATTATTATTATTATTATGTATTTTAAACTTAATTACATAGAAGGCGTAGTTACTTACACGGGAATAATATTAAATATATTTATAACACACATATTAACATACAAGGAAACAAAATTTATTTTTTATAATTTGTTCGGGCTTTTTAGGAAAGGGATCGAAGTTGTTACGTTCCAGTCTCTAATAGTTCGATTTGCGAATGAATATTTCCAAACGTCCTTTTCTGATCTTTGTCTGAAATTTGTGGCATGTGATCCTCTTGCCGAAATATTTAGGTTTCCCTAATCGGACTTTTGAATTTCTTTCTCACGCTCGAAGGCCTTGTGTACGCTTTATACGTTGCCATGAGACGTGGACTTTAATCTCCTCCTTCGAGTGACCCCATACCCCTTTATTTAGGTATCCCTGAAAGTAAATGTAGGATACGTTTTATTTCTCCCCGTGTATACTTCTCGCCTGAATGCTAAATTTGTAAGTAACTAGTTAAAGTGGAGATACGATTGTCTGCCCAAGCTGCAACTTGGAAATTCAAAATGACGTAGTGGTGTTGACCTTAAAAAGAAAACTTTTAATGTAATCAAATTACTCGCTAGCCTTCCGAGTAACATTAAAGAAATGAAAGAGGAGCAGACTAGTTTGCGATTAACATTGCATGTTGGAATTGCCGCTAGTTAACATGCTGAACAATAGTTCCGGTTTTTTCTTGAGCGTTCTGTGTAATCGTAATGCGGGAACGTTGCGATACTCAATACCAAACTCCCTGCACCCGAGTAGGATTCATTACACGGCAGACACGGACCCCTGTTTTGTTCTCAAGAGAAAATATTGACCCATGTGTGCATGCGGGTAACGGTCACGTGAGCGACAGGTTTTCGGGGAACGGGGTAGATGGACGTGCGAGGTTAAACCTCAAACTTTCATTTTGGCAAACTAACGTAGAGTGATTAAAAGAGTAGCCAAAACGTGGTATTACAGGCAAACGCTGGCTATTTTACATGGAAATCACAAACCCCACAGAGCCTAAAAAGCTTCCAACCTAGAGCTTGAGGGCCAACCATTGCTATTTTGAACATTGTCAAACATTACTTATTTTAATCCGATTTAATTTTACACTTGTTCCAAGGCACTTATACAGAGAATTTATTTTGCGAAAATATCCGGCGACGTTAACAGAATATCTTGGATTACGCTCCGTGACGCAGTCAGAGTGAAGCAACTCGAGAACCACCACGGATCTTCGGATTGGTGACCGTGCTCGGAACCCCTGGCCGGAGGGAGAAACGGCATTGGTCTGGACGTGACGTCACGGACTAACTCCAGAACTTAAAGGAGGATTACTTCAGATAATGTACATTCGCTCAAACCCAAAGGGCTGAGGAATTACGTATTGCGAAAAAACCGCAACAATAAAAAAAAAAAGCTGCTAAGTCGAACCCATGTACATTTCAGCTATTAGGCACGGTTACAGTTTCATGGATTAGCTAATAACAAAAAATGCCTCTTACGTCGGGACTGGAACCCTTGGACCTGTCGGTGCAACGCTGCAATTGAAGACATTGTTGCCGTGAACGAGACTCAAGACGGTGGCAACCTTGGACCGTGACAGAGCATTTTAAGCGGGGAAAGAAGACGCGGGCCTGAGAGGGCGACCTGGCCTGAGCGAACCTGGCGGGGGCGCGGGGACAGTGCCCGAGCGAGGCGGGGTATTGGCGTTGTGTGCCCGCCGCGGCGCGGCGCGGCGCGGGCGCACGGGTAGGGGTTCCCGCGGCGCCCGCGGACGGCTCTCCGTCGCCGGGCCACTTAAAATTCCCGCAGCTTTCGTCGTCGTCGTCGTCGTCGTCGTCGTCCTCCGGTCGGTGGCGGCGCGCGCGGCGCGAGTGGAAGCTGTCCCTCAATCGCAACACTCGAGAAGCCCGCAGGCACTAGGTTTTTGCAGACAAATTAAGTACAGGGCATAACGCAAGGCTGCGAAGACGAGACCCTTGCGTACGCCCGCTGCCGGACATGATCGATGCCCAGCCGAGGAGGAATCACGGCACGCTGTGTGTGAGATGACTGCCTGAACGACCAAATTACAAAAAAAATTGCGAAAATTTAAAAAATGTTCCGATCTCCGTTGATGTATAATCTGTACACGTAAGCTGTCGCGACTCGAGGTTCATTGACTTGTTGCCTCTTGGCCTTTTCTCACCGGACAAGCCAAGAGGTCACGATGTTTCAATCTTTTTGCATCCTAATGCAACTCCTGTTTGTAAGATGAGGATACTGGCGAACTCCTATGTATTAAAAGAAATTACAGATGAAATATGGGGATTTATGGAACGAAACAAGCGTTATTTTCTTTCGTTAATGTTCTATTAGGAATTCCAAAAATTTAAAATCATATAAATTATATATTTTAATTACTCGTTAAAGTAATTGATCACTATTACCAATACGAAACACAACAGAAAAGTAGTTGGCGAAAAAACTACCTGTAAACTCTCTCTGCGAACAAGAAACTGAAGTTTCGAAATTAGAATATTGAACATACAGCGACTACTAAATAAATGAAAAGTCTTCAACATATGAGAGCAATTTGTAAAACTCCTACTTTGTGTTGAGCGAGAATATCTCTGCCAGTGACATATTGATTGTATTTAGATCTCTGCATTTTTTTGTACTTTTACGATGTACGCTTGATAGAATATTGGAATATTGAAAGTGGTTACCTGAATGGATTCTCAGCTGTTCGAGAAAAACGAACTTCAAAAATGAGTTTGGTAGGCTAGAAATACGTTGTTTTGTAAGTCAAGAGGTTAGACGATTTAACAGTACCCAAAAAATTAATTTATCTTGAATTGCAATAATTAAAATGAATATCATATAATCTTATTTATTGTCGTACCCGGTAATCCGAAAATTTGAACTTCCGTAACATCGTTTAAACGTTTTTTTGCGTAAGCATTTTATGGAATGCGACTGCATTCACACTCTGACACATTAGGGCCATGGGCAGACAAATTCTGAATCAAAAAAAGTGCAAAATTGTATGAATTGTTCTTTGTACTCTCTTCGCACGATAATTTTCTTAAAACATATTGAATTACTTTCTTAAATTTTAGAATAGGTTTAAATATATTCAAAATAAACATTCTTTTATCAAAGCAACGTCATTGGCCACACGTATCGTCATATAAATAGATATAAAGAATCGTCATGTTTTTAAAAATAAAACGACTAAGTATTATGTTCGCGCACGTTTTTCTTGGAGCCTCGCGTCAACTAGTTGCGAGAGGAGTGGGAGTTTCAGTATTTGACAACACAAAATTATTTGAAAATTTGTAGTTCGTTGTTCGATGCAAAAATACCTTTCTCATTACATGGGAGCCAAACGTTTCTGGTTACCAAGCTATTGGTCTAACAACGCTCGTTACTGACATTTTATTATTAATTCAACTAATACTTGGAAAGAAGAAAACTGCGCGTATAAATACTAACATCGATTGACAGCATTGACTTCTTATACCAATATTAAAGATGTTTGTCATTGCCAAACATATTTTTTATGGCAATAGGCAGCTTTCGATGGCTTAGCCATCAAATCATCATTTGTCTTGCTAGATGGGAAAGCACTGAAAACGAACTAGCTGCTATTGCTATTAAAAATATTGTTGGCAATTGACCATCTTTAATTATTTTAAAAATTGCAAAGATATTCACACCACAAAACACCTATATCTTTTACACAAGGTCTACATTTCGGTCACAAGGTACCAACTTTACATTTCCGGCTTGGTGGTTCTAGCGTTACGACATCGCCAACCAAACATACATTATTATAACTATTCCCCTACCGTAAACTCCCTTAACATTTATCTAGGCAAAACAAAATCAAAAAAGATTATAAGAACAGTTTTCACAGAAATGTTCCATGATAAGAGTAATAATCAATCAAAAGACCACATTGTCTTTCTTAAAAAACAATTTATATTTCGAAAAACATCGACCATCAATGACGCGACACACATAATGATGTATTTGTTCTCACTGGGGCGTCAACTTCCCCTTTTATCTGAAAGCGCTGACTGCTAAAATGGTAGAAATTTCCTTATTCCTCACCAAGACATTCACCCTTGCTCACTTCAATTGCTCAATTACTGATAGGGCGAAATTTCTGTTTTTTTTGTAAACTTTTTCTTACAAATCGCAACAGCTGATAGACAACGTAAAAAAATAGAACAACAAAAATGGCTTCATTTTGTGAGTTTTTCATCAAGTGACGTTTTTTAAACACACGTATTTTTATCAAAAAAAAAAGTATCCGATGTCGGAAAACAATCAGTCGCCCCTACTAGGGATGTGACATCTATGCTGACGTTTTTGTAGACAACATCGATGTTTAAATTATCGATTGTATCAACCGGTCGATGTTTTTAATATGGATGTTTTGTGAATCGGATGTTTTTCCTTTTCCAATGTTTTAGTTCCAAATTGAAAATTCCCATGATTCGCAATACTTTAAAAAATTAAAATATATGAAATTAACTGATGGCAGCACATGTTCATGTGTTGAACCAACATGAGACCTGTTTGTACTACCTTCATCGACCAAAATCTCTCGTCCGAAATGGCCCTCAATGGCCTTGTACGAGTAATTTCCTCTCTTTCTTCCATATTCATTCGCACATTTGGACGTGGTTTAACATGCGCCTGTGAACGTCGAGTCTTTCTCTTTTTCGTACTTCTATTTAATTATAAACGTTACCTCTCGTACTTTATTATGGCAAATTATAACATGCACAATGCAAACTGAATTTTTAATGCAGCACTGAAAATTTAAATGTTGGAAGTTATTAAAACCAGTCCAAAACATCGATTGTTGAAAAACAATATTTTTTTATATTTCTTCTTGCTCGGCCATTGGCCCTCTGCAGCCCGCCATACGATAGATACATTTAATAATACTTAGTTATACAAAGAATCATTTGAATAGAACAAACAAGATAAACAGTAATGTTAGTTTTTAGAATAAGCAGACAATACAGTAATTTTTTTACAGTAGTCTTACAATGGGAAAAGACTAAATCGGTTTTATCTATGGGGGATGCGAAATAAATGCTCTTGGTAGCTTTCTCTCTTTAATCCGTTTGCGATTTGAGGATTTTGGCTTACTTCCTAAGTGGAAAGTGAATAGCTGTCCTATGCTTTGATATTTGGGAATAGAATTTTTGCGGATAAGTGGGAGAAATGGCCGGAGGATTGTTGTAATATTGCGAAGAGTATTATGAACTGCGCATTCGGAATGTACCAGAGAGCTTTTGTTGACGTGTGGCCGTAGGAATATGATTTTGGGGAAATTTGGATTTTGTTGATGTTTCGTTTTTGGCTGCGGCAAGCCAGACAGGGGAAGCATAAGAAAGCATGATCGTATCATTGGCTTTTTCGATTGGTTTTATCGGAGTAGTATTTTTAACATCGATGTTTTGTATAACACGCCCAACTTTTTCTTGAAAAAAATGCGACGGAGGATTGAAGAGAATGCGAGTAGAGTGGGGGGTATAGTTACAAATTATTGCCACAAATAGATTTTTATTGAAGCAATCCAAATGCTCTTACAGGAAATCAGTCACGCCTTCGCACGTTCTCCAAATAATTTGCGTTCTAACTTTCTTCAGGGTTAGAGGTACTTCCTGTGATACATCTTACCCGCTTTCGGTAATTTCTTAGATTTTGGAGGAAATTTAATGGATAGGACGTTCTCGTCTTCAAAGAGAAAATTGTCCTATTTCATGTCAGTGAAGATGTGCTTGGATGTTGGTCATCAGTGCTCGCTGCGAAAGCTTTTTGGCTTCTTCTTCTCTTTATTGTGGCCAGAGAGGGGGAAGCAAGGTCATCGATCAAGAAAAGTTGCGCGAGTCATCAATGTCGGCATCAACTACCTCCTGACTTAATGGCGTCGACTTTCGCGAACGTCTCAGTCCACAAGTTCAGGGCAGGGGGCAGTGCTCATTGTCCGCGGTCGCTTTCCCGCGTCAGGGTTTCCCTGTTCCGGGTTGCCCGGGCCGAGCCCGCTTCCGCGCCCACCCTGCGCGGCGCGGCGGAAGCCGCCGTGTGCGGGGCAGGGCGGGGGCGGGGACAGAGAAGCGGGCTTAGCCGCCTGTGCCCGCTTCATCCCCGGCTCCGGAAATCCCTCTGTGTGTGGCGCTAACTCGAGCGCTTCCGGCGCGTCATCGGCCCGCTCGAGCCAGCGCGGTACGTAACTTCACAAAGCTCCCTCCCGCAGGGGTTCACCCGGCCGTCACTTGAATTGAAATTGAATAATGTCTTATTTTACTCGTGCGAGGACTCTCGGCCATCATTGCCTGCCCATGCAAATTTCGCTACGCTTCCTTTCACCAACTCAGCAGAGGAAGGAGGCGGATTTCTAGGGCGAGAAACAGGCGATTTTGAAATTTAGCTCAGAGTGCGTCATTTAGGCTTGAGGATCTTACATGCAAGTAAAATTCTACTAAACATGCGGACACCGCTTTACTTCCCCCCTCCGAAAGGAAGGGTTTGAAACCGCCAAACTTAGGTATTAAAACAGGTCCAATACGCAAACCGTACACCATCGCCTCTGCCGTCCACTGAGCAAGTCTCGCACAAATTCCAACGGGCATCAGCCTGACATGCACCATAAACGGCGAGCCTTATTTTCAAAAAGAAAAAAACGGTATATTTTTTACAAAGAAAAGAGTAACAGACATAAATAAGCAATTGAACAGCAACTAGATTGTATTTTCGAAAATATTTAGCAGGCACTGCGACTCATCGTCTTTCTTGCCGTGAGTTCAAATTGACGCTGGAGGTGACTGCCAACAAAAATGTTCCAAAATAACCATTCCTTTGACGCATAAAACTCGATCCGATGTAAAAGAAAATAGTGGGGCATATTCAAAAAAAGTGCCGCGTATATCACCCTTAGTAAGATATGCTCGTTTGGTTATACTGATTTAGAAGCTCATAAGGATTATTTCTAGAATTGTTTCATTTTTTTTTTTTTTTTTCTGTAAATCTTTTGAACTGTGCTTCCTCTGTCATGCAATTTGAAGTCTTTGAAGAATCCAAGAACAGAATACACACGCGATTCCCTAATTTGAGGTAAGTTTTTTTCAGTTGAATAAAGTTTCGAACCTGAAAATTTCCCTGAACAAATATGAATTCCAAAAATCTTACTCACATAAAGTTAAAAAAAAAAAAAAAAAAAAAAAAAAAAAAAAAAAAAAAAAAAAAAAAGCCTCCTCCAATCTAATCTAAATCACAAAACCAAGCTTAATTATATAAGTTTGACAATGGTATATGTCATATTATTAACATTCATTAATCCTAACAAATTCATTGCACTTTTTTGCCAAAATAGTTATTTATATAATTTGAACCTACCAAAAAATGCAAGTATATAATTGATCGTTGCTGGAGGATTTTCCTCGCTCTTCGAACATTAAAACCCACCAATTGCTTTCTTCTCTTATTTACAAATTTTCTTTCAGCGTTTCTCAGAACACGTGTCCTGTAACTGCTACTTCTTCGAATCTAGAGAAAGCCCGCTATCGAAGCATAAAGATAATAACCTATTTCTCGCAAACATCTGAAGTTGTGGCATACAATACGCTTCTTTGAGGTCACAGTACGACGAATTCGGAAAAATTCATGCGCCGCTCTTTCCGTCCTGACGTCACAAACAATTGTAAACAAATAGATCAAGTTATAGTATTCTCGATAACCGGCAGTTCGCGTCATTTTCATACGCAATGCACACGGTTGCAGAATTCGACAGAAAAATGTAGGCGAAGAGCGTAGACAAATGTTTTTCGGCTTTTCAAAAACAAGCGCAGAGGCCGAGAGGGCACCCAATAACAAGGAGTAACTTTTTTTTGAATCCCTTCAGTCCCTGTCCCCTCCAGTCTGTGTTGTTCACGAATCAACATTTCAGTGTCACTATATTTAATATTATTATCAATTAACTTTCTTATTATCTTATGTATCTATATCTTATTATATCAATCAACTACATTTAATCAGCGCGAAAATGGCGAATGGTGAAAGAATTGATCCAATTAAATATAAAAAAATCGATTTATTGTTTTACTGATACGTTATTGCTTGTTATTGCCTTTGATACGGAGTTTCGATGTACACTGGAGTGGATCGAGAGGATGTTCACGGTAAGCGAGGAGATGTATCAAATAGTAAATGATGCTACATCTCCTCTAGTGAAAGGAATTATGAGACGCAATTGTTGAGGGGAAATATGAAAAAAACACCGAGTCGAGTATCATTTAGTTAATTAGTAAATGAGTAAATCTGAGTCATAAATAAAAATTTAGGCTAAAAATAAATTCTTGCATGGACCACAGGGTTTTAAACTGGTTCTATAGACTTGAGACAACAACACTTTTTGTTGTCGCTCTATTATTAGAACATTTAACAACGCCCTTGATGAATTAAATAACAATAACTTGTCTTGATGAAAAGCAAAAATATACAAGAAATAAGAATCTGATAATAACGAACGAATATTTTTTTTGTTCCCACTTACTCTCTCTGTAATGATTATTTTTTTCTTTTTTTAAAGGAAAAATAATTATTTTACATTGAAGCTTCAAACACAGTGCCGTCCCAATGAAGATCTAGATCCGACCGCTAAGTATAAGTTCGGGTTGGGCACGTCATATATGCATGGGCGTGAGAGTAGGCGTGAAGCGAAGTATAGGCGAAGGCGTGTAACATATGCGTGGGCAGCCTAGCGTGGCGAAGCGGAAAGGTGGGTGGAAAGCGTAGGCATGTCAAGAGTGCAGGCGCGGTGGGCGGGAGTGTAGGCGTGGGCGAGAGTATTGTGTGGGCGAAGACAGTAGCTTATCTATGCGTAGACATGGGCTGGAGAATGCACACGAGCGGGAGCGTAATTCATAAGGCAACAGTGAAGCATATAGCGCAGCGTGGCGTGGACGGAGCGCAGGGCACGGGCCGAGTTTAGGCGCA
>BOPP01000016.1:5754661-5783589 GCA_017312745.1 Gryllus bimaculatus
AGTGATAAGTAGAAACTGTACGGGCGAGGCGAATATTGGTCACGAAATACTTACTAGTGACCATAATATTACTTATAAAAAGCCACAAATGTTATGTTATATTTTTCAAAATGTGGATTACTAGAAATGAAGTTTCACCCCCCCCCCCCCCCCCCTTTTCCCCCCCCCCCCCCCCTATTTAATAACTCGTGTCTGAAGAATTGTATTGTATATTTTATTTATTGTACGTTCATACAATTTTCCATATACGAAAAAAAGGCTGTTGCTCATCCTAAAGATTTTTTTGATCATCCTTTGAATTGTTCCTTAATTTCCCTCTAATGTCCGCATTAATATTTCCCCGCACATTTATATTCTAAGTTTATTTTGAATATCAGTCCAGTATCCTAAGGACCATGTTTTCAATGTTGAGTGTGTTTCTGCCAGCCTATTAAATTCTCTTCCCCCTCCCTCCCTCTCCGTCCTCCTCAAACCGCTCTCTTTTGGTTTTGCTCAGAGTTTAGCGTAACCAATCGCAGATTACTAACTCCGTAGTACAGAACACATATCGCTTCCTAGGTATACACATCTAATTCGTTAACCAAAATTTTAATATTAAAAAAACGTTATCCACAAAAACAATCTCCATGTAAAAATCAAAACTTTTTAAACTTTTCAAAGTGGAAAATCGTGACGTTGCGAGCTTCGACTGAGTCTTCGGCCCGTTGCTGAGTAGCTGCCGACGCTCCGGTTCCAGAGGAACCTGCTTTGAGGAGCGACCTTTGCCAGCGCGGAGCAGGCGCCAGCGCGGCAGGCGGAGGACGCCGCAGCCCGCGGCCGCGGGCGCTGCACGGACCGCGCCGCAGCGCGCAGCGCTCTCGCCCGAGCCTACGCTCCTGCGCCTAAGGATACGCTCCCGCCCTCATTCACTCTTGCCTACTCAATGCTTACACTCTCATCAACGTTTTCGCTTCACCCGCGCCGACGCTCCGGCCTACTCCCGCGCAAACGCTTCCGTCCACGCCCACATATACGTTCCTTCCACCTTCCCTCACGCCCGCGGCCTAAACTCGCCCGTGCCTGCGCTCCCGTCCACGCCACGCTGCGCTTATGCTTCACTGTTGCCTAGAATTACGCTCCCGCTCGTGTGCATTCTCCAGCCCATGTCTACGCATAGATAAAGCTACTGTCTTCGCCCACACAATACTTCTCGCCCACGCTACACTCCCGCCACCGCGCCTGCACTCTTGACATGCCTACGCTTTCCACCCACCTTTCGCTTCCGCCACGCCTAGGCTTGCCCACGCATATGTTTACACCGCCTTCGCCTATACTTCGCTTCACGCCTACTCTCCACGCCCATGCATATATGACGGCCCAACCCGAACTAATACTAGGGTCGGATCTAGATCTTCATTGGGGGAGGCACTGTGTTGAAGCGTTCAATGTAAAATATTAATTTTTCCTTAAAAAAGAAAAAAATAATCAATTACAGAGAGAGTAAGTGGGAACAAAAAAAATATTCGTTCCGTTATTATCAGATTCTTATTTCTGTATATTTTTGCTTTTCATCAAGAAAGTTATTGTTATTTATTCATTCAAGGGCGTTGTTAAATGTTCTAAATAATAGAGCGGACAACAAAAAAGTGTTGTTGTCCAAGTCTATAGAACCAGTTTAAACACCTGTGGTCCTGCAAGAATTTATTTTTAGCCTAAATTATTTTAATGACTCAGATTTACTCATTTACTAATTAACTAAATGATAACTCGACCTCGAGTGTTTTTTTCATTTTCCCCTCACAATGCCGTCTCATAAATTCCTTTCACTAGAGGAGAATGTAGCATCATTTACTATTTGCATACATCTCCTCGCTTACCGGGAAATCCTCTCGATCCACTCCAGTGTAATCGAAACTCCGTATCAAGGCAATAAACAGCAATAACGTATCAGTAAAACAATAAATCGATTTTTTTATATTTATTGGATCAATTCTTTCACCATTCGCCATTTTAGCGCTGATTAAATGTAGTTGATTGATATAATAAGATATAGATACATAAGATATAAGAAAGTTAATTGATAATAATATTAAATATATGAACTGAATAGTTTGATTCGTGAACAACACAGAACTGAGGGGACAGAGGGACTGAAAGGATTCAAAAAAAAGTTACCTCTGTTATTGGGTGCCCCTCTCGGCCTCTCGCCTTGTTTTTGAAAAGCCGAAACAAATTTGTCGTACCGCTCTTCGCCTTACCATTTTTCTGTCGAATTCTGCAACCGTGTGCATGCGTATGAAAATGACGCGAACTGCCGGTTATCGAGGATACTATAACTTGATCTATTTGTTACAATTGTTTGTGACGTCAGGACGAAAGAGCGGCGCATGAATTTTTCCGAATTCGTATACTGTGACCTCAAGAAGCGTATGTATCCACACACTTCAGCATGTTTGCGAGAAATAGTTATTATCTTTATGCTTCGATAGCGGCTTTCTCTAAGATTCGAAGAAGTAGCAGTTAGGACACGTGGTTTGAGAAACGCTAAAGAAAACTTTGTAAATAAGAAGAAGAAGGGCATTGGTGGGTTTTAATGTTTCGAAGAGCGAGGAAAATCCTCCACAACGATCAATTATATATTTATATATAATTATATATTTATATATAATTATATATTTATATATAATTATATATTTATATTATAATAAATATTTTTGGTATGTTCAGAATTATATAAGTAACTATTTTGGCAAAAAAGATCAATGAATTTTAGGATTCTTGAATGTAACAATATGACATATAGTATGTACAATTATATTATTAGCTTGGTTTGTAATGTGATTTTGATTAGATTGGAGGTGGCTTTTCTTTTAGTTTATTGAAGCAAGGTTTGGGGTTATATTCATATTTGTCAGGAAGTTTTCAAGGTTGGAAACATTCAACTTAAAACTTACCTCAAATCAGGGAATCGCGTGTGTATTTCTGTTCTTGGATTCTTCAAAGACTTCAAACTTGCAGACAGAGGAAGCACAGTTCAAAAGATTTAGAAGAAACAATTCTAGAAATAATCGTTTATGAGCTTCTAAATCAGTATAACCAAAGAGCATATCTACTAAGGGTATAACCGGCACGTTTTTTGAATATGCCACTATTTCCTTATTACAGCGGATCGAGTTTTGCGTCAAAGGGAATGGCTATTTTGAAAATATTTTGTGAAGTCATTTCCAGCGTCAATTTGAAGTCACGGCAAGAAAGACAATGAGTTCAGTGCTGCTAAATATTTCGAAAATACTAAATTAGTGCTGTTCAATTGCTTGTTTATGTCTGTTACTTTTTCTTCGTAAAAGTCCATGTCGGTCTGATGCAATTAGTAATTAGTGCGAGATTGCCCAAGTGACGGCGGCCGTTAGCGTATTGGACTGGTATACCCAAGTTGGCGGGTTCAAAACCGATCGAAGCCATGGGTTTTTACGGGTGAAAAAATCCTTTGTACGCCTTCCTTCGGAGGGGAAGTAAAGCCGGCTGTCCCATGTTAGTAGATTTACTTGCATGTAAAAGATCCTCAAACCTAAATGACGCCTCTGAGCTAAATTCAAAATCACCTGTTTCTCGCCCAAAAAATCCGCCTCTTTCCTCTGCTAGTTGGTGAAAGGAGTGTAGCGAAATTTGCGTGGTCAGACGGAAGAGCGGGCCTTATGGTCCGAGTCTCGCCACGTAAAAAAGACATTAATTCAATTCAATTCAAATGACGCCGGGAGAACCCCTGCGGGAGGGCTGTGAAGTTTGGCCGCGCTGGCTCGAGCGGGGCCGATGACGCGCCGGAAGGCTCGAGTTACGCCACACACAGAGGGTTTCCGACGCCGGGGGATGAAGAGGGCACAGGGGCAGCCGCTTCTCTCTCCCCGCCCCCGCCCCCGCACACCGGCTTCCGTCGCGCCAGCCCGGAAGGTGGGCGCGGAAGCGGGCTCGGCCCGGAACAGGGAAACCTGACGCGGGAAAGCGACCGCGACAATGAGCACTGCCCCCTGCCACTGGACTTGCGGACTGAGACGCTCGCAAAGTCGACGCCATTCAGTCAGGAGGTAGTGATGCGACATTGATATTACTCGCGCAACTTTTCTTGAACGATGACCTTGCTTCCCCCTCTCTGACACAATAAAGAGAGAAGAGCAAAAGCTCGCGGCGAGAACTAATGACAACATTCCAAGCACATCTTCACTGACATGAAATAGGAACAATTTTCTTTTGAAGACGAGAACGTCTATCCATTATTTCCTCCAAAAATCTAAAGAAATTACCGAAGCGGGTAAAGATGTATCACAGGAAGTACCTCTAACTCCTGAGAAAGTTAGAACGCAAATTATTGAGAACGTTGCGAAGGCGTGACTGATTCTGTAGAGATTGGCATTGCTTCATAAAATCTAGTGGCATATTTTGTAACTAATACCCCCCACTCTACTCGCATTTCTTCAATCGCTCCTCGCATTTTTTCAAGAAAAGTTGTGCGTGTTAACAAAACATCGATGTTAAAAATACTTCGACTAAAACCATCGAAAAAGCAATGATACGATCCATGCTTTCTTATGCTTCCCCTGTCTGGGCTGCCGCAGCCAAAACGAACATCAACAAAATCCAAATTTTCCAAAATATATTCCTACGCACCGTCACAAAAGCTCTCTGGTACATTCCGAATGCGCAGTTACATAATGAACTTCGCATTACACCAATCTCCGGCCATTTCTCCCTCTTATCCGCAAAATTCTATTCCAAAATATCAAAGCATACGACAGCTATTCACTTTCACTTAGGAAGTAAGCAAAATCCTCATCGCAAACGATTAAAGAGAAAGCTACCAAGAGCATTTTTCGATCCCCCATAGATACAAACCGATTAGTCTTTTCCCATTGTAAACTACTGTAAAAAAATTACTGTATTGTCTTATATCTAAAACTAAATTACTGTTATCTTGTTTGTTCTTATCAAATGATTCTTGTATATAAGTATTATTAATGTATCTATCGTATGCGGCTGCAGAGGGCCAATGGCCGAGCAAGAAGAAATATAAAAAAATATATGTTTTTCAACATCGATGTTTTGGGACTGGTTTTAATAACTTCCAACATTAAATTTTCAGTGTGCATTAAAATTCAGTTTGGCAGTGTGCATGTTTATTAATTTGCCATATAAAGGTACGAGAGGTACGTTTATAATTAAAAGAAGTACGAAAAGAGAAAGACTCGACGTTCACAGCGCATTTGTTGACCACGTCCAAATGTGCGAAATGAATATGAAGAAAGAGGAAATACTCGTACAAGGGCATGAGGGCCATTTCGGACGAGAGAGTTTGGTCGAAGAAGGTAGTACAAACAGTGTTCATTTGGTTCCAACACATGAACAGTGCTGCCATCAGTTATTATTTCATATTTTAATTTTTAAAGTATTGGAATCATGGGAATTTTCAATTTGGAACGAAAACATTGGAAAAGGAAAAACATCGATCACAAAACATCCATATTAAAAAACATCGACGTTGATACATCGATATTTAAAACATCGATGTTTCTACAAAAACGTCAGCATAGATGTCACATCCCTAGTAGGGGCGACTGATGTTTTCCAGACATCGATACTTTTTTTTGATAAAAATACGTGTGTTTAAAAAACTCACTTGATGAAAAAACTCACAAAATGAAGCCTATTTTTGTTGTTCTATTTTTTACGTTGTCTATCAGCTGTTGGGCGATTTGTAAAGAAAAAAGTATTACAAAAAAAACAGTAAATTTCGCCTATCAGTAATTGAAGAATTGAAGTGAGCAAGGGTGAATGTCTGTGAGGAATAAGGAAATTCTACATTTTAGCAGTCGCGCTTTCAGATAAAAGGGGGGAAGTTGACCCCAGTGAGACAAATACATTCATTTAGTGTCGCGTCATTGATGTCGATGTTTTCGAAATATAAATGTTTTTATAAGAAAGACAAATGTGGTCTTTTATTGATTTATTCACTCTTATCATGAACATTTTGTGAACTGTTCTTATAATCTTTTGATTTTGTTTTGCTAGATAAATGTTAAGGGAGTTACGGAGGGGAAGTAGTATAATAATGTAATGTTTGGTTGGCGATGTCGTAACGCTAGACACCAGCCGAAATGTAAAGTGTACCTTGTACCGAAATGTAGACCTTGGTGTAAGAATATAGGTGTTGTGGTGTGATATCTTTGGCATTTTTAAAATAATTAAAGATGTCATTGCCAACAATATTTTTTAATGCAATAGCAGCTAGTCGTTTCGTGGCTTCCATCTAGCAGACAACTGATGATGATGGCTAAGCCATCGAAAGCTGCTATTGCATTAAAAAATATTGTTGGCAATGACAACATCTTTAATTATTGGTATAAGAAGTCATGCTGTACAATCGATGTAGTATTTATACGCGCAGTTCTTCTTTGCCAATATTAGTTGAATTAATAATAAAATGTCAGTAACGAGCGTTGTAGACAATATCTGGTAACCAGAAACGTTGGCTCCCATGTAATAGAAAGTATTTTGCATCGAACAACGAACTACAAATTTCAAATAAAATTTGTGTTGTCAAAATTACTGAACTCCCCACTCCTCTCGCAACTAGTGACGCGAGGGCTCAAGAAAACGTGCGCGAATAATACTTAGTCGTCTTTATTTTAAAAAATGACGATTCTTTATATCTATTTATATGACGATACGTGTGCCAATGATCGTTGCTTTGATAAAGAATGTTTATTTTGAATATATTTAAACTATTCTAAAATATAAGAAAGTAATTCAAATGTTTTTAAGAAAATTATGTGCGAAGTAGGTACAAAAGAAACATTCATACAATTTTGCACTTTTTTGATTCAGATTTCTGCCCATGGTCAGAGTGTCATGTGTCAGAGTGTGAAATTCAGTCCATTCCATAAATTGCTTACGCACAAAAACGTTAAACGATGTTACGGAAGTTCAAATTTTCGGATTACCGGGCACGGACAATAAATAAATTATATGATTTCATTTTAATATGCAATTCAATATAAATTATTTTTGGGTACTGTTAATCGTCTAACCTCTGTGACTACAAACAACGTAATTTCTACGCCTACCAAACTCATTTTTGTAAGTCTGTTTTTCTCGACAGCTGAGAATCCATTTCAGGTAACACTTTCAATATTCCAATATTCTATCAGGTACATCGTAAGTACAAAAAATGCGAGATGATTAATACAATCAATATGTCACCTGGGCAGATATTCTCGGCTCAACACAAAGTAGGAGTTTACAAATGCTCTCATATTTGAAGACTTTCATTTATTTAGTAGTCGCTATGTTCAATATTCTAATTCGAACTTCGTTTCTGTTTCGGCAGAGAGAGTTTACAGGTAGTTTTCGCCAACCTACTTTTCTGTTGTTTTCGTATTAGGTATAGTGATCAATTACTTTACGAGTAATTAAAATATATAATTTATATGATTTAAATTTTTGGAAATCCTAATAGAACATAACGAAAAGAAAATAACGCTTGTTCGTTCCATAAATCCCCAAATATTTCATCTGTAATTCTTTTAATACATAGGAGTTCGCAGTAATCCTCATCTTACAAACAGGAGTCATTAGGATGCCAAAAAGATTGAACATCGTGACCTCTTGGCTGTCCGGGTGAGAAGGCCAAGAGGCCAACAAGTCATGAACTCGAGTCGCGGAAGCTTACGTGTACAGATTATACATCAACGGGATCGGACATTTTTAAATTTTCGCAATTTTTTGGTATTGTGGTCGTTCAGGCAGTCATCTCACACACAGCGTGCGTGATTCCTCCTCGCTGGGCATCGATGTCCCGCGCGTGGGCGTACCGCAGGGTCTCGTCTCGCCAGCCTTGCGTGCCCCGTGTACTTAATTTGTCTGCAAACACTAGTGCCTGCGGGGCTTCTCGAGTGTTGCGGGGACACTCAACTCGCCGCCGCCGCCGCCACCGACGGAGACGACGACGACGACGACGACGACGACGAAAGCTGAGGGATTAAGTGGCCGGCCGACGGAGAGCCGTCCGGCCCGCGGGAAACCCTACCCGTGCGCCGCGCCGCGCCGCGCCGCGGCGGGCACGCACGCCATACCCCGCCTCGCTCGGGCACTGTCCCCGCGCCCCGCCAGGTCGCTCAGGCCAGGTGCCCTCTCCGGCCGCGTCTCTTTGCCCGGCTTAAAATGCTCTTCACGTCAAGGTTGCACCGTCTGAGTCGGTTCACGGCAACAACTGTTTCAATTGCAGCGTTGCCAACCGAGAGGTCCAAGGGTTCCAGTCCCGACTGTAGAGGATTTTTGTTATTAGCTAATCCATGAACTGTAACGTGCCTAATAGCTGAAATGTAATGGTTCGCGTAGCAAGCTTTTTTTTTATTGTTGCGTTTTTTTCGCAATACGTATCTCAGCCCTTTTGGGTGTTGAGCGAATGTACATTATCTGAAGTAATCCTCCTTTAAGTTCTGGAGTTAGTCTCGTGACGTCACCGTCAGACAATGCCGTTTCTCCCTCCGGCCAGGGGTTCCGAGACGGTCACCAATCCGAGAATCCGTGGTGTCTCGAGTTGCTTCACTTGACGTGACGTCACGGAGCGTAATCAAGATATTCTGTTAACGTCGCCGGATTTTTCGCAAAATAAATCTCTGTATAAGTGCCTTGGAACAAGTGTAATAATTAAATCGGATTAAAATAAGTAATGTTTGACAATTGTTCCAAAATAGCAATGGTGGCCCTCAAGCACTAGGTTGGAAGCTTATTAGAGCTCTGGTGGGGTTTGGTGATTTCCATGTAAATGCCAGCGTTTTGCCTGTAATAACCACTTTGGCTACTTCTTTTAATCAACTCTTACGTTGGTTTTGCCCAAATGAAGTTGAGGTTGACCTCGCACGTCATCTACCCCGTTCCCCGAAAACCTGTCGCTCACGTGACCCGTTACCCGCATGCACCATGGGTCATATTTCTCTTGAGACAAAACAGGACGTGTCTGCCGTGTTAATGAACTACTCGGGTGCAGGGAGTTGGTATTGAGTATCGCAACGTTCGCATTACATTACCACGAACCTCAAGAAAAAACCGGAACTAGGTTCAGCATGTTAACTAGCGGCATTTCAACATGCAATGTTAATCGCAAACTAGTCTGCTCCTCTTTCATTTCTTTAATGTACTCGGGAAGGTACGAGTAATTTGATTACATTAAAAGTTTTTCTTTTTAAGTCAACACACTACGTCTTTATGAATTTCAAGTTGCAGCTTGGGAGAAATCGTATCTCCACTTTAATATTCTTACAAATTTAGGATTCACGGCGAGAAGTATAACACGGGAGGAAAGTTAAAACGTAATCTACATTTACTTTCAGGGATACCTAGAATAAAGGGGTATGGGAGTCACTCGAAAGGAGGAGATTAAAGTCACGTCTCTATGCAACGTATAAAGCGTACACAGGCCTTCGAGCGTGGAAAGAAATTCAAAGTCGATTAGGGAAACCTAAATATTTCGGCAAAGAGGATCACATGCACAAATTCAGACAAGAATTCAGAAAAAGGACGTTGGGAAATATTCATTCGCAAATCGAACTATTAGAGACTGGAACGTAACAACTTCGATCCCTTTCCTAAAAGCCCGAACAAATTTAAAAATAAATTTGTTTCCTGTATGTTAATATGTGTGTTATAAATATATTTAATATTATTCCGTGTAAGTAACTACGCCTTCTATTAATGTAAGTTTAATAATAATAATAATAATAATAATATAATAATAATAATAATTATTATTATTATTATTATTATTATTATTATTAATTATTATTATTATTATTATGTGCAGTGGCATTTTTGAAACTGAGGAAAACGAGGGTGTAAGAAAGACATTAAGCTCGGTGTTTCGCAGTGCTGAAGTGAAGTGAAGTGAAGTGAAGCTGAAGTGAAGTGAAGTGAAGTGAAGTGAAGTGAAGTGAAGTGAAGTGCTATGAAAGATTGCACGGTGAAATGTTCACGTTAATTTGAAAAGTTTGTAGATTTTGTAAAATTGTTAAGTTCGGTAATGTTAAGTTAGTGTATTCTGCCACCGAATCTCAAACTTAATTGCAGAATTATCGACCATCAGAAAACTCGAACTGTTAACAACGTAATAAAGACGCATCAGATGCAACCGTCAAGTACCCGAATGCCAAAGATTCTCAAAGTGATGTCCAGACAGCGCACTTTGGGAGACAGCGAACGTTGTCCTTCTTAGGAATTCTTGTTGTGATTTCACTTTTAATCATTTAGCGATCGTGGTGTGTTACCATCGTAATCCTGACTTCTCTGCTTAGTTCCTGCATACAGGTTTACAACCTAGCACGCATACTTTTATAAATTATTCTACAACTTAAATATTTTTCCTTATTTTTTGTTTATTGCATGTAATGATCACTACTTGAATTAAAATGTAGTATTTTCATCCATTAAATTTTTGAAAGCAGGAACAGAAAATATGACGACTTTGATATTTTTACAATCTCCAAATGAATTTATGTATAATTACTAAAAATTAGATCATAAGAATGTTGATATTGGAAAACGGATCCGTAGGATCAATACTGTGAGAGCCTCAGGGCTTCTCGCATGTCGTCCGGGAACTGAAGATCTACCAGGGGGCGAGGATCGCGGATATTCATTTCATAGTTAGCGCAGCGCGTGAAAGGATAGAGCTACCGGCCGCAGCAGGCCGGAGTAACGCGATCTCACGACCTCGCAGACGAAACACCCGCCCCCTCCCCGGATCCCTCGCGGGGTGGGCCGGACTTGATCTCATCTCCTGTTGCACGTTGGGCGCTTTTCTCTCGCCCCTCTCCGCGATGGAATGCGAAAATATTAATTTTTAGGTAATAAGAACACTGATAAATAGAGCCCGGATTTGTGTGCAAAAGCTTATTTTTGTTTCTTTTCTTCCTTCCTTCCTTCCTTCCTTCCTTCCTTCTTTTTCTAATTGTTTCTTAGAAAATGATCACATATATTTCCGAAACCGCTCATTTAGAGCATTCCTGACGAATTTTACTTTGCATATTTTGATATATTTTACGGTTACTGCATATTTATGCATTTTCAGCGCAGTTTTTGGAGAAATAAGGCAAAAGGGTAACAATTTATGAAAATCAAACTTCTTGAAATTGGTTTATAGTTATCGTGGTTCATGGAACAGCTCACAAGTCACCATAAAGAAGTGAACACTCTTATAGCCTCGAAACTCTTGCCAGTGAACTTTGCTTGTACCACGTGCGCGAACAAAGGTGAGATTGAATAAGATTGAATTTCGAGCAAGGAGAATGAGTCATCGCTCTCAGTGTCTGGGCCTCGAATGAAATATAAACCAGAGATATACCGTGGTTTACTTGCCTGTCAGGAATCTTTCCAGCAGGCGAGGGTTAATGCGATGGCATCACCGCACTATGTTCTCGCTAGCCGTCAGTCTCGGCGAAATCGATCAGGGAAGATCGATTCCATCTCTGGGTACCGGGGTTCACATCGCGATCGACTCATTTGGAATTATTAGCGGATGAAGAGGGTTCGAGGCAGGTTTTGTGGGTATTCTCTTGTTTTCCTGCCTCTCGTTTCATCATTGCTACATTATCACTCAAATGTATCAACACCATTTTCACCCATCCATCTCAGGAAACCATTCATCTCAGGAACGGCCGGAAAAGCTTCAGTACTGAAGATCATTAAAGATACATCACCATAATCTGCAAAGAGACCAGTAAAATCGCGAAAACATGGAAACCTATCTGTCACAAAGACAGGGTGCCAATTGACTGGGGAGGGAATTAGGGATGCAACATCGATGTCGAAGATAACAAAACATCAATGTGTAAAAATCCTGCCAACGGTTTAGCCACTAGAGTTCTTCACAGAGGAAAGTGGACGAACGGACAGACATACAGATCAGATGTTTTGGCGTAAACCAATTTTTCGCTGTCAGGAGCTCACACTTCATGGGTTGTTACTAAACAATACGTTCACACATTGTGAATTTGGGCATTTTCGGTTTACAAAGAAAACACCAAAAACATTGTCAACGGAACAGCGGTGTTAAAAACATCGACTTTAATATAGCGATGTCTAAAACGATGGCTTAAATACATCGATGTTTCTATGAAAATATTGATGTTTTGGAATCTTTGACGATCCCTAATTCCCTCCCCTGTCAATTGGCACCCTGTCTTTGTGACAGTCTTCCATGTTTTCGCGATTTTACTGGTGTCTTCGCAGATCATGGTGATGTATCTTTAATGATCTTCAGTACTGAAGCTTTTCCGACCGTTCCTGAGATGGATGGGTGAAAATGGTGTTGATACGATTTGAGTGATAATGTAGCAATGATGAAACGAGTGGCAGGAAAACAAGAGAATACCCAGAAAACCTGTCTCAAACCCTCTTCATCAGCTAATAATTCCAAATTAATTGATCGCGATTTGAACCCCGGTACCCAGAGATGGAAGGGGAGTTGTCCGATCACGTTATCATGGGTCTCCCTATAAATCAGAGTTGCAAGAATTGGATCCAGACAGCCCGCGGAGACTGGCTGCAGTAGCCCGCGCGCCACCGGCCTTTCACTACACTCTGATTTAAGTAGAGTGACTTCTGACAGATCACCAGCTGTAACGCAGTTACCCAATTGGGAGTTTCAATATCAAACATTTAAGTCGTAACGAAGCTCCTGACACCGCTTCCAGCAGATGATCCGTCAGAAGTCGCTCTATTTAAATCGAAGTGTAGATGAGCCGATTGCGCTTAAGAATCTCTGCTCCTCTACCGGGCTGACTCAACAAGCAGCGGGCCACATCGGTTGTCCGTGGATGAGCGCTAAGCCAGGAAGCGCCCAGTGGGCTGCACACTTGAACACTCGATTTAAACATACGGCGCAATACCTTTGGTCAGCTGGGATGAGGTTATGAAATCGATTCATTTCACACATCTCCTGATTGGACAACCGCGTTCCAGCTGATCAAACGCTAATTCGTCGAATGTTTAAGAATGTACGTTAGAGCATATGCTTCCGCGGCCGGAGACAGTATTTACTAGGCTGTCCGGGTTGACGCCGCGTCCATGGCGAAGGTGCCGACGTTTCGGTCGCCATTCTGCGACCTTCCTCAGGGCGTAATGCGCGGAAATGTGCTGCGCACGAGTTTAAATGGGGCTCAGTTTCTCTTCTACCCGAGTGCCGGTTGGCCGGGCGGTCGACCAATGCGGACCAAATGCTCATCCGTGTAGTGACATTTTCCCAAAGTGTGGAAACTCCGTCAACGTCAGTACTCAATCCAAAGACCTCTCGGACTCGGAAACTTCAGTTGCAGTCTTTGAACAACACATGCAAACGCACTCGGTTCCTGATTTGTTACTCTTGCATCATACCTTCTCTTAACCGAGTAATTACGAACCTTTATGCCTGTGATTCTTCTTTTTTATTATTAAATATTTTTCTGACACAGCGCACAAAGCCACTTTACAGTACTGTTAGTATGATATGCGGTACAGACGTATACACTAATACAATGTAAACATAAAAATGAGGATGTCCCCATGAGGTTCCTCAATGGGAAGTGAGGATGGAACGCTTAGGAGTTTTAGCTGATTTGTGAAAAACGTGGGATAACAGAACTTATGATGTGGAGATAAAATAGGATTTACCGGGCGCGGAATTTATCTTTGGGGGATCTGGTACGGATGCGGTTTAGGGCCCGTCCCCAAATTACGTAACGCAAATTTAGAGTATTTTGAAAGCCCCCTCTTACCCCTGTAACGCACCAACGCGCGATTGCACCCTCCCCCCATAATAATTATATAACGATTGCTACAACACCCCTATGTAAATGTAAAAAATGAAAATAAATTATAATTCAGTAAAAGAGTATTCATTTCATTCATTCAGTAACAACTTCTAATAACTTAAAATAATTTTGTTTTGAAACAATTTAACTAGACCATATTTTCATATTTCTGCGTGCCAAAAAAAGAACTATTTCAACAATGTAAAAAATGTAAAAAAAAAATCAATGTTACATAACAGTGATGGAATAACCAATTACCCCTATGTAACGAAGCGTAAAGCTGCCTCAAAACCCCTCTCCCCTCTTAGCCTTACGTAATTTATGGACGGGCCCTTAGATGAGGATGAGTATTTTTTTCCTAGTAGGAATGTCGTTTGGAAAGAGAGGTTTTGAAGCGTGTTGAAGAATCGTTCGGAGAGGCATGCGATGTGCTGCTTGGTTGGAGGGAATTTCAGGTAGCTTTGGGAATTTGTGCATTTGAAATGTACTATGAGGCCAGGGCCGGATTTAAATAGTGCGGGGCCCCAAGCACAAAATTGTGTTGCCCCCCACCAAAATAGCTCCATCTTTATTAAATAAAAAATGAATTATAGTACATGTACTTTCTGTACAGATACAAATGAAAACTGATAATTTGTTATAGATATTTTTACTTGTGTTACATTTTTTTACATCAAAATGTTTTGAAATTGTACATTTTTTTACACAGTAGACTACTAACAATTATTTCACAGACAAAAAATATGGTATGCGTATTTTTCCGAAACGCAGGGCCCCTGGTGAATGGGGCCCCCCAAGCAACTGCTTGTTTTGCTTGTAGGTAAATCCGGCCCTGTATGAGGCATTTAAAGACGCGCGAATGACTTTATTTTGTAGGTTTTGGACGTGTTTTATTGTGAAGGGGGCCTGTGATTCTAGGACAGAAGAATCTGCACCGTTCGTGTCTGAACGGCGCTCGAGGTGAGGCAGGTGTCTCGGCATCTGTTTTCCGGCGCGCGCAAAATCGTGTACTTCGCCACCGACTCGGTGCGCGCGTTGTAATCGGCTACTCGGATTCCGCCGACACGCACGGCTTGCGAGCACGCTGCGGTTTCCAAGACCCGCTCCCGCGCGGCGCCCCGGCGCGGGCGGGCGATCGGGTGTCGTTCGCTCAGCCCCGCGATCGACGCCTCTGCTTGCGATCCTGCTGTTGGGGGCACTAAGGCCCACTCACAGTGCAAGCATAAACATAAGCATAGAGTTGACATAAACGTTAGGACTACGTCCATAAGCGGACTCATTCACAATGCGTTCGCATAAGCATAACACGTAAGACGTTAACTTAAAAGCTTCTCAAGCTTCTGTGCTTGTGTTTAAGTAAGACATAAGAAATGAACCAATCACAGGACGGTAACTCAAAATCGAGAATCGAAATTGGAGTGAAGTCGATAGAAGAACTAACGTCATATAGGCATGGACACAATCGATACCTTGAAATCGATTCTCACATCCAACCAATAGTAAACCAGAATGTCTCACAGCCACCCCCAACTCTTATTTTGCTTACGTTTATGTTAGACATTGTCAATAATTCAGTCTATCACTTACGTTAATGTTTATGTCTGTGCGCTATGATTATGTTTACGTTTGCATTGTGAATGGGCCTTTAGGTAGTTTGTGCCAGCCTTAGCGTCAGCAATATTGATCTTCTCTGCATGCGCCAAAATGGCACGAAACTCGACGTGCGCATGAGCAGAAGATCGATAGTGCTTTAACGTTCGAGGTGGCGCAAAGTCCCTATTACAATAGGGCCCGTTTACAATCGTAAATTCGAATCGAAATGTACGGTTTGTGTCGCCCCACTCCTCACCCACCGTCTTCAGGTGGCTCACCATTGGCTAAATTGATGCCACTGCAGTGCCTAAGGTCGGGATTCGAGTCCCGACGGATTGGGTGCAGGATTAAGTTCAGGATTTTCGACATCGGCTACATAACTAAGTCGAATTCGGTGGCTGAGTGTAGCAGCATCCTAACGGCTGGCTTCTCTGATCGACAAATTACCATGGTTTCTTCGATCAGTATCAAGTGAATGCCAGAGTACTTCCCTAACAAACTGACTACAGACGGCGAGCAATCTTTCCTTCCTCTTCGTTGTTTTAACGTCACCCCTTACTTATACACACACGTACTGCACTATCACATATGTCGGGAGCTTAGAGCTTGTACCGTCTGGGACGGTGCCCCGCTGGCGGGAGATACCTGGTTGAAAAAAACCCTCAAACCGACGTGTAGATTGGCGCCGGATCTCACCAACCAGCGACGGAAGATCACAGTCATCTAACGCGATAAAACGTGTATTTCACTTACGGGACTACTACTTCACTTCGTGTGTCGCAATATAACACGAACACGATTGCTGATATCTGATAAGGCAGATCCCGAACAACAGCCCACATTAAAAATAATATTTCTTTCAGTAAAAATGCTTGCAGCAAGTTGGTTATGAGAATATCGAGTCGCATTTCTGGTGCGCGTTCTCGATACATGGTTCTTCGTGAGCCTCAGTCCCATGTAGCGTATCTTGCTTACGAGAGCGAGAAAGAATATGATGCATTTGATCCCTTTTTTCACTAATTTTCTCTTCATTTCTTCGTGTTTTTCTGTGTCGTCCTTTGTTTGTTTGTTTGTTTGTTTGTTTGTTTTGTAATGTGCGGAGACCTTTTCACTGCGGGATCGCTCCGTCCACTCCGTACTTAATCCGGGCCTGATTAGAATCACATACATGGCCGTACGCTGGCGTTGAGTCTCCAGAGACCCAACAGTCTTGTGACCACGACGAACTACCGTTCCGTTTCAGGACCGGCAGCGTTGCACCAAAGCATGCACCCACGGCTCCCTGTCGGACCCCGGGTACGGCGCCGCGGACACCGTGCACAACCTCAAGCGAGACTTCCGCATCAACGGCTGCGGTGGCCCGGGGGGTGTGGGGCGGGGCAGCGCGGGACGGCACGCCGCCTCGCGCCGACTCCCGCGCCTGGGCATGCGGCCCGACCGCCCTCGTCTACTCTGCGTGCCGACATGAACGCCTTTCGTCACCGGGGAGGAGCGCGGCCAGCGCTGTGGCCGCGCCTGCGGCCCGACGGGCGGCGGAGGCGCGCGACGCGGTAGAACGGCGCCGGCCGCCCGCGCACCCCGTTAAGCACATCCTCAAGGAGGTGAGTCTGCGCCGTCACGTCCTGCTTCGCGTTCCTCTCGTCTTGTGAATAGGAGGGTCAACCTGGAACAGCTGCCACCACATCGAATGAAATTAAAAAAAAACTGTCAATTATTACGCCTAATTAATTACTACAATAGAAGCGTGTTTTGCAGCGTTTTTTTGTTGAGAAAACGCATAGCTCGACGGAATCTTTCAAAATAATGTATTGCTAATTAAGTGCTAATTAATTGTTCGTACTTTCGCATTCATGGCTATGTATTTTTGTTGACAAAACGGGCATAAGCTGGCTTGACGCAATGCCTGCATACACGTAAGTTTCCATTCGAATTGTAAACAACGTGTAGTACAGTATACAACGATACAATGTATCGTTTACAGCCAGATGGCGTGGCGCCACGCCACGAAAATTGTGGCAATTAATTAGCAATTCATTGTTTGGCAGTTTACATGGAGCTACGAAATGAATTCAACTTATCTATGGGTTGGCGTCGCGTCAAGCCAGCTCACACCAATTTGCTTAAAGAAAATACGCTGCGATAAATTCGAAATAGTGGCAATTAATTAGCAATAAATTGTTTCACAGATTTTGTTCGGGTGTGCAGACATGTCTGTTCTAGCTTGACGCACCTGTTGTGAACGCTTACCTGGGAAGTTCATCCTTTAAGTTTCTTAACATTCCCGTTCCAGATAAATGTGGAGTAGCCTTCAAAGGTTTAAAAAATGGCGAGAAGAGTGTTGATCAGGGGGCGGGGTCTCGCAGGAATCACGATTCCCCTTCGAAACCTTGGTGAAAACATTATTTTGCAAGGATATATGAGGTGGACATCACTCACAATCTATCTTAACAGGGGCGGAAACAAGAGATAATCTCATAGGGTCTGCCCCCCCCCCAGAAAGCGATAAAGGATATTCACAAATATAGTTATTTTTCTAATTTTCTAGTGTTTATTTAATATCTCAATTGAATACGTTATAAATAACTATTCATCAAGAAATAAAAATAAATTTGAAATTCAACCTATATGAAATATTATTCATAAGGAAACATCAAGTCAGCTAGATTAGACCTTCAATCCTGAGAGAAAAAATTGGGTACCATACTGTATATAAATAAAATTGAAGTATCTGTATGTGATATCAAAGTTACAGCCTTTTTGTAATCTCTTACAATTATTTACATCTTATAAATATTCATTATTCCATTCAGTATTACAAGTCATATCGCTCTGTTTGTCTGGTTTTGGGGGAACGACAGTGCCAATTTTAATGGGGTTTCAAACTGAAGGTATGTAATTTGTCAAGCAATTTTCGTACCGTAAACAGGATGTAATGTTTTCTGGTATTTTTCGATCCAAATTTGCCCTGCTTGTTCCATTAGTACAATTCACTCGGGTTCTGATTATGTAATTTTAAGTACCCGCCACTGCGACTGGTTGACGTGCCATTTGTACGAATAAGTACGTTTTCTGAAAATTGCTTTTTATTCTACTATTAAAGAATTATATTGATTGAATTGCTCAAACTGATTTATATTAGAATAATTGAAAATGAAATATCAAGTATTGATTGAATTGCTGATTATCTAATAGTTATATAATATATATAATATATATATATTATATATATATATATATATATATAATATATATATATATATATATAATACTTGATATTCATTTTCAATTATTCTATTATAAATCAATTGAGCTCCTAATTTTTTAATCATGACTCCCATTTAATATTTTATAAAATTATTTAAAATAGTTTTTTGTTTAAGATACGTCACCGATCTTCGACTTTCACGGATGGAAGTCGCCACAAAGATCTTTCTTCATATCTTGTTCCGCTCCGATGTCTTAATATAACTGACTTTAATTTGCGACGTTCTGTACGTTCACTCGACTTCCTAGCTTTGTCACCGCAGATGGGTGCCTGCTCCCGAATACTGTCCTATAAAATTCCTCTATATAGCACGTTCAACGCCGGCAATATATGACTTTGCTCCTCACTGTTCCGCGTAGTTAGTAATAATCTTTCTCGATTCACAGATAGAAATTTAACCAGTAATTAATCATTACCATTTTTTTATTCATCGGCGCTATCTGCCACCCGATCCATCAGGCCTTGCTCCCTTCTACTCTGACGTCATTTTATTTATTTTACCTCGCCGGCGTACCAATTTACCTAGCCCAGATACATATTACAGAAGGGTTCGTCAATTGTCTATAACCAATATAATTAGTCCCAAATATTCCGACCATTTTCGATATGTCACAAGGTTTTAATTTTTTTTTAATTATGAACATTAGTGACTTTAATTTAAATAAATAATTATTCAACAATTTGTCAGTCAAAAAATTAGAGTTTCAACATAGACTTTGAATAATTCAACTTATTTTATTTTCACACTTTATCATTACAACGAATAGAATTTGATAGATTTTGTTTTAAATTATGTGGCATACAAGATTTTGTTTTTATAAAATGTAACAGGAAAATATTATTTTTGGAGTATGACTTTTTTTTAATGTGTATTCTTAGACAATGAATCTATTGATGTCAAAATCTCAATTTCATAAATTATCTGGGTTACGACATTCGTGAGTCTATGATTAATAAGCAGTAGTGGGAAAATCAACCTTTATTATTTAATTATAAAATTAAGACTGTTATTTAGCTTTATTAATTGAGAAATATGGTTACATAAGCTATCGAAGCGGAAAAAAGGCGTTCTGGAAGATGCTGTTTTTAATCTTTTATTGAATTAACTTTCGCAAAGTGTCAGAGAAAGTATCAAGGAATTAATATTTCTCACAATCGCAAAACCTTCAGCCTAAATGTAGGCCCTCTTTAACCTGGGCCCGTCCGCACTGCAGGCCTTGCTGGCCCAAACATTAGGCTACTGACAACTAACATACAAATAAAGTTATGAGTTGTGTTCCTTTCAATGTAACATAGTAAATGTGTTTAATTTGTAAATGATATTCTCCGTAGACTTCTTTGTATATATTGCACACATTGCAATACAATGAAAGGTATTGTATTATTAACATAAAATACCTCATCTTCTGGGTCAATGACGCCCTTCTTGATCTCGTTTTTCATCAATTTTCCCTAATCCTTTGAGCAAATGCCGAGATGGCCTCTTGTTGTGCTTTTAGAAATAAATATAACTTCACTATCTGTGCATGTGTTCTAGAGTTCAAGTGGGAATATAGTTATTTGAATTATTGTTCTCCATATTCTTGTGGCAAGGAGTCAATTCCTTCATGAAGGGTATGTTGAGGTATAAAAGATAAAATCGTAGCTGCTTTATGTTTGCAAATAGTTTTTATTGCTTCGAAGTAAATATTTTGTTATCAGTTCTTTCCCAAAACATTTTTATACATTCTACACATTCTGAATATTGAAGTACGTTGTGGTATAAACAAAAACAATTCTCAGCTTCTGGGTCAATGATCCTCATCTTCATTAGGTTTTTTGTCCAATTTTCCTGACCCTTTGAGGAAATGCTGAGATGGCTCCTCTTTCTCTTCTGAACATAAATGTAACTACGAACAAATTCTAGACTTCAGAGGGGAGTATAGCTATTCAATTGATCATTTTCCGCGTTCTCAAGGCAAAAAGTCAATTCCTTCAGGTTGGACACAATGAGGGATAACAGCCTAAATCTGAAGTTGATTGCCTTTGCAAATAGTTTTTATTATCCAAGTGTGAATATTATCTTCCTTACCAAAAATGCTCCTTTCCATCTATATTCGTAATTCAACTTTTAATAAGTTTAAGACAGGGATCCCAGAACTTAAGAACCTACCCTTTTAGCACTAACATGTCACACACAGTTTTTAAATGCTGTTTACATTAATTTAATAAATAAATGGAGTAATAATAAAATAAAGTAATGCAGAATACAATTCAAATACTCCCTCCTTCATATTTATCAGTATACAGTGTAATGTTTATTACTTCTATGTATGTGAGAACTTATATGTTCTTACATACATGTATAGTACTCATTACTTTTACACAGTAATTAAGTAGGCAAGATTATTTTGTTTGAAACTGGGGCCTTCATTGATCTACTGCCCAAGCTTCTTTTCTTTAGACACCTTTAATAAATATATCATATTCTGAAGCACACATATGTAATACAGTGGTGATACATTTAATATATAAATTCACTATTTTTTACTTTTTCAGTAAATGGCACAGCATATCCTGGTGAACTGTTGGCTATTATGGGCGCTAGTGGAGCAGGAAAAACAACCCTGCTAAATGCATTGATGTTCCGATCTCCTTCGAATGTTTCTGTAAGTGGCCAGCGAGCTGTCAATGGTTTCCCTGTTACAAGCAATGCTCTAACAGCTTTGTCAGCATATGTCCAACAGGATGATCTCTTCATTGGTACATTGACTGTTAAGGAACACTTAACATTTCAGGTTTGTTTTATTGAACTGCAGGAAAAATAAAAATTTAGTTTATGGTGCATGTGACAAAATTTTCTACACCAAGAATAATTTTATTAAATATTCCCATTTCAGGCCTTAGTTCGAATGGACAGAAACATTCCATATGAACAGCGTATGAGACGTGTCCAAGAAGTTATCACAGAAGTAAGAATATTTGTTCCTATTCATTGCCCTTATACTTTTTGGGGTGATATATTTTTAGTTCCTCCTTAAACAATCAATGCAATTAAAAAATAACTAATTAGAATAAATAATTAAATGTAGTGAAATTATTTATTTTTGTTGAATAATCAATTTCAGTTAGCTCTCACAAAATGTCAACATACTATAATAGGAGTTCCTGGAAGAATTAAAGGGATTTCAGGTGGAGAAATGAAACGTCTTTCTTTTGCATCAGAAGTAAGTCTATACATTAAAAATTTGACTTTTATAACATAAAAAGAATTATTTTATGAAATAATGATGGTACTTAAAGAACAATTATTATTCATAAATTATTTTTTGTCAGGTTCTTACAGATCCGCCCCTAATGTTTTGTGATGAGCCGACATCTGGATTAGATTCTTTCATGGCTCAAAATGTTGTGCTTGTACTAAAAAACATGGCCCTAAAGGGTAAAACTGTTGTGTGTACTATACATCAACCATCTTCTGAAGTATTTGCTCTATTTGACAAAATTTTACTCATGGCTGAAGGTCGTGTTGCATATCTTGGCACTCCAGAAGGTGCATGTAACTTTTTTAAAGAGTAAGTAAAGTTGTGCTGTTTTTGTTTTTAATTTTGTGTATTAATATTTAAAGGTAACATGTCAACTTAATTTGAGAGTTCTTTTAAAAAAATACATAATTTTATTGGAATATATTGATGATAATTTATTTTCTTTCCTTAATATTTATAATTTTTCAAAGATATCATTCTTTTAATTATTCTAATAATTATTATTTTCATTATTTTATTGATTGTAATACTTATTATCATCATTATTACTGTGACTGTTATTTATTTTTATTATTACTATTTGTTTTTATTTCACTTTTTTGTAGTGTGTCCTTATTTTGTTGTGTGTCCTTTTCTGATACCATTGACAGATTTTATCTTTACTTTATTCTTTTTTTTATTTAGAATGGGTGCATCTTGCCCTAGTAACTACAACCCAGCAGATTTTTTTATTCAATTGTTAGCTGTAGTACCCACTCGAGAGGAAGCTTGTAAACAGACAATTGAACTTGTCTGTGATGCTTTCCAACGATCAGAAGAAGGTTTACGCCTTGCTGCCGAAGTTGAAAATGTAGCTGATACACAGGTCAGAGAAAACTGTTTAATAAAGAATTATGTTTTAGAAATATGCAAACATTAATTATGAATTTGACACTTCTTTTTCAGGTAAAAGCTGTAATGGCTGGAGGTCTCTGGGGTGAAAATCCTTGGCAAACAGCAGATGCCAGTTGTTCACCATACAAAGCTTCATGGATAGCTCAATTCCGAGCTGTTTTTTGGAGGTCTTGGCTGAGTGTATTAAAAGAACCTATTCTCATACGAGTACGAATGCTGCAGACACTGGTACACAATCAGTTGGTTGATATGTTTAATGTCAGAATTGATGCTAAAGGTGCAATATTAATCAGGTTTATCCTTCCAGATGGTATCATTAATGATTGGCATAATATACTTTGGACAAGAACTCAACCAAGATGGAGTCATGAATATAAATGGAGCTCTTTTCATATTTTTGACAAACATGACATTTCAGAATGTTTTTGCTGTCATCAGTGTAAGTCTTCAAAATTTAATTCAAATATTTCCTTTTTGCTCTATTGTCATCATTTTTTGCTTTTCATTTTGCATTACAAAACAAAGTATTTGAGAACACAAAATTTGTTTTAAATCTCTGCCAGATTTTTTTTTAACGAAATTTGCTTGTTCTAGGTTTTTTGTAGTGAACTACCTGTGTTTATGCGAGAACATTTCAATGGCATGTATCGCACAGACATATACTTCATTTGCAAGACAATGGCAGAAATACCTATATTCATAGCAATACCAGTTTTGTTTACATCTATTTCATATTACTTAGTAGGATTCAATCCTTCCGTAGATCGATTTTTTGTTGCAACTGCTATAGTTATGCTGGTGGCTAATGTTGCAACATCATTTGGTAAGTAAAATTTAATTTAACACTTTACACTAAGAAAAATCCAGATATTCTCAAACTGAAGAATATGATAAGTAGAAAAAAAATACATTGATGTAATTTGAATATAAAATTACAATGAATTCACTTTCAGTCAATGAATTATATAAACTTGAAGATTATGTAAGAACAAACGTTTACTTGTTAAATATTTTCTTAAGAAGCATGAATCAATTTTTCCCCCCAGGTTACCTGATATCTTGTGTCAGCACCAGCGTGACAATGGCACTCTCTATTGGTCCTCCTGTTGTTATACCTTTCTTATTATTTGGAGGATTTTTTCTGAACACTGGGTATGTTCAAAAACTATCACATTAATTTGCACTAGAATAAAAATGTTATTGCCAAATAGATTTTTCATGATGTTTTGTTGTGTCAACTTAACATAACCAAAAAGAGGAATAAAAGATACTCTTAAAGTCTGGTTGTCATTATGATTTTACAGGTCAACAAGTGAGTTGTAGCTAAAGATGATATATGAGTATTTCTGCTCCAAGAAAAAAATTTTAGTTTTATGATTTTTTTTATAAGGTTGTATTTTGAAATCTATTGGACAACACATAGCTAACATTGAAAATAATGAACTTGGTTGGTTATAAACCTCAGTTATTACCTTGGTTTACACATTTCAATTGTGTCTATTATTTGCTCTATATTGGCCTAATAATGTTAATAAAGATTGTGATATTATTACAATACACAATAATTACTTGAATTATTGAGGAATATTAATTGTTTGGTTTTTCACAGTTCTGTCCCAGAGTATTTCACTTGGTTAAGTTATTTATCTTGGTTTCGGTATGGCAATGAGGCGTTACTTATAAATCAGTGGTCTGGTATTGATCATATTGATTGCATGGACTCAAACAGCACATGTCCTCGAAATGGTCAAGTAATTCTAGAGACCTTGAGCTTCAGTGAGGTACAAAAATAACTTGTATTCTAAATTTTTATTATTAATATTATTTTATTTTTTCAGATTTTAATATCTCAATTGTTATGTTTCAGAATGATTTTACTATGGATATCTGTAGCCTGTTTGGACTGATAGCTGGATTTAGATTCTTGGCATTCTTAGCTTTATTAGTCAGAACTCTTCGCTCAGATTGATTCCTCAAATTGTACTCTTTTGTAAAACAATTTTCTAATATATAATATAAAACAATTGATATCTAATGATTTTCTGTAATGATGTCTTCAAAATATAACTGGGATAAGAAAGCGGCAGTGATCTCTACAGAGTGAACTGTGTGTGTGTGTTTTTTTCTTTTTTTCATAGCAAAAATACTACAAGAAAATGAATGCAACTTGAAATCTTGAGTAAGTGTTAGTTATAAGTTATAAATCTTAAATAAAACTAATAACGTTTTTTGATCGTATGGTAATATACTACTCATATCTATTTTATGCTTAAGTAGCTACATTATTTTCACTTAAAATATTATTGGAATATTATCAAAGTACAGTACTATATAGGAACGTCTCAAATAAGAAGAGTAAGTATGATAATCTGTGATGCTTAAGTTATAATAGGTATTTTAAATAATACATTAAGATAGACAATTTAGTTTTTTCTGTATCCATAACATGAATCCTCCTGAACTTCAACATTTGGAATCCTATGTTAAATTTAATGGTTTGTACACAAATTGATGACTAACAGATCGTAGAACTGCATACTTTGGGCTTTTTGTGTTTTGTAACAGCAATCATTCTTTCAGCCAGATCCCATCTGTAATTTTAAAGCATCTTCTTTTTCCTTCCCATGAAAATGATATATATGTGAAATTATGAATATATTATATCATTGATTTTTTCAAGCATAATCATGTGTTTACAAATTTGTGCTGCAATTGAGACTGGAAAATTATATTCACTACAGTAAAATGGTCAGTACTTGTGTTTGAATATGAACACTTGATAAAACTCTGAAAGTTTAGAAATACAGTAATAATATTTTTTTTAAAAATACTTTTAAACATTAGGGCAATATAATGCTGTGAATGTCTTAAGTTTTGGAGAAAATGTGTTATAGCTCACTATCACTTTCTGCACCTCGATTGAAATTTTCACGGATTAAAAAACACAATTATTTACACTTTCCTGTAAGTCTAGCTTTAGGAATATTTCAATGAAAAATTAATTCCTTTGGAAGGTTGTTATTTTTCAGGTCAGTCATTTTCCCTACAAATTTTCCTTCTATTCCATGAGTAGTCAACTTTTAGAACAGCAAAATGATGTACACATAATTGTAATTCTACTTTTCAGAAGTACAATTTAATTGTTTTCTTCATGTAACATGATGTCCTTACCTACACAAAAAATAACTGTGAATACCTATTCATCTTGCATGGTTACTTAAGGATTACAATTTCTGATAGTATGTCTTGCCTGGGCAGGCATCCCCATGTACTTTTACAAGAAGTCTTGTGCAGCAGTCAGTACTGCATCTTTGTAATAAGTATTTTTAGGTTTAAAATATGTGAAATCATATGATAAGAAAGCTAGTAACCTAATTTCATTCAAGAAACAGAATTGACACTTTATTGAGTTTATTTTTCCTTTAATTTGAAACAAACCTAATACATTTATATTTATTAATAATTTGTTTTTCAGAATGAAAATATAAAGTAGTAAAATTATGGTGAGGTGAAACCATCTCTAAACTTCTTGAACTTCATTACCTGAAAGAATATTTGTAATTAAAATTATCATTAGTAAAATACTTGTATAGGAGGATTAACAGATCAGTGATAATTTAAAATTCATATGAGATGTAAAATTGAATGAAGGAAAAATAATGAAACATGCTTTCCAGTAAGCAAAATGTCCTTCTATCGATTATCAATAAGATGCAACAACAGCCAATGAAAAATGCTTGCTAATACTCCAAACTGAGAATACCTTAAAATAGAGCACATCTACAGTAATGTAATGCTTGTGAACACTCATCATCTTTTGAAGGATTTGTATTGTGAACAGGATAAATTATTACTTACTGTATAATATGAATCTCATGTTGCGTTTTCATTAGTGTGCTTGCGCCTTATGACAGTTGCATTGATTACGCATATATTTTTATAAATATCTTTATTTTGTATAAAATAGATATTTGCTTTTAATGGGTACATTAAGGGTGCAATCTTTGTAGACATAGGGTCCCCAATGAAAGGATTTTAAATTTTATGTTTTATGTTATTTTATTTCAAGATAATTGATGTTGAAGAAAATAAACAAACAAACATCTCACTTTTTTGGGTATCTGTTTTCTTAATAAGCAACATGTATCTGTAAATTGCTAATTATTCTGCATATTTTTCTTGAAAACGTTTATTGATACTGTTGTTTATTTAATTTATTACAATAAATATACACATTTTTAATTTTGTAACCTGTGCTGTATTCATGGTTCAACAAAGCTAATCTCAATTCAGTGCATCTGTTTTATGCATTCTATACAACAGGAAAATCTTGATTGTTTAGGATATATAGTGCTGTTGAGTCCATCTTTAAAATACCTAAAGTTGATTAAAGAGTACACATGACTTGCACCCCCACATTCACAGAGTGTACTCTCCTACAAATGTCAGTGAAACAGGATGCAAAAATGAATGGAACTTCCCCTTCTCATGGTAAGAAGTGGCTGCTGAGGGGTCTTCGAATTCTGTTCAAAGTGATTCTAATGCCAATTGAAGGTAGATGGTGGAGGGCAGGTGTATTTAGCAACAGTAGCAACAGCACAACATTGTGGAAACATTAGTTTTCAAAATTTCATTGAGTTCAGAGGAAAGGGCTGGATGAATTACTGCATGTAAAAATCATGAGAAACGGTATTCTGATGGTTTAATATATTTGATAGGGCATTTTAGTGTATATTTTTGACGATTTTACTGCATAAATGCATATATATTTTGTAGATCATTAGTGCAACATAAATCCGACAATTTAATAATTACTTAACACAGCAATATTTTACATTCATACGTTTTGATGAAAGATATATTGAGAAACATTTCAAGAATATAATATAACCACATGTGTTCTATAAGTATTATATTGCTTTAATAGTTGATCAGTAATAATTGATAGATTTTTATTGGTGGAAATTTATTATAGTTTATGGTGTTGGACCTGTCTACTGATTCTGTATTGGGAACTATAATGAGGACCTGATGAAGCTTACATTAGAGGTTGATGTTTCCTAAGAATTTCTTTACTTGTAATAAGTGTGCATGCTGTAGGGTAGAAAAGTTGAGGAGCACCAGAATGGTTCATGGGCAGCACACTTGTTTTACATGCCTAAAAGCCTGATTCAATTCCTAGACGAGGAAGAAATGAAATTATTAAAATTATTTTTTTCAACTTAAAACTATTCAGAGAGCCAGCTTTAGATAGCTTAGTCATCAAAAGTCTAGACATAATCAGTTTAGAAAGGCACAAAATACACACAAAATCTAAAAAAATAAGAAATAAGAAGATAACACAATTAACGAAGTTAACATAAATACATTTAAGAACTGTTTTCCAATAAAAATGAGATAATAAAAGTAATGAAATTAAAATAGATACATTTTTTAAAAAACCAATATCAAATTAATTATCAAATGATACGACAAAAGTGTTTTTGTGTGTATATGTGGTGTATGAATGGTGTGTGTGGTACATGTGGTGAGTGTATGATGTGTGTGTGTTGTGTGTATGTTGTGTTGTGTTGTTTGTGTGTGCATGTTGTGTGTATTGTGTTGTGTGTTTTGTGTGTGTGAGTTGTGTTGTTTGTGTGTGTGTTGTGTTGTATGTGTGTTGTGTTGTGTGTGTGTGTTGTGATGTGCGTGTTGTGTTGCATGTGCGTGTTGTGTTGTGTGTGCGTGTTGTGTTGTGTGTGCGTGTTGCGTTGTGTCTCCATATTGTGTTGTGGGTGTTGTGTTTTGTGTGTGTGTTGTGTTATGTTATATGTGTGATGTGTTTTTTGTATGTTGTATTGTGTGTGTGTGTTGTGTCTTGTGATTTGTGTGTGTTATGTTGTGTGTGTTGTGTTGTGTGTGTTTGTTGTGTATGTTGTGTTGTGTGTGTGTTTTGTTGTGTGTGCATGCGTGTTGGGGGTGTGTTGTGTTGGGTGTGTTCCGTTGTGTGTGTTGTGTTGTATGTGTCGTGTGTGTTTTCTGTTGGGTGTTTGTTGTGTTGTTTGTGTGTGTGTGGTGTTGTGTGTGTGCGTGTGTTGTGAGTGTGTGCGTGTGTTGTGTGTGATGTGTTGTTTGGGT
>BOPP01000016.1:5788211-5823554 GCA_017312745.1 Gryllus bimaculatus
GAGAGAGAGACAGAGAGAGAGACAGAGAGACAGAGAGAGAGAGAGAGACAGAGAGAGAGAGAGAGAGACATTGGAAAACACTAACTTAACTTTTTTTGGAAATAACTCCCTGTTTTGTATGTTCATAGATTATGTGGAGTGAAGAGGAGATGTGGACCAAGAATGATTTTTTGTGTGAAATATTTGTGAAATATGTCATGAAAAGAAATGTATTTTTTGAGATGTGTATTTTATTTATAAAATAAATAAATGGTAATTATTAAAAACCTTTATTCGAAAAAATCCTGTTACTTTAGGGAAGTGTAATGAAGAAAATGAGCGTTTTGAATGAGTGGGTGAAATGCAAAGTGTGGATGAAGCTAAGGGACTGATATATGCAAACATTATTAGTACTATTTTATATTGATATAGATACGTATTTATTGTACGTATAATCTATTGCACTGTTGAATGTAACATTTAACAGGAAAGCATTCAGCATGTTTGTTTCGACTTTAAACTTATAAATTTGCTAAAGAATTTATTATGTACTGTAGAGAGAGACAGACAGACAAAGAGAGAAAGACAGACACAGTGATAGAGTGAGAGACAGACAGAGAGACACCGACAGAAAGAGACCGAGAGTGATAGACAAAGAAACACACAGAGAGACAGACACACAGAGAAAAAAGCAGAGAGACAGAAAGAGAGAAATACAGAGTGACAACCAGAGACACCCACAGACTGACAGGCAGAGAGACAGACAGACAGTTACACAGACAGATGGTCAGAGATGCAGACAGAGATAGGGACAGAGATACAGACAAAGAGACACGGACAGACAGAGAGACAGAAAGAGAGAGACAGAAAGAGTCAGGTACAGGTAGATTGACAGACAGAGACAGATGGACAGAGAGAGACAGTCATAGAGACAGACAGAGAGACACACCGACTGAATGACAGACAAAAAGAGATAGCGACAGAGAGACAGACACAAAGAGGCAGACTGATAGTGACAGAGACCGACAGACACAAACAGAGATAGACACAGAGAAAGACCGACATAGACAGACAGACAGATAGAAAGACAGAGATACAGAAACACAGAAAGAGACAGACAGAAGAGGCAGAGAGAAGCCGAGAGAGACAGAGTGACAGACAGTGAGACGTACAGAGAGACAGACACAGTCAGAGAGAGACAGACCGAGAGACAGAATGATAAACAGTGAGAGACAGACACACAGACAGAATGACAGACAGACAGTGAAAGATGAGCCGAGATGCCGAGAGGTACATAGAGAGACAGACAGTCAGAAAGACAGAGGGACAGAGAGACTGCGAGACAGGCAGAGAGACAGGCAGACAGAGAGTGAGACAGACAGAGACAAAGACAGAGACAGAGAGAAGGACAGAGAGACAGAAACACAGAGACAGACAGACTAACAGAGACGGAAAAGGAAGACAGACAGACTAACAGAGAGAGAGAGAGTGAGACAGACAGATAGAAAGATAGACCACAGTGACAGACAGGGGGACAGGCTGAAAGACAGTGAGACAGACACTGACAGAGAGACAGAATGATAAACTGACAGACAGCGAGACAGACAGTGAGACATACAGAGAGATCGACAGAAAGAGAAAGACAGAGACAGAGATAAGACAGAATGAGAGTCAGGGAGGCAGAATGAGAGACAGACAGATGAAGGCAGACAGAGAGAGGCAGACATATAGACAGACTGAGAGACTGACAGAGAGACAGACAAAGAAACAAACACAGATAAAGACTGACAGGTGGTAACAGCCAGACAGAAACACAGACAGACATAGGCAGACAGAGAGACAGATCAATAGACAGGAAGACAGAGAAGCAGACAGACAGTGAGACAGGCAGACAGAGAGACATACAGATAGACAGAAAGAGACCGAGACAATGAGACAGACAGAGTCCAACAGACACAGTGACAAAAAGGGGAGAGAACCAGACGGAGAGACAGACTTTGACAGACAGAGAGACAGACAAAAAGAAGACACAGAGTCACAGACAGACAGAGAGGGCCAGACAGAGAGACAGGCAGACAGACAGAGAGACAGAATCACAGAAAGAGGGACAGCTAGTGAGACAGAAGAGGCCGAGAGAACCCAAGAGAGACAGACTGAGAGACAGAGACAGACACACAGAGAGACCGACAAGAAAACAGGCAGAGGAAGCAGAGAGTGAAACAAAGAGAGTCAGACAGACAGAGGAACAGAGAGCCAGCCGTTCAGACAGAGAGACAAAAAGACAGAGAGAGATAGACAGGAAGAGAGCCAGACCGAGGGATTGACAGTCAGAGAGACAGTGTTAGAAAGAAGACAGTGAGACAGACAGGCAAACAGAGAGACAGAGAGGCAGACAGACAGTTACGCAGGGAGACAGAAAGAAAGACATACAGAGAGAGACAGACAGACTAAAAGACAGACAGAAACAGTCAGATAGACAGAGACAGACAGAGCGACATGCAGACATACAGAGACAGACAGAGAGGCAGGTCGAAGAGAAAGACAGACGGACAGGCAGACAGAGAGACGGATAGAGAGATAGACAAAGAGAGACTGAGAGACAGACGGAGAGTCAGAGAGAGATGACAGATATACAGAGAGAGAGTCAGGCAAAGACAAAGACAGGGACACACACAGAGAGACATACAGACACAAAGAGAGACATAGCCACACACAGAGACAGACAGAGAGAGACAGACATAGAGACATGCGGATAGGTAGACAGAGAGACAGATAGGGTGACAGACAAGGCAGAGAATGAGAGAAAGAGACAGACTGTGAGACACAGACAGACAGCAAAAGAGACGGTAGACAGATACAGAGTGAGAAAAGAGACAGAGAGAAATAAATAGACAGATAGACATATAGAGTTACAGAAAGAGACAGACCGGCAGACAAAGAGTTACAGCCAGAGAGAGACAGAGAGAAACAGAGACAGACAGACACACAGCGTGAGACAGACAGAGATATAGAATGACAGGGAGACAAATAGAAATCCAGAGACAGAATGAGAGACAGACAGACATATACAGAGACATAGAAATAGACACAGACAAGGACAGAAAGACAGACAGGCAGAGGGGCAGACAGAGAGATAAGGTGAGAGACAGACAGTCAGTGTGTCAATGAGACTGAGATTTATACAGACAGACAGAGACTGACAGAGTCAGACAGAGAGACACACAGAGAGACGCAAAGACAGAAAGACAAAGAGACAGAGACACAGTCAGGCAGACAGAGACCATCAGGCACACAGACACAGAAAACAGAGATACGGACAGACTGAAAGACAGACAGAGTCACAGACACACAGGGAGGCAGATAGAGAAACAGACACACAGGGAGACCGATAGACAAAGAGAGACTGAGATACAGACGGAGAGTCAGAGAGAGACAGACAGATATACTGACAGAGTGAGACAAAGATCCAGACAGAGAGACACACAGAGACAGACTGTGAGACACAGAGACAGACAGATGGACAGGTAAACATAGACAGACACAGAGAGAGACTGACATAGAGACAGTTGGAGACGTAGACAGAGAGAAAGACAGAGTGACAGACAGAGTGATAAACAGAGACAGAAAGAGAGACAGACTGATAGAGAGACAGACAGTGAGACAGACAGACGGAGAGACAGTCTGACAAAGACTGTCAGACAGAGGGAGACTGACAGAGAGACAGTAGGAGAGGTAGACAGACAAAGTTAGAGACGGAGATAGAGAGACGGACAGAGTGACAGACAGAGAAAGACAGCGAGACAGACAGATAGAAACAGACCGATAGAGAGACAGGCAGAGTGACAGACGGAGACAGGAAGAGAGACAGACGGAGAGAGAGACAGACATGGTCAGACAGAGAGACTGACAAACAGACAGACAGAGAGGCAGACATACAGACAGAAAGACAGATCGACAGACAGAGAGACAGGTAGACTGACAGACAGACAGAGCAACAGACAGACAGAAAGACAGTGAGACAGACAGAGACAGGTCGACAGAGAAAGACAGAGACAGACAGAGAGACAGAAAGTGCAACAGACAGAAAGACTGAGAGACAGACAGAGACAGGTCGTCAGAGAAAGACAGAGAGACAGACACAGAGAGAGTAAGACAATGATGCAGACAGAGAGACACAGAAAGAAACAGAAGGTGAGACAGACCGAGACAGACAGGGAGAGCGATGCAGAGAGACCGATAGACATAGACACAGAGACAGACTGACATAGAGACAGGTGGAAAGGTAGACAAAGAGACAGAGACAGACAGAGTGGTGGGGAGAGAAACTGACAGAGAGACAGACAGTGAGACAGACAGAGACACCGACAGATATACAGACATAGAGAGTCAGACAAAGACACACAGAGACAGACAGATAGATACACAGATAGACATAGACAGACAGAGAGACAGGCAAAGAGATACTGACAGGGAGACACTAGGAGAGGAAGACAGAGAGACAGACAGATAGAAACAAACAGAGAGACAGACGAAGATACAGACCCAGACAGGAAGGGAGATAGACGGGCAATGATACAGACAAACAGAGAGACAGAAAAACAGACACACAGAGAGACAGACACACAGGGAGGCAGATAGAAAAACGAGAGACAAACTATGAGAGACTGAGATACAGACGGAGAGTCAGAGAGGCAGAAAGATATACAGACAGAGTCAGACAAAGATCCTGACTTAAAGACACACAGACCGAGAGTGCGAGACAGATAGACATAGACAGACACAGAGACAGAGTGAGACTGACATAGAGACAGGCGGAGAGGTATACAGAGAGAGGCAGAGTGACAGACAGAAATGGAGTGACAAACAGAGACAGACAGATAGAGAGACTGACAGACGGAGAGACAGACAGACAGACAGATAGAAGAAGACATGAAGAGAGACAGACAGATAGAGGGATACAAAGTCAGCGAGACTGAGTTAGAGAGAGACAGTCAGAATGTCAGACAAAGATCCAGACAGACGAGACGGACGCAGACATAGACAGTCAGAAAATCAGACAAAGATCCAGACAGACACAAAGAGAGAGACACAGAAAGATACGGAGAGAGAAAGACAGAGAGAGACATATAGACACAGACAGACAGAGAGGCAGAGAGAGACAGACAGGCAGTCAAAGACAGACGGGGACAGGAAGGGACGCAGACAGGTGGACAGAGAGAGACAGACAAACAGACAGAGAGACAGACAGAGAGAGCGAGACAGAGAGACAGGTAAACATAGACCTGCGTCAGACAGAGAGAGACTGACATAGAGACAGGCGGAGACGTGGACAGGGAGAAAGACAGAGTGACAGACAGTGTGACAGACAGAGACAGACATACAGAGTGATAGAGAGACAGACAGACAAACGGAGAGACAGGCTGACAGAGACCGACAGACTGAGAGAGACTGACAGAGAGACAGTAAGAGACTATGTCCTTTTGATAGACTATATCAGCTATCTGCTAAAATTAGAATATTTTTTGGTGGGATCAATGGAAATTTTCTTGTTCATTGGTGGGCCACCCTCCCCACTCCCTGCTTTTAATAAACACCTACAATACTAAAACTCTCTCTTCATTTATCCCACACTACTCACTTGTACTCTTTGCCAATAAAGTTTGCTTTCACTCCTACACTTGGTCACACTATTCCCTCTATTTCCTGTTAGGACAAATTAAAGCTAAGAAGATAATAATTAAGCCAAACTTGGAAATTTACAAAACTTCCAAGAGAACTCTAAAGGAAACATCTGAACATTTAGAGAAAACTGAAGGAAACCTTCAAGGATTTATACTAATTGTATTCGCTTCTACTCCTGTCTTCTTCATCCCCTTCTTATTACAATCAATTAAAGGTTAGCAAATATAGTTCCTTTACTTAGGCAACCAAATGAAAACAAGACACATTTGATAACTTAGTTACAAGCAAACTTGACAAAAAACTGCATGAAACATACAAGGAAACTCTGGAAAAAACATTGGTTAATGAAATTGAAATAGAGGTTACACGTTAGGCAACACAGGTTACACAAGTTAGGCAACCAAGTGGATCATTAAGCCAAATATTAATGTAAATTAAAAGCACAAGAAAACTTGGAAACTTAGGAGGCTTTGCACAGACGTTGAACACTGAAGTTTCGTTCAATGCATATGACAAGTTAAAAACAAATTGAATCAATTGAACATCTGAATTACCTACAAAAAGCTTATTTCACAAAACTCATTAGGCACTTTCATTTTACTCAAATCCTTTCTTTACTGTTCTCATGAAAATCTTATACCATCACATCACACTACACTACATACCATAAAATTTAAAATCCTTAAAGATTATAAAAATAGGCATTAGTATAGTACAAACAAATTTTAATTCAAATAATTTATGCTCTAGAATATTTACTTTTAGGAATTAGTAATACATATTTCAATATATTCAATAAAACAAAAAATGATTTACTTTCCAAAACTTGTCTTCAACCATCAGACAGGCAAAGAAATACCTTTTTCAAGATTTCTTCCTTCATTTACATAATCTGTGAACATACATAAAGAAACACCTATCAATTTTTTGAAATACAGATTCTTATTTCATCAGTTTTCTAACCTCTATAATAAGACATATGAGGGAGATGTATGATCAGCACTTTTTCCTCCCAGATACATAATCTCGTACCAACCCTTTTACTATACCAAGTTCTAGTTTTTTATATTACTAACAAAATAGCAACCCACATCCTCAACTCCACCTTCATCTCTACCAAAACTAACAACTTTAATCTGAACAAATTGTGGACACACTGTGAAGTTACATTTAAGTCCAGAAACTAAACAACAGAGAACAACATTACTTTTGCTCAGTGAATTAGGTAAACTAAACCTAGCTGAAAACCATTCAGAAAGTAGGTCATTAGAACATTTCTTTTTACAGACTAAGACTCTTTTAAAATTATACAGTACAAATGTTTAACAATGCCACATACTAATTTTTAAAGTATTATTTTCAATACTCAATCTCATGCTCTGAATAGCTACTAATTGTACAAAGAGTTGTGCAGCAGAAAATATTTCACTTGTCGTATATAACTAGTTTACAATTTTAAATTGTTTAAGGTCATTTGACAATGAATTTTTAATTAAATTATGTAAATAAAAAATAATAACCAAGACAATCTCTTCAATATTCATCGCTTCTTTCTGTAAAGTAACAATCTTTGTCAATTATGTATCGTCCCTTTTCCAGAACACTCATCTGATAAAAACTTTCGATAGAAGAGGCAATGTTTGGTGCAGTTTCTGCTATTGCTCTCCCAATTTATCTAAGCAATATTTCACAGCCTCAATAATTCAGGACCTCAATGAGATAATTTAACTACAGTTTACTTCTGTCATATTAAAAACTATACTTAAATACATCCGACATTTGTTTCAACAATATTATCAGATTTATTAATTTGTTAAGTAATATTTTTTTAGGGCATTACACTTGTGCCTTGAAAGAATTCACTTATGCCTTTATTGAAACACAGGGCATCTTATAAAAGGTTATCCATAAATTATTTGCAATATTTGATTTTACATCACATTTTTAATGAAAGTAAAATAAAATTGAAATCACCAAAGCGATTAACCTCCAAATTTAGGAGGTCCAAGCACTAACTTAGTAACTGATTTCACACATTTTGAGAGAAGTCTATCATTCTGATGCAACTGGAAAATGTTTCCTAAAACTCTTTGGAGTTGAAAAAAGGCAAACATGTCAGTCGTCTCTCTGTTGTAGGTCATACTAACTATGTCAAATGACAATAAATTACACGAGACGTTAAAAATTACCATGAAGGTATTATTTGTCAAATTAAAGGTAACGAAGAAACTTTAAGGCAGTATTTTTTCAGTCATTTCCTTGAGGTTTCATACCCCACCTCTATTGTTTAACTACCACATCCTTCCAGCAAAGTTTAGAAGTATGTGGAACAATCTAATAGTTAACAATATTAAAATAATCTGTTTCAACACACTCAACATTTACCAATTGTCACTGCCATTGCCAAAAAGAAAAATTATATGCATATCAGTTCAAGAAATTCAAGGAATTTAGATTATCTTGATTGTTATGAAATATGTAAACGCTACAACTCCTTAATTTAGAAGAGTTAAAAATATATATTTTGAACTAAGAGGGACCATCTTATTATTTTTTTATTATGAACTATGATGTTTGTTTGTACAGATTAGGTACTTTAGTTATTCTACTTTGGCCATCTTTTAGTGCCATTATGTTTAGGATATCTTGCCAAAATAATTGATGTAGCAAAATCTTTCAGTGATAGCAAGCTCTGCAGAATATGTTGATGACCTAATTTAAAGCGACTGGGTGTTTTAACTACCTCATAAATCTGACTTCATCTGCATAACTTTGAAAAATGTATGTGTATATTTTTTATATCATACTCAAGTGCAAAATTAAATTTTACTCAACCTCATGTGTAATGATATTTACAAACTAAAATTCTGTGTGTCAAATACAATTTTAACTTCCTCATTAAGAAATATGTTTATTGTAAATTAATGTACTTCCAATTTTCAATACAGGGCGGGAAATCAATACGAACTCATGTCTTTTGCATACACAGTGACAAGTGTGTGTAGAAATTAAGGAAAAACTTGATCTATCTCAGGTGTCATTTAAATATGACCTAAGTTATAACGCAGATACGTGGAAATTAATATTAACATCTTAGAAGGAAAACATTAAAAACTCTAATTATTTAGATTTAGATTTATTATTTCTGCAGGTAGGTTTATATAACGTGGTGGCAAAACACTACAAATAACATATCACAGTTAGGAATATTGATAAAATGTAATTTTAAATCTTTTAAGGCAATAATAGTAATAATAAAAATATGATAAAAATAAAGACAGTAATAACAATAACAGCATTAACTCCACACTTTATGACTGTCCTGCACAGATATTTTAATTAATAAATACGTTTTTTAAATATGCTTCACTTCACTTCACTTCCCTTCCCTTCACTACACTACACTTGCACTTCACTTCTATTTCTACTTCTCTATTGCACTACACTTCACATGTCATGACACTCCAATTTAACTACTAATTTAAATATAATTAGATATTTAATAAAGCAATGCATTTAATAGTAATGATCACAATTCTAATAATAAAAATAATAATTATAAAAAAATAATAACTATTTTAATAAGCCTAACTTAATAATTAATAAATTTTACAAGTATCCTTAGTTAATATACTTTTAAAACTTTGCACACCTAGAGGAAACGGTTGCATGGCTGTTGCAGGCAACTTATTCCCATCGTTATTGTTCTATTTGTGAATGAAAATTTTCCAACATCTGTGCTCTGTGGCCTGAACTGAATTTTGTGCTTGTGATCCCCTCTGCTAAAGTAAGTGGGTCTATCAAGTCGAATGAAAATATCTTTCCATGCTGGATAACTGGTATACGCTTTGTACAGGGCACAGAGTCTTGCCTTCACCCTCGTGATTTCTAGAGACTCCCATTATACTTTCTTGCTATTGCTGCAGAAAGTAAGTTTGTACACTCTTCTCTGTACTTTATTCAAATATTTCTTTTGTGAATTTTTATCAGGGTCCCAAAATATCGCTGAACTAGTGATTGGTCGAACTAGAGATTAGTAAGCTAATTCTCTCGCTTTCACAGTATTCTTTTTTAGTAATGGCATAGTAAAATACAAAGACCTCCAGGCTTTCCCTACGACAAAGAGTACCTGATTTTCCCAACTTATTTTGCTATCAAAACTTTTACCTTACAAGACAAGATTCTTGGAATATATTCATTGCCTAAATGGTATTGAGTTTCACTATATTTGCAGCCCCTACCAAACGTGATGTTTTTGTTTTTTGAACTATTTATTATCATGCTATTTTTTTCTGCCCAAAAATGTTATCTGTCTAGATCACCCTGCAAAATATCCTCTTCTACTTTTGATTGAATAACTCGATATATTATACAGTCATCTGCAAATAGTCTTACATTGGAAAATAAATTGTCTGACAGATCATTTACAAATGTGAGAAACAGGAGAGGTCCAATAATGCTTCCTTGAAAGATCCCTGAAATTACCTCTGCCAGAGTTGAAAATTGTAGTCCAACTCTGACTTTCTGTTTCCTATCTCGAAGAAGCTCATCAGTCCACACCTCAACTCTTGTGTCAATACCCAAATGCATTAATTTATGAACTAGTTTATCATGTTGGACAACATCAAACACCTTTGTAAAATCTATTATTATGACATCCACCCTCCCACTATCATCAACTTCATCTGCTATATCCTGAAACAATGATACTATCTGACTCTCGCAAGAGAAACCATTCCTAAAACCATGCTGTCCCTGAAATAGCCATTCTTTTTGTTCCCATTCTTGTCTAATAGAGCTAGTTATCAAATGTTCCATTATCTTACATACAACTGGCATATGAATATTTGCTAAAACAGTTCTGTCACCATTCTTAAAAATTGGAACAACAGTAGCTAGCTTCCAATCTTTGAGCACACTTGACTTTCCAATATTCATAGATTTAATTCACTTTCGCAATGCACTTATGTCTATATTCAACTGATTTGGTACAGCCTCCCTCGATATCTGAGTATGGTTGAGATTTTGATAATTACGTAATGTTCATGACAAACTCCCCCAAAATTTCAATAAGTAAAACTCCAATATAAAGCAGAAACAAGTTGTATTAATTCTATTTGTGTTATACATTAAAATTTATTATAATTAATGTGAGAATTAGTTGTGGTGCCGACAGCGCATAACAATTAGTTTAGAGACAATTTTTAATGAAAGAAGGACCCTTAGGCCAGAAAATTTCTGACAAGCGATCCACATGCTGTTGCGGATGATGCATAGGTTCCAAGTCTACTGCACTAATTGAATTCTAGAATATACTGTAGATCAGTTTCGAATATTTTCTTTGTAATCTCTAAGATTCAACAAACCATATCATTGGTGAAAAATATTTTTATTTACTTTAACAATAACATAACACTGCATCAAACCCTCTCCCTCCTCCTCAGCTTTACATAATTTATGGATGATATCTAAACAAAAAGAAATAAAAGTTATGAGATCAGCACCACAATAAGAATTTTGGCACTAATCTGAGGCTTAATGCTGGACCCGCAAGGCCTACAATGCACACTGCCCCAGGTAAAAAAAGGGTATATTTTTAGAGGATATTTTCATTGTTTGAGGTACTAACACTATTAGTGCTTGTGTTTGCAATACACTTTTATAAAGGGGGATAAAAGTTTTGCAGGAAGGCCCACAATAATTTTGTTATGCTACTGTCAGCAAGCTCTTTACTCACCATCTGTTGAGTTTCCTGGAAAAGTTCCAGTATCTCACTTTTTGACTCAAAATTATAATGCAATTGAATGATTCCCGAATAAAAACATCAACCATTTTATGAAAAAGGAATATATACCATCAGTATGTAATTTCACCAATGAATTTGTCAATGAGTATTGATGGATACTTGCCAATAATACATTACTGTTGTAAACTTGCACTTAATCACAAATAAATAACCTACATGCCTTTAATAATGCAAAAGTTATGCCAAGTGCAGAGTCAGCTGCAGAGGACTCCCAACTTCTTAAAACAGAAATTGCCACTTGGCTCCTTGGGGCTGTTCCTGCGAATAATAAAGGATTAAATCAAAAATCACAATTCAAATATTTCTGAATTTTAATTCAACAATAATTCTTTGAACTTGACACTTAATAAGAAAGAATATCATTCGTTTTTCATTAATACCTTGTTTTCCTAGCAAATATGGCTGTGAATCAAGAAAATTAAATTATAAATATTGCAAATTTAATATGTCTAAAACATTACAAATGGCTATTTTGAATCTTTGAAAATTAAATTGTTGCAAAAAAGATCTTTACCGAACATATTGTCAACCCTGCTGCCTCCTGGAGCAAGGTAATGTTATATGCAGAATAGTGATGTTTGGGGATTAGAACATTCATTCATGCTCCTCAAGGTTGAGCACAGTTTTGTTTCAAAATTAAAAGCACTCTATAAGAATATCTAGAGTAGGATATACCAAGTTCATGAGAGTCATTGCACTTAGAATAAAAAATATTTCATTAATTTCAGTGAAGACCTTTTTCTCATTAGAAAGAACATTAAGCTCTATTACTTCTGTTAAGCTAGTACATGCCATTGGTTACAGAAAATACAAAAGCAAAATTAACTTTGTTCAGTATATCTAGACTAATATTTTCAAAGTTCAGTTATAGGTCTCAAAACCAGTTTGAGTTCGATTATCTTAAGACTTTGAAGTAATATATTTGGCAAATAGAAAATTATTTTAAAGTATAAAAGTATTTTTGCAGCAAATGTCATGGAGAATAGTACCTGAAGGATCCACAATCCTTTCATAATGTCAGAGATGTCATATAGATTTACAAGAGTTGTTTCATCTCATTTGCTACTTAAATCCACTTGTTGAAAAGTTCTGCACACACTGAGTTAGAGGCACAGGTGAGGATAGTTACAACTACTAGGAGCTTCAGACATTCTGTTCCGAAAGATACAAATACATTACTAAAATACCCAAATCATTCAACTGAATCTGCTTTTATTCTAATTCAAGTGACATACAGGTCCATAGCTGTAAAAGCAAGAATATGAAATACTTAATTCAGAAATTTTCCATCTTTACCATAATTGAATTGCTAATTTTCATCTTATTATTATAATTTCTCTTCAAAATATATAATTTCTGAATCATTGATTATATTTTCTTGGATTGCAGGGCACAGAAGTACTGGAAGTAACTCAAGAAGTTATTTGCAATTATTAATATTTAATATTTGTAGTTATTTGTTATTTGTATCAATACATTGATATTGTATTGAAATAAGTTATGTATAATTAATAAATTATGATGTGAAATGTATAAAAAAATGTGAAAGTGCATAGAATACAGTTCAAATCCAATTGGAGCAATGTATCTTGAGATTTTGAAAACTATAAATTTTCTGGTTGATAGAAGTAACAAAAATAATAATATAATTTATTTCTATTAATTAATTCTTAAAAAAAGTATATAAATACAATAAAACATATATCTATACTATTCATTATGATATCTCTTGCTAGGGAATAACTTTTATCAAGGGGAAAATTACAAAAAAATCTGCCTTAAAGTGAAAATCTGGAAAAAATGTTTTATGGAGTAAATCAAATTTTGAACTTATTAATTTAAAAATATTTTCCTAATTTCTGTGAAACTTCTATACATTAGTAGAATTTTCTAAAGAAAATAAATTAGTATGATAACATATTTACAACTATTTAGTTAATCAACTTCTATAAAAATGTATTTCATTTCTGTCACCTTTTAACCAAAAGATTAGATATATCAATTGTAAATTGCATTAAGCAAAAGATTTAAAGAGGTGGACAGGCTTTTTATTATATATTCTTTTGTCTTTTTTAAATAGTAGCAACAGGTTCCTGCATAATAACGAAATGGCAACCAACAGTGTCTAAACTATTAGAGGTGATACCTTTTTGAAATAGTAATACATTTGAGGGATAATTGTACCTGACTACAAATTAAACCAGATCATGTTCAATTTCATGTTCCATTGCTTATTAAAAAAGCAAAGTTTGGAATGTGAAAAAATCATTTAAAGCTTAAGATGAATATCAAACGACATTAGCTTTCCTCTGTGAATTAAGGAAAGCTGAGCAAAACACAGAAACTAATGAAATGATTGGGGGAAATAGATCCAGAAAACTGATATAAGTGGTACATAAATAAGGTATGCTACCATGAGATTACTAGAGTTGTACGTGGGATGTTTGAGTGGGGTTGATGCTGCAATATAAAGTAGTAGTACATTATTACTCTACTTGTGAATATTTGTATAGGAAAAAAATCACTACTGTATAAGTCCGTTTTGATAAGTGTGGGAATGATTTGAGATAACAGAAATTGTACTATACACTGTTTCTTTTAGCCGGATCCCTGTTTATGCACAGGCTTAATGGGCCTGGGCCCCCAATGTTCCAAGAGCCCCTGATTGTTCTTATTAAATTATTTAATACTATTTTTTAATAAAATAAAAAACATAAAAAAGTGATGTATGATTAAACTATACTCAAAAAAATTGGCATAACAGAATGATGTGTTGTACATCATGTTATATAATAATTATAAAATAATATAACATATTGTATATATCATATATTGCAATATAATATATCATAATATTTATAAAATGGAATGTAGCTGGTTGATAAGAGAATGTCACTCAGTTTACTTATTTCATACTTGATGAGAAGTTTAGTTTTCTTTAACAAAACTTGTCTTTAAATTAGAGGGGAGAACGGTGAAAGTAAGAGTAGGCCTCCAAATTAACATAAGTCCAAGGTTTTTAACAAAGGTTTTATGTAACATTATAAGGAGCATTAATTTTACATTAGTGAAAATAATGGATATCCGTTTTTGAATTGAAGAGTTGATATAAGTAATGTACTGACATTTTCATCCAATGAATGTGCAAATTGAAGTTTGTGGGATACATGCTGACACATGCTACTGATTTTGAAATGTTTTTTTAAAGTAATTATAGCATACATAATTTTAGCAAAAATTCTCCAGATTTTCATAGGATAATGTTACTGAACTAAGAAGAGAGAGAGTTTGGATAAAATTAATGGTCAAAATAAGATTTTGTGATTGCTTTCTTGTTTAATTTTCTTGACATAAATGGCTGCCTCAAATGTTTCAAGATTTTGTTATGGCACAAAAATAAAAATAAAAGACTTATCTGCTGAAACTTTTCCCATAAAATTATCGATACTGTTTCTGATGATTAAAAACATAGAATTCTGGATGTGTATTTGTTGAATCCAAAAGATATGAAATGGGTACATTTAACGAAAGTATACTTTTCTTTTCTCAAAGTTTTCAGGAAAGTGTGTTAATGGTATTTAATACTTTTCGTTCTATGTTTTCTTTGTCATTAGCTTTTTCTTCTCTTTCTGATTTCATTGATGAAATGAGTAATATTCAAATGTCAGGGGAGCACTAAGGGCGCTAAACGAATTTTGGTTTAATAATTGAACTTGTCATACACCGAAACAAAATGTTAATTCATTTGATGCCAATTTCAATGCATTCAATATTGCAATTGCATCCACTATCAAAGATGTGATTCCAGTAGATTGGCCAGAGAGTAGATGAGAGACATCTCTATTGGGGCCTAATAGTTTCACAACGGTCAAAGTCAATCTTCTAATAGACAGGAGCGGATCCAACGGAAGAGAAATGAAGGAAATTCCACCCCTCCCTAAAATTGTTCAGTAACTATTAATTGTTCACTGTAAATTAACTTGTCACGAAACTTTCAAGCAAGAATATTTTTCGGATAATCATTAAAACGAATAAAATCGTATCGCAGCAAAAGCTGATCATAGCCTGTGACATTTTACAAAATCTGCAATATGACACATTCAACCAAAACATATTGAATTTCCCCTCCCAAAATTTGTATGGATCCATTCCTGTAATAGGGCACGTCATATTTAACCTATATTTTTTTAATGGAGTGATAAAATCGGAGGTGTTGGTTCAGGTCTACCCTAAGGGACCGTCCTACAAAGTGTGAATTTTACTGTGTCCATGGCTTGAAATATTCTGTGAGCGAGTAATTAAGTAAGTGTAAGTTAGTCCCTTAAGTATGATCCACGTTAAATCCCTGGATATGGCGGTGTTCCTCCCTCGCTGGAAAGTTAGACCCGGCACTGACTGACGTCGGCTTGGAGAATTGACCTGTCCAGCTACATCTCCTCAGCGAGGCACCACCCCACCAAGACAAGCTCTGAGCTCCCAACTTGTTTGGTAGCGCTGTAGTATTCTTAAAGCAGAAGGTCCGACTTACCACTGTGAGAACCCATCACCGAATAGCTCATTCACCTCTCTAAGGCAAAGCTGGCACCCGCCCAGTAGAGAGCACTTCTCGAGGGTGCATGTAATGCCCATCCCCAAATCGGCCTCCCAACCGCCGCCGCCTTCCTATAAAACGCAACCGACAGTTCCAGACCCACGCGCGTCACAGATACTTCACTTTTTTTTAAGTGGCCGATGATTCTAGGTCAATGTTACACCTCCTGCCTTACAAAATGAATCTTTTTAACAGTGGTGCACATTTCAGAGGCCATGAGCGCCGTTGAGGACATACGCGCATTAATTTTTAAAAAATCGTTTAATAAAGCAGATGATGTAACAATGGCCTAATGTCAACGGCCACTATAGAAAAAATGAAGTACAGTTCGCCAGCATCACTGGGCCCGTCTCCCACAACAGCGCGACCGGGCCGTCAGACTTGTCACTAAAAGAAGACCACTAACAATAATGTAAGCCTCAGTTCTTTGACTGAATTAAAAGAACGGTACATAAAATAAGTCAATGGATATCGTTTCACTCATTGGAGTGTCCAATTGGTTTGTTAATTATATATTATTATATTATATTATTATTATTATTATTATTATTATTATTATATTATATTATCATCATCATCATCATCATCATCATTATTATGAAAAACTGGTCCGATACAGTTCCCCCTTCGTTTGCTATTCATTTATATTACGAAACCAACTTGATACATCTGATATTGTACTCCAATTTACTGTTTCTTTATTACAAAGAATATTCTTTATTACAAGGACTGTTCTTCCTATTAGAATCGATTCTTCACCAAGTGAATTTCTTCAATTTCTTCTTGAAATGACGTCCGCTCGATATCAATGCGAATACGCCTTTGGAATATCATGTGACCAGTATGTATATGACAGTTGTTTGGTGAGTAAAATTACAAAAACATTGGGAGGGAGGGTGTGTGTCTTCCTTAATCTGTTTTACCTACCCGTAGGTAAGATCTCTTGCTGTAGATTACGATGCGACAAAAGTATCTTTGAGGACGTTGGCCTCAAAATTTTAATTTTTAATGCCCTAGAAGACTTTGTTATTTTACGATATAAATCCAAAAATGCTGCAGGGTGTTGCGGGTTGCATTTGAGATTAATATTTTGTTGTTTTTTTTAAACAATTCCTTAACATGTTTAAAGTTAAAAGGCCGTTCGTTCCGTCTCCATGAAATTCTCTTTCTTGAGAGACCTTATTTATAAAGGTTGGATGCATTTGAGAGACGCAAAACTTATAAACACTACTGTAATACTATAGTAGATGATTTATTTGAAGATACCCGATGGAGGGTCGTGCGCCATGCTTGGCTAGTTTCTCGTCATCGACCCTTCTTTTACACGAGTGTAAACAGTGTGAGCAAGGGCTGACCTGCAGCTTCATCCTGAAGCTCAGCAGCGCAGAGGCGTCGAGGGGCTTGTTCTCCGCTGAGGGCAGCAGCATGATGCGTATCTTTGCATCTTGGACAGCAGCAGCGTGACGAAGCTCTCCGGGCCGAGGGAGGTGGCGGGCTCGAGCAGCACCCTATCCATTGTGAAAAGGGGGTTGGCGGGAATCGGGCATGGCCAGCATCAGCAGCGAGTCCTCCGCGTTGACAACAAAACATTGATGTTACCAAATATCGATGTACAAGAAAACAAACAAAAAAAACAATGATGTTAATAATTCACAGTTTTTAAACATTGATGTTTTAAAGCTGATTTAGTAACCTCTAACAATAAATTCGATGCGCAACAAAATTTAATTTGAGACTGGCCGTATATATTAATTTATAATTAAAATTGAACTGAAAACAAAGTTAAAAGCGCCTCTCCATGTGCGAAATATGATGAAATACGAAGGAAATACCAGAGTATAAAAATTATCTCGCGTGAGAGATAGTCTGCTCAATGAAGCAATCAATATAAACCGCATTCGTGCGATTGGAACACTTAAATAGATCATAAGTTATTAATATTATAACTTTCATAAAGTTGCGGTTAATTGTTGTTTCTTCTCGAACAAAACTTCGAAATAAAAACTTTGAGTAAAAAACATCGTTGTTCAAAAAGCATCGACTTCAATCATTTATGTTTAAAACGTCGATTCTTTTTGAAGCATCGATAGTTTGAAAACGGAACCGTGTCACCTCCCTAACTCGACTCCCTCCGCCCCCCCCTGCGCTGTTGTTCGTGTTGACGCGAGTGGCCGCACAGGTAGCTCCAGTTCTTGATTGATCGATATATTAGTGATTCCGGACGTGTCAACTGCTAATCCAGTAAGAGTAGTGCACGTTTTTTTCGCAGGAGGTGGCGGTGATCTTCCCTCCATTGAATGGTGAGATTTCGCACCGACTTACATGTCGGCGTTACGTCAATAAATTATATATATATATATANNNNCTGGAGTGGCTCGACGCGTGGTAGCTGGCTATGTGCTATAACGTGGTGGCTCCGGCAGCTGGGATGCCTGTGGGGCGGGGGCGTCGCTTATCCTTCCAAGAACCGCCTCCGTATACTTCGCGAGTCGGGACGCGAGACGCGGCTGAGCTTGGGAAGCGGTTGGTCGGGGAGATTATCCGGGTCGGCGTTATGTACCCGAAGCGGCGCCACTCTATGTACGGGCTGAGCGCCGGGACCCGCATCATGCCTGGAGCAACAGACAGGTGCGGCGCACCGGGACCCGGAACCTTACTGCAGAACTGAACTCTTGTTATGCCAATTGAAACTTTCTTTAAGTTACGGATTTCTACAAAAAATTTCACTTAAAACAAAAGAACTTCGTATCAAGCTTTTTGAAGTTCGCGCGCTCGAGTGCTATCTTGCTTTATGGTAACAACGTAACTACTAGGTACCCTTCTTTCTCTAAGGACACTACTTCTTTTATTGGAGACGTTTTCTTTAACCGATCTTCATACAACACGAAGAGGTATCGCATGGCATCTGGAGATTCCCACCGGAGTTGACGTGTGGTTCACATCACTAGTCCTCACAGTTGGCAAGAGAGAGCGCTCAAGTAAAGTCAGACACCTGTGATGTTCCATCCAATCCAAAGTCACCAATAGCTTTTAGCGGGAGAAGGCAGAAGCCATGCGATACCTCTTCGCATCTTATGGAATTCGGGTAACAAAAATCGGCTTTTTGGGAATGATGAGAAACTGAAATTTGCTTTCGGTTCCTGGCTGTCAAATAGCACGGGCCCGGGCACATACCGATAAGCGTTTGTTGGGCATCGACGCGTTATCTTTCAGTTAGGTTTTTCAAGATTTTTTTTGAAGATATATGTTTTGTAATCAGAAAGTTTTGTAAATCGATAGTAAACTCAACAAATAACGATTTCCTGAATTTTGGTTTAGATAAAATTCCGTCGCTTCCAAAGAATATACATGAAACTACTGAAAAGACTCTTGCTTGCGTAAATAATTTATTTACATTTCGACTTTGTCATCACATAAAATACTAATCATAAAAAAGCAGAGGTCCTTCAAAATACCAAAAAGAATGACGAAGTGACCCTTTTGGAACGGGCTTGCGCCCAGTCATAGGCGAGAATCCGCGTTGCCCGCGACTGTAAACAAGAGAGCTGGTTTGAGTGTACTTGTTATCTCAGTCAAATGTGTCACTGATTTTTTAAAAGAAAATAAACTATATTATATCTTTTTATAAAAATGTTCGCATCAAACTTGAAGTTTGCGCGTTCGAGTGATATCTTCTGAGATACATAGTAGTAGCTTGCATGGAGCACGTACAAAATTTATCATTTCGAATGGTCTCTTCCGTTTCCTTCATTCACTGGAGACGTTTTCCTTATCCGATTCTCATGCAACACGAAGAGGTATTCCAAAGTATCCGGCGATTCCCGCCAAAGTTGGTGGCGCGTGGTTCACTCTATCGGCGTTTCGCTCACCTCGCCTGTTCGCACACTTGACAAGAGAGAGCGTTCTGCTCTGACAATTGAGACGTGTCATCCAATAGAAAGTCACCAATTGTTTTGGCGGGAGAAGGCGGTAGCCTTGCGATACCTCTTCATGACGCATGAAGATCGCATAGCAACAGAAAACGTTTCCAAGTTTAAGATTCCACGTTTCCTGCCTGACAAGATGGCACGCGCGCGCATTTCAAAACGTTTCGAGCGACTGCGTAATTTTTCTGTATAGAATTTCTGAAGTTTAACCGTTCTTTTATTTTATGGAGTGATATGTAATAGAATGTGATAGAACACCAAGTTTTGCAACGAAGCATTTTGAGCGCTAATTTTAGTTTAAGCTGTTTTTGAAAGGTGAGATGAAATAATCGTATTTTGGAAGTACATATTTTTCAGCAATTTTTACTTCAGTTACTACATACATAATAAGAGAATGTATTCTAATGCTACAGCAAAAATAACAAAAGTTTTACAGAAAACTTCGTATTGTGCGCACCTGATAAAGTTAATAATTCTTACTGCTAAATGTACTAAATACAAACTGCTAATGTACTATATACAATATTCTCAAAACTCGTGTGGACGAAATATGTGGACGATTTTCACCTCTTGGTGTAGAAAAACTCCACTCGGTGTAGTCACTGTTAATTTGATATTTGGGTGATATGCCTGTACTTTATATGAAATCTCAGTGACATTTCCAAAGTTTTCTTAAAAATTGCTCCATTTTTTTTTCTTGGATTCACTTATAAAAATTACACAAGTTCGCTTTTTGTTGAACTTCCTGAATTTTCAATGTTTTCCACTATAAAATTAAAAATAGAGATTTTTCCCCCAGCAAGGGCATTTTTAGTTTTGGAAATAGTTTTGTCAATTCTTCAAGTAGCATTATAAGATTGCGCAACAGTTACAAATAATGTGCGAAAATACATGCGGTTGTCGCGTAATGAAATTGTTCTTCACCTTGCTTGAAATATCTTCATACTGATTCCCTGAATTTTTATTTTATCCGTGATTATCGCTTTCTAAATAGTACGGCTTCCTCAAGAAACAGTGTTCTCAAAAAAACAAAAGCAGTGTGGAACATTTTGAAAAATACTCTAAAAACAGAAACACTAAGAACGTTGAACATCACGACAAAAATAATGTTCTCGGCAACTCATAAGCAGTAGCAAACACATTCAATAGACATTTCAAAAATTGGAGAAAAAAATAACCACGATAAATACGCAGTCAAATATTTATTATTTAAGTTAATTATTTTTTCTCCAATTTTTGAAATGTCTATTGAATGTGTTTGTATGTATGTGTTGTATATATATATATATATATATATATATTATATATATATAATATATATATATTATATATATATATATAGTGCGTGTGTGTGTGTGTGTGTGTGTGTGTGTGAGAGAGAGAGAGAGAGAGAGAGATAGAGAGAGAGAGAGAAGAGAGAAGAGAGTAAGAGAGTGAAACAAAAAATCATAAATCAAATGAAAAAACCACATTCTCTACAGGACTGGATAATATCCCTGACACCCTCATTAAACATACTGCAACAAACATAATAGAACCGCCTCTGCGTCACGTTTGTAACCACTCCTTAACGAAGTATCTTCCCAGTAATTCTAAAAACATTAATAATAATTTAAAAAAGTAAAAGTTAAGCCACTATTCAAAAAAGGCAACACTTACGATCTCATGAATTACAGACCGATATCATTAATATCAGGATTCTCAAAAATTCTAGTAAAGCATTTAATGATAGACTCAACAATTTTCTCAATTAAATTACATATTGACAGAGGCCCAACATGGATTCATAAATGGTATATCTACAGACACAGCTATCTTCACCTTTCTAAAATGTTTGTTGCTCTAGATCAGAAAGAAATCCCCATCGGTTTGTTTCTAGATGTATCAAAAGCATTCGACATTATTGACCATCACATACTGTTATCCAAACTTGAAACTTTGGGAATTAAGAGGCATTGCACATCAATGGGTTAAATCTTACGTTTCAAATCGTTGTCAAGTAGTCACAATCAAGCATGTTAGAGATAAAAAGATTTCTACCCATTTTTCCCAACCTAGAATGATAAATTATGGAGTGCCACAAGGATCAATCCTAGGCCACATACTTTTTCTATTATACATCACTGACATCTCCTGACTCTACAAAAGAGCAAAATAGTCATATTTGCAAATAACACAAACATTATTAATAAAAAAAATACCCAAAAAACTCTACAAAAAACACAGTTCTAGTGGCAGTAATATGATTCCAGGAAAATAAACTCATCATAGACATCAGTAAAACTGTCTCCCTAAACTTTCGAAATACACTCTCTAAAGAAAAGCCTCCAGCACAATTAATGAAAAAAAAACATACCTGTAAAAATAGTCTAAAAACAACATCCCTTGGATTGACTATTCAAGACGATCTAATATAAAACTCATATCACAGATCTAAATAAGCTTACCAAGTATTGTTATTCCACATACATCCTGAAGTCAAATTCTAACATAGATACACTACGAATGGTGTACTTTGCAAATGTTCACTCGCGCTTAAAATACGGAATAATATTCTGGGGAAATTCCTCAGAAAGTATTCACACTTTCATCATCCAATATTGAGAACAATGACAAACACTCACAAACATGAGTCCTGCAAACCACTGTTCAAAAAATTACAAATTCTACCACTCCCATGCATTTTAAATTTTAATCTTCACAAAGAAGACACTTATGGGAAATAAGGATTCTGTTACTCTGAACACAGAAATTCATAACTGTGATACTAGACAAAAAAGAAATCTGCTGGATAGTTATACTCCTGGAGACTTCAGCAGTATAGTTCTGAAGAAGGCCACAACAAGATGGCCGAAATGTCAACACAATTGACCGAGACGCCGCTCATCCCGGATAGCCAAGAATATAACGAGTATTTAATATTAATTAAAAGTACTCTTCTAATGATTGTTTGGAGATTACATACATAATGGCACTTACAATTAATAACAAATAAACACAATAATAAAAGAACAGAAAGTATTTAATGAAATTTAAAAAGAAACATTCACTAACGGGGACGGCTCGTGTTTAGATTGCACAATTCCCAGATAATCCTGTGAAGAAGCTTACTTGTCACTAAAGGTGAGAATTCCGATACTTCAAAAAGATGTTGAGTTCTGAGAAATACAATATTGTTTTCATTAAGTGGTGTTGACTAATATTGCTCAAGTACACTTTTAACTACATACAACAAAAGAATAAAACACCATATAATTAAGAAATTACTACAACAACATGAATGCACATCATATGAGTGAAATAAATAAATGTTTCAAATACTTTGTACATAAAATAATTTTTTTGCAAATCAGAAATACAAGTAGACACTGTGAAATACCAACTTCTTCTACTGATTTTAATATTAATAAATCTTGATACCATTTACAAACAATTTAATGGATGTTATGAAGGGATTACTTCCTATGCGATTATCAATGTTATTATTTCTTTCATTGCCCTGCTATGCTCATAAATTTTCTCAATGGTAAAACATTATTATATCAATTTAACTTTTAAATTTAATAATCGGTTTCGACATCAACATTTCTCTCCTTACCTGCTGCATGTGGACAAGTAATTCTATACAGAATTACGATTTAGATTTATTGAGTCAAAAAAACCACAACAGAAACTGTATGTGACGTGTGGGGAGAAATAATTATCGCACGTTTTCTTGACTTCCAGAATCCCTTCCCATCATTTTAACCGTAAATAGTTGAACGATGAGAAAAAGTTAAATATATATAAAAATTAAATTTAAAAAAGCGCGAGATTAGCAATATTTGAAAAAAACTAGACATTTTTGTTCCCGAGAAAACTTATTTGCATCGGTAAACGAATTGCAGATATAATCTTTCTGCATTGCTAACAAAATAGTAACTCACCCTTACCTCTTTACTCCTACCATTACAAGCAAAAGGAGAGTTCCAACAAAACGTGCGCATAGTGAAGCTTCATTTACGTCCAGAAACAAAACTTGGAGCGATCTCAGTACTCAATGTATCAGGGAAACTGGACAAAAACCTGATCGAGAGGGGGGGGGGGTCTTTGACCTAGAAGCTGAAGTACATTATATGTTAAAAGCATATTGTCTTATTTTTCAAAAAATATGCAAAACAAATGTAAACTAATTCATTATATATCACTGTTTTGTTAAAATAAGATTATTTTTTTCTTTTTGATGATCAGTATAGTCTCCAATAGTTTAGAAACAGTTATGGAGCAGAAAAGATTTTACTGTTAACTTAAATTTGTGAACCAATTTCTGATGTTTAATGTATCTGGCAATGCGTTGTAAAGTAACGTACATGTATTGTGTGTGGATATCTGATAGTGAGCAGTTGATACTGACACTTGAACGTGATTTCTACGTGTGTTGTAATTATAAATATCAGTATTGCATGAAAATATGTCCTCACCGTTAAGTCAGTTTTGACAAATATTGCAGATTCGTAAATAAATATGCAAAGCTGTGGTAAGATTCCAAGCTCAATGAAGAGAGTCTTGCAGGGATCACGCGGATGCCATTTTGTCATTATTCGAATAATTTTCTTTTACAATCTAATGGTCAGGATACTACATGATGAGCTTCCCCAGAATAGTATGCCATATCTCAGGGAGGAATGCACATTTGCAAAATACACGCAACGAGCTACATGAACGCTGACATGATTTGAAAGAATTCTGAATGCGAAACATAATGAACTTAATTTAGTGTTTAATTATGTTATTTGTACATTTCATTGATTGTTGATTTGAAATGCAAAAATGCATTGAAACTGCTATTAATTTGTTATTACTAAACCAATTTGAAACTTCTGAAATCGTACCATTTATTGTATTTTGTTTTGTTTTTGCAAAGAACATTCGTTTCATCGGCAAACAGAATTGTTCTTCCGTTTTTAATAGACGAAGGAATATCGTTTACGTATAACAGAAAGAGAATAAGACCTAAGATTGAGCCTTGCGGGATCTCCTTGCCGGACGATACCCGTAAGTTCTATGGATTAAAACTAATTATTGAATTGATGGCAACTACTATAAATTATTAGCCTTTGCTTTTCTCAAAAAAATTAAAATTTACATTTATTCTGACATTCCTACACAATTCTATTGAGCTCGTGAATGAAACCATCAATTGTTCTTCTGTACAAATATTAAAGTACCGTATGGTTTTGAAGTTCGTAAGCTTACTGTGATGACTTCTCAGATGTTCTTCTCGGATGTACTTGTATGGTCTTCTCAGATGTCCTCGGTCTCGATGTTGTTTGTAGAATGTCTTCGATACCCCTATTATCGTGCTCTTGCTTATCGTTAGAATAGGTTACACATGTTCCAGGAATGTCTTCGACTATTTGATACTTTATAGGATTCAGTAGTTTTTATTAAATTAATTTGCGAACGCGACTTGCTTCTGGTGAGACGCCTACGCGCGACTATATTCAGCCGACTCATTTAAAATTCGTTCCATCTACGGAGCTATCCTGATATAAATCCCTTGGAAACACAGAGTCTATTTGAATTCAAATCTCAAATTATAATAAAAAAAAATTACAATTATAATTCAACGCGAATAACACCTTCGACATCTTACTCTGCACAATGCCAAGCTATCAAAAGTAATCATAAGTTACCCGCAACGAAAAAATATTCGCACCGCACCGATTGCTTACGTTTATTCAGCTCGGTAGCTTTCGAGAGAGAGATTATTTCTTCTTCCCACAGATTCACGGCTTTCAAATTTCAATGCCATCTCCATACCTCTCGCACGTAATGTCTCCGGGGCCTTGCCTCTCCAAACGAAAAGCGCTCTGACACCAAGCATGGAATACAATACTTTGTTTATTGGTTGTCCTAACCATGATATATACCACCTATATATACTCTCTGGTCCTAACATTGATATATTCTTTGGTTTCCAAGTCTGCATACAATTGCATCGTATTACACCCACTTGATCCGCTTTCCCAATTCAAATTAAAATTTCTGGCATGAGGTATTATTTCAATATAGTGCAGAGGAAGAAAATTCTTCAGTTTCACAGCATCTATTTTCCTGCATATGTGTGACAAAGAATCCAGTTATTATTGTGAATTTTTTTTCTCCCTGTTGTTTAAACTTATGTTTTGAAATTACAAATAATGACTAGAACTGTGACCTAGAAACTAGAAATGTTATGCCAACCTCACTATATCAACGAGTTAATTTGTGGTATCATAGCGCTTTATCTTCTTTATAAACCGATGACAGCAGATATTACTTTGGTGGTGGTGGCCATCAGTAGTCTGAAATAATAATCATACTAAATGTATTTGAAGCAACAAGAAAGTTCATTCTTTCCATTAATAAATATTTTTTATGAGGAAATCCATATTTTTGTTATTTGAGGCAAAAAAAAAAATGTCAAAACTTTCATGTATATGCCAAAAAGCTCTGAATATGCAAAATATGCCTTATATGCAAAATATTTCTTACCTTATTTTCAATATTTTGACACGAAACATTCACATTTTAAGTTTCAAGAAAGTTTGACAATGAATTCAACAAAGTACAACAAAGCTAATGACATCCAACATAAGTTTTTGCAATTGTGAATTTCTTATATTCAAATTATTGACAAAGTTACTATTTTTCAATAATTTTAAAACTAAATTTTATGTTTCTTTGAATAGAGCCATTGTCTTCCAATATAATTTGAAGGACCTAATTGGAAACTTCTTATTTATTTCAATACTATGTCTAGAGCTGGGAAGTTTATGCAAGCTTTTAGCCCTGAAATAAGTGTAGTAATATGCCACAAAAATGTTGAAATATGCACAGAAATTGTTAAGACATGCAGTGTTTGGTCACAAAAACTTATTTTACTACGATTTTACATATTTTTGTGACCTAGAGACAGGGAATATACAAATTAAAAGTGGATTAGTATGTACTTATGCACATTTTAATTTGCATAAAGAGCAACGAAAGCCACAAGAATTTTATTAACATTATCTGTTATTAAGGAGTGTTTCCTATCAGACAATATAATTTAGTACGTAGAAAATTATATTTTGACATGACATGATGTTATGGTCGAAAATATTTGTGCTAAATACATTACCCGGAAGACAACCATCATTTGCTTCCAAGGGTTTACCCATTGTCTGTATAGTATAAAGCCCTAAAATCCTTCCAAAAATTTTTTGTTTTCCTCGTCTCACCTGGAGCTGCCACAAATTTATCCCTTGCGTCCTGAATTATTTGCAAGTGTATCTGCTAAGGTGTTCCTTGAATTCTTTGTAAACCGATGGCAGCAGATATTACTTTGGTGGTGTTGGCCATCAGTAGTCTGAAATAACCATCATGCTAAATGTATTTGAAGCAACAAGAGAGTTCATTCTTTCCATTAATAAACATTTTTTATGAGGAAATCCATATTTTTGTGTTATTTGAGGCAAAAGTAAAAAAGTATATGTAAAAACTTTCATGTATATGCCAAAAAGCTCTGAATATGCAAAATATGCCATATATGCAAAACATTTCTTACCTTATTTTTAATATTTTGACACGAAACATTCACATTTTAAGTTTCAGGTAACTATGACCATTAACAAAAAACATGCAATTGCATGAACTTTCCAGCTGTACGTCTAACAAAGGTTTCCAACCTTTTTCCGTCATTGACCCCTTTTAAAAGAAAGGTTTGATGTCAATTTCATCAACATCTTTAGGTTTCTCTCTATAAAATATCAGCACACTACATATTCATAGCACAAATGATCGCTCGTATATTATCAAAGATAATTTACATAAAGAACATTATCAAGTTTTAGAAGAAAATATTAGAATTATGTTATTTGATCTTTTGTACTACCGTTTTTAATTTTAAAAGTATAAACAAGTTTCAGAAGCAAAATCATGTGTTCTAACTGCACAAAAGCTCAATTTTCATTCATGTGATTATGGTAAATTCCAAAAGAGGAGCTAATTTGTTATTTATTATGAGATGAAAGCATAAGAAAAAGAAATATTAAAAATCAGAAAACTTCATTAATATTTTGTGTAATTAATGTCATTTTGATTATACTGATCTGTCACTGGTGCACAGTTGTATCTTCACCTCCAAATGAACCCTTCATCATTGACCCCATTAGGAACAATTGTATACCATTGAATGTATACCAATGTATACCACTGAAATGACGTAGTACATGATCATGTTAGAAACAGTGGTACAATATAATTTAAATCTTTGTTGGTATTCAAGAATTGCCATATTGAAGAATCATAAATGAATATAGCTTCACAAAAAGTACATCACGTGAATAGATAGTACTAAGGTTTTAAAACTTTTTTTTCATGTATGTATTAGGAAAAAGAGAATGATGAATATTTTGTATAATTTTCATGTCTCATTTTCTCATTCATATTTACTGTTGAGCAAGACGTGGCAGTTTTGCATGGTCAGAGCTACAACTGCCCAGTGTCTCTCTGAAGCGACGCCCACTGGTCTCAACTGCCGAAAACCTGGCTACAATACGAAGATTTGGCTTGATTGAAAATCTGAATGCAATGGCTCCAGAGGTCACTGATAAAGAATGTGACTCTACTTTATTTTTAAAATATGTTCAAACAAATTAAACCAAACTTTCCTATTTCAGTCATTTTTTCATCAACCAGTGTACATTGCTTCAGAAACGACACTCGGCACACCTCGCGATGACCATGCAAAACCACTATGCCTCATCTACGTAAGAATTCTTTTCTTCTAATTGCACCCTCTCAGTTCATTGCAGACTCAATTGGAGAGTAAGCAAAGTTTGATATTTTAAAAGGCAGAAAATAAGCTAATCATTAAATGTACAGAATAGAAGATAAAAATAGCATAATTACCAACATAAATACAAATTTATATGCCAATATTTGTTTTCCATTTCTGCAGCCAATAAAAATATAATTCTATCTCATGTTTTAAGAACTTTGATCACCCAAGTGCCCTACACCAGAAGTTACCATAAAAATGACTGTTACTGGTGTATTTGTGGAAAAGAAAGAAATTTTTGTAATTTGTTTGAAGACAAGTTATTAAAACATATGTAAGTTAAAAAAAATTCAATATACAAATATTGGGATATTTGAACTTATCCCTTGATTGATTGCCCTATAACTCCTTTATTATGTTTTCCTAGATTTTCAAATGCGTAATACAAGTACAGTACCTGAAATTAATGAAAATGTATTAATTCCATGGAAACTGTAATTCAAACTTTTAAAATATTTCTCATACAGATTTGTGTAATGCCATACGCACAAATCAATAAACAAAATAGTTTTGATATGCAATACATGCATTTCAAGCTTGAATTTATTACTCGTTTATGATTTTCTTTTCAACCCCACATTTTTAATTTGTAAGGATTAGGTACATTTTAATAATTATACAATGTTCTTTTAAATATCACCACATTATTGTCATAGTAACAGACCAATCAACTTACTAGTGTGTGATTAAAATGGAAGTCTCCTAACATTCTTATTCTAGCCCCCCCATTCATGTATTACAATCACTGTTATGGACTTTTTAAAAATAAGATGGATTTCTTATTCTTGTGCTTGATGAACTTCACTCAAAATCAGAGGTGCATTCAAGGTTTTTCTGAAAGAAGGGGGAGAGTGGAGGTTATAAGTCCAGCTGATTTAATACTTACTAGTAAATAATTTTTTATTTATGCTAAATATAAAATGTATTTTTATTTGATGACTTAGAATTAATATTTATAATGTAAACAACTGATATTTTGAATAACTTCCGTGTATAAAAATTAGTAAAATCTGTATTGTTAAATGTGGATCATTAACTTCAGCCCCCCTGCCAGATTGCACCATTGGTGAAAATTATCATTCAATCTTACAGAGTAACTAAAGTTTGGGATTACTTGTGAAGTAGTATTATAAATATGTGGTTTTTGGTCTTGTTAGAATGTATATTAATTTATGTAGTCGAGTTTATGCTTTGATTTATTTATCACGTTCGTGGTTTAATATTACTCTTGTTTCTTTGCCTTACAACCTTTTCTATGTTTTATTAAACACAATTTTTTCCTTTATATGCATTTTAATAATGGTTTATATAATTTTCTTCCGCATATGCTGGTTACCATTTTGATATCACATTACCTTTCTGATTTAGATTTATAGTAAAAAACAGCAAAAACTGTGTGATATAGGGTACTGTGTTACTTATTCACTATACATGTTTTATATATTCTTTAGAATAATGTCTGTTTTGATGTACATGCACTACACATTTTTTATCTCTGTGTCATGATTATACTCTCATCATTAAAACTTTCAGGTCGCATGTTTTCATTTACTTTTGGATTTTTCAACCTACTTTGTTTTCTTTTATATTTTTAATGTTTCAACCCATTTTCAGACTGATTTTAAAATTTTTTTTACTGTTCTGATATAATCTATTCACCAAATCTTTTTTCTCTGTGTGTTATTGAAGTTATCCCATTCATTCTGCACATTAGTATTGTAGACTGAGTCCATACAGATGTTTAATTTATAAATAATGATTTGATTATGAATGGACAGCAAAAAATAACACTGGTTTATTCCTTTTAATCTCCTGTTTATTAATCTTTAGGTTGACAATATAATGGTATGATATCATAATCCATCTTCTTACTTTCTCTACATGGTTTAGAGAAAGTATTGAAATGCTGGAACAAAAAAACTGATATTTCAACAGAAAAACTCGTTTTGTGGGGACAAATTTTTTACTCATTTACAAATATTTACTTGCAAAAGGTTTCTTTGGTAGATGTTATGTCAGGAATTGAGGACACAAAAACAATATAATACAGATAGTTTTAGTATTTTCACTTTTTATTTATACTATTATATGTCATTTGTAATTCGCCACAATAATATACTACACATCACAAAATTCTATAAATTAAAAATGTACAGCAATATTTACAACACAACAGAAAAAATGGTCGAACTTCCTCGACACCATTCACACTCACACACACCGCAATTCTGCGCAATACATCACATGTACGTACAGTATAAAACAATAGTAACAACAAGAACAACAACAAAAAGCTAGCGGCGAGGCGGGGGCGGCGGCAGCGGCTTCGCGGCCGCTGCATAATACTGCGTTTTTATCAAAGAGCTTCGAATTAATTAGCAAGCGCGAAAACTGTGGCGTAAATGAGGTTCTTTGAAACTGGAAGATACATTTGAATTCTCTTTGGAAGGCAATCGGGCCGTTTCAAGTCCAAAGCCACTTGTGGCGAAAATCGGGTTCAAGTCACGATATACATCAGATATTCTCTTAATAATTTACTCCCATACCACATCCGTTAACGCACCGCAAATTGGTTTATTTATCTCTATAAATTATATATTCCTTATCACTTTTAAAATAAAATAATACTTTGACTTATATACTTAATGTGCGTGTCGATTTGTACGTTCTCGTATCGCACAGTCCGACCGTGCTCCACTCTCAGGGGCGGGATCTCATTCTGAGAAACTCTGATGTACATCGCCACTGTCCCTCGTCACTGCACCGTAAGATTATCTATCAGATCACTTGTAGGTGCGTAAATTTACACGAGCGACACTAAAATCGATTTGAAATTGCAACTTAGGGCGCGGAGAAAGCGGAACAGGGCCCAGTCATAAAGTGAGAACGGCAGTTGATTAGGAAGGACTGGAAAGGAGATAAATCAGTCAGGAAAAGGAGACACACGGCGTCGCAGCTCATCGAGCAAAAGGATGTGGATGCTACGGACAGAGGCAGTCGTTCCGGATAGTGGGTAAACCCTTCATATAGAATCAGAATACAAAACAAATTTCCCTTTTACATTTTCCTCGAGAAATTCTCTGAACTAGATACCTACTAGAGGAGCCAATAGGTAACCTCAACCTCTGTATTAGTTTTAAGTTTTAATTTCAGTTAGCCATTAAGCCATCCATTATATGTATAGTTAAACTGCGCTATGTAATCGCCATCTGTGTAAATAAATAAAATAAAAAAATACAGGATTATGGAAATTATCTTTCCTCCATATTAATCTCAGAGCGATTTATTCTCTATCTATCTTTCATGATCTTGAAAATGTTGATATTAGACAAAATAAATCCGTTGTTCCACGTGAAATCCTGATCTCAAATGAAAATCACACCTTTGCGGAACGCATACTTGAATAGAAGGAATTCTTCACTGTTGCGTTCCGCGGGGTTGTCAACAACAAGAATGGTCACATTTCTGGAAGAAATTTCTGAAGTCTTAATGGTATCGTTTCTTACAATTGCATGATTTGGTTTCAAAAAGGTGCATCTAAATTATTTATTTTAATGTGAAAAAAATTTATTTCACTCGTACCTCAAGTAATTTAATTTATATTCCCAAGGGGTGAGTGTGAACATTAAATGAAGGTGTGCAGTAGAAAATTGAAGCTTCAGTTTCAACCACACAGTTTTCTTGGGAGTACAACGAAAATTAACCCGGGTATACTAACAAAACAACGCAAAATGAAGAAGATAAAAATCCCCTCACAACTCTACAACTTGAGCACGCAAATTTTCCATTATTCTTTAAGTGTTGGCCACCCTGCTTCTGAAGAAAAAAAAATCCGTCAGCGGGTTCGTCCGGGGCAGGTCGGTCTGGGCAGCCCTACGGGCGGGCAAACGGGCACGTCGGCTGCCGCCGAACGCCGTCTCCCATTTGGAGGCTGTCGGATCCGGAGGGCGTAATTTATTAGGCAGGGGCTGCCCTGACGCCCCGCCCCCCACCCGCCCGCCACCTCCTGCACGCAGGCTGGGAGCATGCCCAACGCACCGGCTGGCCCGGCCCGAAGGGCGCGAGCACCACCGAGCCATCCTTAATGCACTGCACAAGCGCGTTTAACTCTCTCAAGGCAGGGTGAGGGATTTTCGTGCACCAACATTGTTTTTATATACATTTAAAACCGTGAATATCGATAATTGTTGCCTAATGATATTGCTTTCATATGCAGTTTTCAGTTTCGTATTCCACTTCTGAGAAAAACATTAAATTTTGTTTTTAAAATTACACATTTGTAGAGAGCTTATTTAAACAAACTACAAGATGATATTTCTTGTCTATTATTTCTCCATTTTCTGCTATGATAAATAGAGTTAGAAATTGTAGATAACATGTTTAATATGGATTAAAACTTGTAATTTTGCATTGATTTTGAATGTTGAATTCATTGTTGAAAGGCTTAATAACGGTTGGTTTATATTATCTAAAAGACGTCTTCAAGTCACTAAAATAAATTTCGTTTTTGTACTATAAAGCTTTCAGTTTTGGTCATAAAACATTTCAGCATTAAACATATGAAAAAAAAAAAGAAAAGGAAAATCATGAAATTTTAAAATTACGTAATGGGAAGTCAAAACCTCCCACCTGGTCTTCTACAATTTTTTAAATCCGATTTTCTGGGTCATTTCACAAGAAATGCTGATAATTTTTGTTTACTTTTGCGATCTGCCTCACCTTAATGCGAGTTACAATTTCAATTTTTTTAAATCAGAAGAGCAAAAAAATTTCGGGTGATTATCGCCTCCCCTTAAATCGAATATTCGTGGATTGAAGTAAAACACTTTCCACGGCGAGGCGTGGATGCGCAAAGGAAGGCAGTCAACGGGTCGACCTCCTTAATTGCCCCGCATTAAGCGCCTCTCTATCAATTATTTCACTGCGCGGGCGCCCTTCTCGGAAACGAACAGGAAGACAAAGGAGCGAAGGAGCCTCGAGGAAGGCTCGAATCCCGACGCGCCCTCGCACGGGTTGGGCGTCTTGGCAAGGCGCGGGACGGCGAGGGGACGACGGGCACAGGAAGAAAAGCGAGAGGAGCGAAACGAGATAGGAAGACGAAATCAGGCAAGAGCAAAGGGAGATTGGAGAAACAGTACGAAGTTGACAACGGGACCGGGAGAATCGGGAAGTCATTACCTCCAAGTACACTACTCCGTAAGAGACCCAAGCATTTTAAGGAATTAATTAAACATTAAATACATTTAATCTAGTAAAAACTAGTTTCGTAATATAGTCGATAAGGAGTTATTGAATATTTGTAATTTAATTTTAGATACACCGCTTGATAATAAATATAAACAGTATAATGTAATACCTTGGATTCATTTCATTCGCATTAAATAATGGAAGGACTTTTTGAAGGGTTTCCCCTTCTAGTTTTCAAACAACTAGACCAAAAATTACTCGGTTTCAGATCAAAACCTTTTCACTAAATATAAATAAATATTTTTTTGAAAAAAATGAAAACTGCCGAAACACAGTCTCTTTCCACGGCTCCTGCGTTTCTCGTGACGACTGCGTCCCTCGAGACGTCTGCGTGAGGTTGAGGTGCAAACAGCCCAAGAGAGTGGCGGCGGACTTACGCAAGCGGGGGGGGGGAGAAAGCGGGAGGGGTGACGGCGCAAGACGCCGTCTCATCCGTCACGAGAAGAAACGCCTCTGCATTCACCGCACTCCGCGCTGCCTTATCTCGGCGGGGGGGGGGGGGGGGGGGGGAAAGGGGGAGGGGGCGATCGCAGCAAGAGCGCGGCGCGGGCGGGCCGCGAGACGCAGTGAATATGCGGAGCGGGCCGCGCCGCCCGTCGCGAACAAATGAATTATTACAGCAAGCGTGGAGAGTGGTGGGGGAGGGGCCGCGGAACACGGCCAGCGACCGCGCGACTCGAGAGCCAACCCGTCACGAAAGCATCCGCGTTCCGTTAATGAAACCCCGACAGCCTCCTAGCACGACACCGCCATACTGCACAGAGTTCTTCACGCTTACTGCAAATAAATTAAACAATATAAGAATATAAATAATTTCGCTCCCTTTTAGAGGAACACCCGAAAACTACGTCGGTTGAAAAGGTTGTGGGTTCGTGCCCCGTCTTCGAAAGGGTGCAATTGTTAGTTTCTTCACAAATCATACAGTTCCTCCCATGTATTTAACACAATATCCTGTATAAATCGTATATTAGACCGTTTAAAAGCTGGGTTGCAGATATGAAGCCGGCTGAACAGTTCGCACAGTAACGTGTCAACAACGTATCTCGTGTGAGAAAAATGCATCTAGACGTTTACGTCTGATGCAGAAAAAATAGATAAAACAATGACAACAGTGGAACACGAATAAATATTCTTTGAGGAAGACCTACGTTATATCTTAACTTGTACCGTACCTTAAGCGATATTTGGGAGAATATCAATATATTGGAAGAGTGAATTCTGGCATAAATGTCAGAGGACCAGTTAATTAAAGTTTCGGTGGAGCGAC
>BOPP01000016.1:5827398-5855899 GCA_017312745.1 Gryllus bimaculatus
CAAAAAATCAAAAAAAAAAAAAAAAACAAAAAAAAAAAAAAAAAAAAAAAAGAAAAAAAAGGAAAAGGGAAGGAAAAAATACAAATTTTTTTCGGGTGGACTTATCGGGCCTCCCTTAAATCGAATATTCCGTGGATTTGGCAGTAAAAACACTTTTCCACGGCGAAGGCGTTGGGGAATGCGGCAAAAAGGAAGGCAAGTCAACGGGTCCGACCTCCTTAATTGCCCCCCCGCATTAAAGCCGCCTCTCTATCAATTATCCTTCACTGCGGCGGGTCCGCCTTCCTCGGAAACGCAACAGGAAGACCAAAGGAGCGAAAGGGAGCTCGAGAAGGGCTCGAAATCCGACGCGCCCTCGCACGGGTTTTGGGCCGTCTTGGCAAGGCGCGGGACCGGCGAGGGACGGACGGGACAAGGAAGAAAAGGCGAGAGGAGCGAACGAGATAGGAAGACGAATCAGGCAGAGCAAAGGAGATTGGAGAAACAGTACGAAGTTGACAACGGACCGGGAGAATCGGGAAAGTCTTACCTCAAGTACACTACTCGTAAGAGACCGAGCAATTTTAAGGAATTAATTAAACATTAAATCATTTAATATTAAGTAAACACTAGTCGTATATAGTCCGATAAGGAGTTTATTGATATTTGTAATTTAATTTTAGATAAGACAAACGCTTTGATAATAAATATTAAACAGTATATATGTAAATACCTGTTGGATTTCTTTCTTCGCATCTTAACTAACGGAAGGGATTTTTGAGGGGTTTTCCCCTTCTAGGTTATTAACACTGGACCAAAAATTACCCAGTTTCGGATCAAAACTTTTCACTAAATATAAATATTTTTTTTTTTTTTGAAAAAAGATGAAAACCGCAGCCGAACACAGTTTTTCAGCGTTTCTCGTGACCCTCGGGACGACTGCGTGACGGTTGAGGTGCAAACACGCCAAGAGAGTGGAGCTTAACTAAGGGGCGGGGGAGAAAGCGGGGCGGGGTGACGGCGCGAAGACCGCCGTCTTCATGCCGTCAGAGAAGAAAGCCCTCTGCATTATCAGGCAACTTCGCGCTGCTTTATTCGGCGGGGGGGGGGGGGGGGGGGGGCGGAAGGGGGAGAGGGCGGATCGCAGCAAAGAGCGCGCGCCCGCGTCGGGGCCGAGACGCAGTGAAATATGCGGACGGGCCGCGCCGCCCGTGGTCGCGAACAAAGAATTATTCAGCAGCGTGGGATGATGGTGGGAGGGCCGCGGAAGCACGGCAGCGACGGCGGACTGAGAGCCAACCGCGTCACGAAGCATCGCGGCGTCCGTTAATGAACCCTGAAGCTCTAGCCACGGACTACGCCATTACTGTCACAGAGTCTTTCCAACGCTTATGCAAATAATTTAAAACAATATAAGAATATAAATATTCGCGTCCTTTTAGAGAAGCACCGAAAACTACGTCGTGTGAAGTGTGGGTTTGTGCCCCGTCTTCGAAAAGGGTGCAATTGTTTGTTTCTTCACAAATCATACAGTTCTCCCATGATTTAACACAATATCTGCTTATAAATCGTATATTAAGTACTGGGTTGTAGATAGTAGCCGTCTGCTGCATGACGTGTCACACATCGTTAAATAATCATAGACTTACTGAGCAGAATAGACATGAAGTGGAACTAGAACAATAATTGTTGCACCCTTTCATTGACACCAAAGTAAGTATGTGACACTAACCTGACGTAATCATAGTTCTTGTGTGAGAAATGATGTTAACCATTAGGTTGTAGATAAAAATAGAAAGACATGAAAGGGGACACTATGATAAATTTCTTTAGAGACCTTAGTTATATTACTTGTCTATTTATATTGGGAAATATCAAAGTATTGAGAAGAGTTAGATTCTGGCAATAAATGTCAGAGACCAGTTAAAAGTTCGGTGGAGCGACGGGAAAAACAATGATAACTCACAAATCCAGTGTGTTAAATCTACTCTCTGTCACGGCGCATTAGTTCCACCACTCTTACTGAATGAGGGGACAAGTTCTTTTTCCACGACACATGATTCATCGCCGATAACCATCACGAAGACCATGGCTCAATTACTGTCCGCGACCACTCCGTGCATATCTCACGCACACAAGTGCCGTCCCGTGCCTGCCCGTAAGCGTAGTGCTCAGAGGAAGAAGGGTGTCGCGGCGGGAGAGGAAGGGGTGTTTGGTAACACCAAAAGCACGAGAGGGCCCCGCTCGTTTGCGGTGCCCATGTTACTCGCAGCCCGCTCAAAATACCGATTGACCTCCCGCCCCGTTCCGCGCCAGGCGCGCGAGCGCCACGATTAGCTGCCGCCGCGGGCGCCAGTCTGCTGCACTCCGGAACGCCAGCTTGCACGCCTACTCAGTTAAATTCTCAAAAACGATTCAACTGAGAAAAGAAACAAAAGAACGAAACCACAGATTAATAGATGATTGAAGACTTCTGTTTAAAAGTAAAAGGACAATGTATAGGTATGAAGGAAACGTGATAGTACATTTCTAATAGTAAAATAATATTCCAGTGCTTTTCTCTGTACACATTTCTATGCTGTTCTCTCGATTACTCTGGATATCATTATACATGTATATCTTTCTTTCTAATCGCGCCATTAGTTTGAATTACAGATAATTAAGTTTGTTTCTTTTTTCTATATTATATACTCCAAACAACGCAGATTCACCACACATAATATATACACCATTACACACACTACACGCAGGAAGAACCAGTGATCACTTTTTGTCCATCGAATACTTTGTATATATGTTTAAACATCAGATGTTGAAAGAACCCCCTCTGCCGCCAATCCTCGTAGTTTACCAATCGCCACGTTGATATGAGAGAGAGAGGATGACGAGGACGAGAAGCAGAGCAGGGCGGCGCGTTGCGTCAGTCACGAGTCGCGCCGCCGCCGCCGCTCCGCTCAACGGACGCGCGCGGCCGCGCCGCCGCGGCCGCCGCAGCAGCGCCGCAGCAGCGCGGCGAGCGTCGGCAGGCGCGGGCCGGCGCCGCCCCCGCCGCGGCCTCCACCGGCCGCCGCGGCGACCGGGCGCGCGCGCCGTGGTGCGGTTTCGCAGGCGACCGGGTCCAGCGCAGCCAACGTCCTCACTCGGCGTGGTAGGCGGCCGCCGGTGAAGAAGTCCGCCTCCTGTTTCCCGGTCGTCTATCACGTCGAAGATGCACCAGTCCAGTATCGTCTGAGCTGATGGGCTGCGGGTGGCGCCGTCCGGTCGTTACGGGCGAGCGGCGGCGGCGGCGGGCGGGCGAGCTGAAGCGCGGGCGGGTCGCGCGCCACCGCGCCCACGCCGCCTCGTGCGACCAAGCGCCGCGCGGCGCCGTCGCGCCCAGCTGCTCGGCCCCGGGCAAGCGCGCACGCACAGCTGCAGTCGCTCTGGCCCACCCCACCAGCTCCTCGACGGAGGCGGCCGAGAAGGCAGCCCAGCGCCCGCTCTAGCACCACCAGCACCGTGTCCAGGGTAGCGCACGTGATCTCCACGTCTCGGCGACACACGCGCAGGCACAGATGCCTCTCAAGGGCCCGACGAGCGCTGCGTGCCGTCCACAACGTGTGGGCAGCGCGCGTGCTCTGCGACGTCGCCTGGTACGTTTCTCCTGCGCGCACGGGTGCTTGTTGCGGATCACGATCGTCACCTGCAACAGCGAAAAGGGGCTGTCAGTCGGGCTCAGTCAACCTTACCACACTCAATACGTTCCAAAAGTGAAGGCCGGCGAGTCCGGTATTTACTAGGCTGTTCCGGGGGTGACGCCGCTCCATGGCGGAAGTGCCCGACGTTTCGGTCGCCTTCTGCGACCTCCTCATGGCATACGCCCGCATTACCTCTACATTTACGCCCTGAGGCAAAGTTGCAGGAATGCGACAAGGAAACTCGCACCTTCCGCATGGACGCGGCGTCACCGGACAGCCTAGTAATACATACATACCAATACACAGCAAGAACAACTTCTTTCGAACACTTCTACTAGTTTTTCAACAAATAGGCGAAGTAGTACGATCATTTGCCTATATACCATGCAATATGAAACTCTAAAAGCAGCAGCCTTCCAGAATTACGTCGCAATAATTACAAGAAGAAGTATGACTGTTGTAGCACACAAGTTTTATATTGAAGAATCAATATTGGACCAATCTAAGGTGTGTGCGATGTTCACGAATGATTACTCTATTTCAATGTTGGATATTTATTGAAATTTTTCAAATCAGCGAAGAACCAAATTCAGGTTAATGAATTAATGGATTTCCAACAGTTCTCGAGTGTGTCTTGAACGAGGCACTCGATATCGCGTTGTATAAGAAACTACATCTTGAACAACGTTCAATTCAGATTGGGTAACTTGTTTGAGAACACAATGTTTCCTAAAATACCATTAGATACATTAGTGGTAACCACCTCGACCATGCCAGTTAATTTCTTACAGTCTTTAGCATGAAAAGAACAGCTTTAGAAATGCCAGCATAAATTATGAGATTATTTCGTGTTTGTTGCGTTCTCTGCATAGCTCTGCTCTCGAACAACCTACAAAATCGTTCGAAAAGGAAAATATATAAAAAATCGCTGGGGAAGATTAAGCACACGTCTGCCCAGCGAGCGCTCGGGTCGCGGAGCCGGGGGGGAGGGGGCAAGAAGCGACTACCGGGCGGTCGCTATCGGCGCGGGGGGATTGGGGGCGGGGCGAGGGGCGGGCCAGCACGAACACGTTCGGCAGAGGCGCCGTTATCGAAACACGGCCGCCCTCGCCCAGAGGCCTTCGACGCCCTCTTGCCCGGAGAAGGCACCGCCGCCAAGACTTGGCCCTGCCTGCGTGCTCTTGTTATCGCCTGCGTCGCTTTCTCTGAAAAGAACTGCGAGTCAAAGTTGGCCGATTTGGTTATATATGCGCGGATCAATGGGACTAAGTTTACGATGAGGACCATCATAGGTGGTCACCCCTAAGATTTCATCGAAGACGAGAAAGGATTTGTCCAAGATTTCGCTCCTAATTCCGGTCTATGATAATGTACTACTTAAATTAGCGAAACACCGTGGAAGCGATGATTTTGAAAAATGTAGCTCTGTATAAAACGTTTTAATTTTTGCGTTTTTATATTTCCGTAAATTTTTGAGATCATAAAGCCCTCTCCCCGAAGCAAGGCTTACGCTCCCTGGAGACCCCCTGATGCCAGTTGCATGGGGGGAGGTAGAAATAATGAAACGCGACAAAAATATCGTGGGTCTCCACCGATAAAATATAATTTGTGACAAGCGTAAAATACGGATTGTGACTGCCTGAATGAGAGTTTGTGGCAGGTTCACGCCGCCTTATCAGGCGGCAGCTTTACGAAACAGTAAATATGGGTGGGCGGAAGCTTTCCGTGATACCAGCCCACTCCAGGACTAGCCACTTTTCGTATCAATCCAATTACATTTAATGGGACCTCACAACCTTTATGTAAGGTAGTTATTCAACTCCCTAATATTTCCTAGTGTACCCCGGTGCACCACTAAAAAATGGGCTCAGTGTTAAAAACAGAGCTTATTAGTTCGATGCGACTTGCACTGATGAGACAGCGCTAAAATGCAGTTTCCTCGATGTCTCAACACCTTTCAGCTCCTTCAAGGGCCGATATGAAGCCTTCCAGCCATGAGGCAGAGCGCGGGACTATAGGGAGCGCAAGTGACATATAATTTTAACTTCCATCTTCGTATGGCGATTGAGCTCATTCTGAACACTACCTTGTCATTCACGATCTCGCAGTACAGCCGGTGTTTTTTTAATAGACTACAAAATGGATCAACAATGGCGATGGGGAATGTGTATAGAGAAGGGCGGATAGGTCGCCGTTCGTAGTGTATTGTTTTAGGCAATGTTCCAGCACCCGTCAGGATTTGAACGGATGAAACCATTGAAACAAACGAAAACAGAAGCCGACCTCCAGAATGCTCATCGGCAATATAATGACGTTGTATCCAGAATCGGAACTCAATCCTAAGACTTCCCGATCCACGAGTCTTCCATTACAACTCATATTAACAAACTTCCATTACAACTAAAAGGACACATGAAATTAGAAAAAAAAATCAATATCACGTCCACTAAGGATTTTACTGGCTCCCATCCAGTTACGAACAACGGACAACTATAACAAATGTGATGTAGCAAAAGATCGGGTCCACTTCAATTCAGGAGCAATGCCAATTCAATCCACCACCTCGAAGCAGAGGTACTTGTTGCATTTTATCTTACATGAAAATGTCAATACAAAAAAGGACCGCATCAAATCGCCCTTATCAAAAATAACCGTCGTTATTAACCTCAGTTCTTTTCGGTTTACAAACTTCGCTCTTTACGCGCCTGTACCGTTAATAACTTCTCGTATACCACACCTGGGTACATCAAGCTTTACGGGCTCGCGCCAAAGGCGAACCATTCAACACCACGCTCATCTCCCCCCCCCCTCCACCTGCGCGTCGGGGCCGCTCTGCTCTCGCGGGCAAGCGTGTGGGCGGCGGCGGCGGCGGGGCGTCCTTCGGCCTGAGGTCGGCGGCCGGCGCGCCCGCCCGCCCACACGCCCCCGCTGCGCGCGCACCTCGCCGCGAGCAACAACGGCGGACTGGGGCGCGGGCAGAGCACAGCGTCCGCAAGTCATCCTCAGGCATATTCGACTGGTGGCTTGAGAATACGTGAAGCATATTCCTTTGGCGGTAATAATAATAATAATAATAATAATAATAAATAATAAATAATAATAATAATAATAATAATATATAATGAGATTATTATTATAATGCAGATGCGAGGACGGCCGACATCGCTAAGGAAGTAGTGCGTATGTAGCGTCACACATCAATGATGCGCGGTTTCGAGTCCCGTCTCGGGCATGGTAGTGCTGTGTGTATCTGTATGTTTGGTGTGAGTCCATTTCATCAATCATTCATCATCATCATCATCATCATCACAATTTCCCCATCCTGAGGGTAAAATTAAATCAGTTTAAAAAGCTGATCCTCCAAGAAAAAGTAACGTGCACTACCGCGATATATTCAAGACTGAGACCTGGTGGGATGCATGATGGCCTTCACGCGATTCGCGAAGCATAATAATAAAATAGTCACGAAATTATTATTAATATTAATATTAATTAATTCACTCAGATATTATACTAGTCACTTCTTTGGATTTGGGCCCTACGCTCAAATGCAATCTTAGCACCCTGCGCAAACTTACGCAAGAATGTTGAGAGGTGCCCTGCAATGCTTTTTTTGTAAATGGTTTGCTAGACCCGCGTGAAAGCCGAGGGAGCTAAAATGTTTTGTCTGGCCTCTGGGCTCTGCTGGGTTGTTACAACATTATTCTGGTATACCAGTGCGCAAATAAGGCAAACAAAATACATCAAATTGATACTTCCTAATTGTGAATTTCAGGCACTTTCAGCACCTGACCACACACTCGTATTGCCACGCTCCACCAACTACACATTTCTTTATCACAGCGCAATGAATTTTTTTTTTTACAAAATTCACAAAAAATTTTTTTTGAAACATTTTTCTCATTGGCCTTATTCTCACCCTTGGTCCGGCGTTGCCATCTCAGATCCGCCCAAGGCGCGCTTCGGGGCCTTATCGGCGCGTGGCGCCCCGCGCGTTGGCAACGCCGCTTGGCCGCCCGCCCGCCAGGGGCTAAACAAGGTTCGCTTCATTACAATTCGAGATGGAGAAGCACGCGCTCGCCCACTGCCTCCCCCCCTCTCCTCCGCCTCGATCAGCTGCTCCCGGCGCGGGAGTGCCCGCACGTACAGGCATCGCGACGCAGCAGGGAACTGTTTGTAAACACGCGAGGGCGCCACGCGCACGTCTCTAGTCGAGTTTCGAGTGGGAGACATTGCTCTCGTATTAAGCATACGCAGAATGAATTTCGCGGGGTAGCTCAAAGGCTATGGTTAATTAATTCATTGATTGTTCGCGTGTTTTCAACTGATGTGTTCAGAAGTCCGTAGTGTAGAGCATGACTAGGCAGATGGCGGCGGTGATCTTGCCCCCGCTGCCTGACGAGATACGGCACCGACCTCAGTGGATTACAGGAATCTCCACCTCAACGAAGTATCTTACATCAGCGTGCACCGCCCCGACCGGGATAAAGCTCTTGATCCAACACATTTTCTGGCGTTCAACAAATATTTTCTCCATCGACGGGTTCCAATTTTGTCGCGAGGCGCTTCGCCTCCCTGTTTTTAGGGCGGAGTAGCACATACCTTTGCGCTGCCAATTCCACAATTTTATGACAAGTTGCCAGGAAAGTTCGCACTCTGCGATATTGCGAGTTGAGAACCACAATATATCAAAAACAAATATTAATTTACTCTAAAACTCCGAAATGCCTTCAACGGTTACCATTTCCTCCCCAATTTCGCTATGCTATCTGGCGGGGCTCATGAAATGCAACGATGTTTCATAGCGGCGACCGCTAAGGTGGCGCTACACTTCGACCTCGGGAGTGCAGGGTAATCGAAAACGCACGGAGCAATTCGTAGCCAAGAGCAATTGATGTTTGGCAAGGCTCCTCCTGCTGCGGACGCCTATGAAATATTATAATTGAAATTTTTATAACAAGTTGTCAGGAGAGATCGCACTCTGCGGTATTGCGACTAGAGAACATCAATCTATCAAAAGCAAATATTAATTTCCTCTAAAATCTCCGAAATACCTTCCCGTTTACATTTGTCCTCATTTCGCTAAGCCGTGTTGGCGGGGCTCTTGAAATGCAACAATGTTTTCATAGCGGCGACGCTAGGTGGCGCTACAAACTTCAACCTCGGGAGTGCAGGGTAATCGAAAACGCAGAGCAATTCGTAGCCAAGAGCGATTGATGTTTGGCAAGGGCTCCTCTGCGGACGCCTATGAACAATATTTATTTGAAATTTTAATAACAAGTTGTCAGGAGCGATCGCACTCTGCGGTATTGCGACTTGAGAAACATCAATCTATCAAAAGCAATATTAATTTACTCTAAAATCTCCGAAATACCTTCCAGTTTACCATTTGTCCTCAATTTCGGCTAAGCCGTGTTGGCGGCTCTTGAAATGCAACGATGTTTCATAGCGGCGACGGTAAGAGGTGGCGCTACACTTTCGAAAACCATCGGGAGTGCAGGGTAATCGAAAACGTGCACGGGAGCAATTCGTAGCCAAGAGCGATTGATGGTTTGCAAAGGGCTCCTACTGCGGACGCCTATGAAATAATTATAATTGATATTTTATAACACAAGTTGCTCAGAGAGATGCGCACTCTGCGTATTGCGATCTAGAGAACCAATATCTATCAAAAGCAATATTAATGGATTCTCTAAAAATCCGCGAAATCACTTCACGTTACCAAATTTCGTCCTCAATTTTCGCTAAGCTGTTGGCGGGGCTCATGAAATGCAAACGAATGTTTCATAGCGGCGACCGCTAAGGTGGCGCTACACTTCGAACCTCGGGAGTGCGGGTAATCGAAAACGCACGGAGCAATTTCGTAGCCAAGAGCAAGATTGATTTTGGCAAGGGCTCCTGACGGGACGCCTATTGAAATATATTAATTTTGAATTTTATAAACAAGTTGTCCAGGAGAGATCGCACTCTGCGGTTTGCGACTTGAGAACCACTCAACTATCAAAAGCAAATATTAATTTACTCTAAAATCTCCGAAATACTTCCACGTTTACACTTGTCCTCAATTCCGCTAAGCCGTGTTGGCGGGGCTCTTGAAATGCAACGATTTTTCTTAGCGGCGACGCTAAGGTGGCCTACACTTCGAAACCTCGGGAGCTGCAGGGTAATTGAAAAACGCAAGGAGCAATTCCGTAAGCCAAGAGCGATTGGAATGTTTGGCAAGGACCTCCTGCTGCGGACGCCTATGAAATATTCAGCAAGGCGGCGGCGGCGGTGGCCGGGTCGGGGGGCAGCGAATTGGCAGGCGCGGAGGCGGCGGCGGCGGCGGCGAGCTCTTGGAACGGTCCGCGGCGGAAGTGCTTCGCGGAGGCATTCTGCATTCTGCGCCGAGTACTCCCGTTCCGCCTGACCGCCCCAAAGGACCGTCGACCCCTGCCCGCCGCCGGCTGCGCATTGTCAGCCGCGCCGCGCCGCGCGCCTGCCCTGGCAACCTCTCCTTCTCCTCCTCCTCCTCGTTGAGCGACGCGCGACCGCACCACGCAATACAAACGCCGCACGCAAAACCTCGAAATCAAATTAATTTTGCGTGGAATTAACGGGTCAATATTCAGATTGATGGATTGATTATTTCGAGTTTCCGGGCGCGTCGACTGATATGGTCATTGATCCCGAAAGTGTAGTGAAGGTTTTATCACGGGGGTGACGGTATGCGCCCCTCTTGCTGGATGGCGAGGTGAGGCACCAACCTATGGCGGCTTTCGGGATTTCCCTCCCTAGGTGTCTCCCATCTGCGCGGCACTGCTCCAGCCTGGACAAGCTCGACCTCTGTACTGGACTCCCCACAAGTGTAGTGCATGTGGGTGTAAGTACGGGGTGAGGATAGGACAAGGTAAAGAAAGGAAATATAGGGCGAGGTCCGTGGTCCACTTGTTAAGAGTACTGCTCCGGTTATCTCCTGGTGTTTCGCAGAAACCACGGAAAAGCCCCGATCAGAGCAACCGGCCGCTTAATTTATCCTCCAGACAGTGGCTGAATTCGATATAGCTATCTAGCTAATAGCGAAAATTCATCACCGTCGGGACTCGAATCCTAGACCTCCCAGTCAGGTGTATTTCAGTGAGTTTAATATTCAGAATACATTTCTATGAGTTAATTGGTTCCGGGTGTGTCAACTGCTAAGATAATTAGTCCCTTAAGTGCAGTATATGTTATAGCCCGGGGAAAGTAGCAGACATGTTTTGTGATTTTCCTACATTTATTCAAAATAATTACTACACACAGAGCTGATCATATCCAAAGCAGCTTTCCTATTATGAATATAGTCGTTCTTTTTTATTTCAGTGCAAACAGTCTCCGAACAAAGATTAATTCCCTCTTAAAATCATTTCTAGTTCCGCCCCTTGCCTGTGAGGTGACAGTGTTACTCCCTCGATGCAACACGAGATCCAGCGCAGACTTGTTTATATTTGTAAAAGCTTCCTATTTCTTATTATATGATCTTGTTTTCTATCTTATAAATATGCCATGAATGGTTTCGATTAATTAAAGCCATGAAAACAGGCTAGGATTGCATGGTTCGGTTCTGTTAAATTATAACGATAAATCATAAGCACATTGCAAAAGCCAACTTTTTTTAAATATCTAGAGGACTTCGTAATGTAACACGCACATAATACAGCATGAACAATCTATCATCATATTGAGTAGTCACCGCAAAATAAATTGTTTTAATTAGCTCCAAAACCCAACTTTGCTTTCAAACAACCGCAAATTAATACTCATAGACTGTACGTAAATTAGTGTTGTAAACGGTGATAATAGATTCACGGGTGTTAGAGAAATGATTTATCCACCATTTAGTTCACTAAATAATGACATTCGAATGTCTATATTAAGTGACATGCCATTATTGTACAGACGCACAACATTTTTGTGATTCAGATATATATACTACTCAAAATAATAATCATTACAGGTTGGTTACTGTACATTATGTACAATTTTACTGCATTATGGCTATTCTCCTCTACATTAATAAATATACCATTTATTGCATACGATATTTAAAACTTTGAAATACTATGAAAAAATTAATTACACTTGAAATTACGTTTGTGTACTTATTATTTCTTGAGGTAAATTACAGGATGCGATAGCTCAGCGGCAAAATCTATGACAGGGAGGCCGTAGAGTTCACGTTCTAACCGAGGCAGAGTTTCCATACGAGCGAGACGAATTCAGACGCTGTCTGAAAACAATGGCGGTCGGCTGCTCCGATTAGTTGTTTTTGATGATTTCTTCCATCAACACCAGGCGAATGCCGGAGCACTGTCTTAACAAAAGGGCCTAGGCCATCTTTCTTCCCTCATCTTTGTCCCCTCCTCCCTTCCCACGTCACAGCCCACATATACAAGAACTACACTGTCGCACATATCTGGAGCTTACCGCTACTTTCGCCTGGTATTCCCACCAGGGGAAATATACGGAGGAGGTAAACCTGCAAGCCGGGTTAAGAGTATTCAGTTCAGATACTGAATGTCTGTCGTTACATTATAGATTAAAAATTATCTGCAAATACGTGTCATCGGTTTGGAAGAGGGGGGGGGGCAAAACACCATGCCACCAAAACAAATAAATAAATTTAAAAAAAATCGCAGGCAATGGACACCATTAGCAAGCAATTGGAAAAGTTGGGCCCCCACGGGCATTCCACCGCCCCTGCCGCCGGCGCACTTTCCTCCTCAGGGCCCCGGAGACGCCCAGCTCCAGCTGAGCGCAGCCGCGCGCCTGCAGGCTGTCACGCGAAGCGCACGGGGCGCCGCGGCCTCGCGGTCCCCTGCGCAACGCTCCTCCCGGGCCTCCTCCGCCCCGCCCCGCCCCAAATGCTTTAATCCCATTACCATACAATATGGGTCCCCGGACGCGCGGATGAATTAGCCATAAGCTCGGTTTATGCGCGCGGCGCCTGTCGACCGGCCTGGCCGTCTGCCGCCCGCCTTAATCATTTATTCACGCGCCGCCCCGCCCCGCCGCTCCACCGCCGGGCGTTAATTAGAAGCCCCCCACCCCCACGCGCGCTTTCCTCGTCGATGCCTTCCCCCCCGTAGTTGCGTACGCACCGCGTGTTTTCGCGCCGCTGCTCTGCGTTGTCCGCGCGTTGGGAGTGCGGCATGGGGCATAAATGCCCCGAGCCTCCTTTGTTTATGGCAGGGCGAGGCGGGGCGCTCCTGTCGCCCCTCCACGTGGGGCTGAAAATTCCATCCGCTCGATGTGAAATTTGTGGGCCGTTATTATGAACTTGTGGGACACCGTGAGTGTCGCGCGTTATCTGAAGTTTCGTGACTGAAAGATAAGGCTGATTACTATTATCCACATCTCAGGTATCAAAGCTATGCACAGAATAATATTATTCTTGATTAAAAAATCCTTCTAATTTATTAATTTTTGGAGAAAAAGTATAACTGATGGGAGAAAAAAAATTAAAAAGAACCGACTCTTCGACTTCTGTTGTTAGATTAACTAAAGATGCATCTCAGGTAATCTTTGAGGAGGAAGACTGTACGATGTGCAGGTACGGATATAGTGGAAGTAATATATTAATGATGGGCGGATTAATAGGCCAGACAAATTACGTATCACGTCTAAAAGAAATAAACCTAGGGGGAACATTGTGGCTACTTACTAAAAAAAACGCTCACCTAATATCGCGCTACCACATATCCCACACGCTACACAGCCGCCACACACCATTTCACGGAGGCGGGAGCGCGGTTGCATCCACGTCACCGCACGGTAATACCTCATTTGTCAGAGCGCAGATGACAATCTGTCGGCGGGCGATCAGCCGAAGGCCGCGCTATTCCACGCGGCCGCCGGATATGAAGGCCTAACTCGCCGCCGATGGCCACCACACACAGTGTCGGGCTCCGGGGAAATCACACACGGTGCAGGGAACAACTGGCCGCGACAGCTTAGAGTAAATGCTCAAACAAACACACTCAAATCCCTGAAAATATTGTCTGGCTAACGAAAATGCGGGAGCCTTTAAAACACGTTCCACAATTCATCCGCGCGCATTTGGTGCAAATCTGAAAATGTATGGTCTTTTATATGAAGGTAAATGCTCCTGACTGCAAGCGTGCCAAAATAGAGAAAAGTTGAAGTAAATAAATGACTACAGTTTTGTACAACTTTACTTCATTCATTTTATCTCCCTTTTAGTATGTATGACAGTGACAAAATTGGCCATTGAACTCGTAGTTCAGCGAAGAGGCCAAATTGAATAATATTTTTATTAGTCAGTTTAAGTTTCAGTCAAGAAGATATAAATTGTTCCGTAACATTATTTAGTTTTCGCCAAATATAATCTCGGAGAAATCAGTTAAAAGTAACTATTATTCAACAAGAGCGTACCCTGTTGTTGGATAAGTATGGATGAAGTATTGACGTTTCAGTCGTGAGAATTACTGTATAACTGCACGAGATAGGTTTCGCCGACAAATGTATTCTTCGTGGAATCAGTTCAATGTGCCTCTGTATTCAATGCATCTGAGCAGACAGTTGATGGATACAAAGACCTTTGTGTTATGAACGAAAAAAAAAGGATAGGTGACGAGCAAATTCCTCGCAAAAAGACAGCCGCGCGCGAGGTGAAGAGATGATGGGGAAAGGAGGGATAGGAGAGAAAGCAAGAAAGGCAAATGGGAGGAGAGAAAGACGCAGGAACAAGAACAAGATAGGAGTATAGAGAAGTCGAAAGGCTAGACGAGGTAGAATGGAGGGTAATGAGAGAAGAAACGTACGGAGGTAGGAGAATGGAGGTGACAAATGGAAAGGAAGGAGAAATGGGAGGAGAGAAATAGGAAGAAGCACGAACAAGAGAGGAGCATAGAGAAGATGCAAGGCTAGACGTGGTAGTATGGGGGGTAATGAGAGAAGAGGCGCGTGGAGACAGGAGGATGGAGGTGACAAATGGAACAAAAGCGAAAGAGGCACGAGTAAGGAAAGAGGAATACAGAGAAGATGCAAGGGAGATGTAAGCGGAGAAGGGAGGAGTAGGGAGAAGCGAGGTGTGGAGGCGACGGGGAGGGGAAACGGTAGGCGTGGAAGGCGGGGAGGGGGGACGGCGCCATTCTGGCGAAAGCGCAGTGCTCTCTGCAACAGGAGGTTCAACGACGCTGTTCTCTCCGCCACTCGGAGCTCTGGGCTCGGCGGAACAATATTTACATACAAAGCACAGGCGCGGCGCGGCGCGGTGAGCGTCGGGCGTCGCCGGCGGGGCGGGTGGGCGGCGGGGCGACGGGCGGCGGGGATCTAATGCGTGTGGCCTACAGGCAGTATAGCATTGAGTGAAGGGAGATGAGAGATCATGGGCAAGTGTAACGGGAAGCGAGGCTGAAGACGAAAGAGCCGGCGGCCGCCTCCCGACGCCACTAGGAGCGGCGAGCGGCGGGACGTCCGCAACGAGGAATCATGGCGTCGCCGCGCCGCCGCCGCGCAGTCGTAATCGCTAATCTAGCCGATGGACGGCCGTCCGCGAGACCGCCGACCACCGGCACTCGAGGCTGGGGGTCGCACGGCAATCGAGGCCAGCCTTCTCCGCCGACAATCGAATGAGAAATTGCCCACGGCGCGCGTGGAAATATTCGGGACGTGCATAGATCCGTAAATTCCGGGACGGAACTTCTTTCACGTGAATATGCTCACAAATTTCAACCAACGTGGAGGGGAGACATTTACCATCACTGAACACACCGAAAGACAAAATGACATCAATAACGACACATTTTTCTAAAATCAGTGGATACATAGCCAAAGTCTGTCTGGTGGATATTGAATGAAGACAAACTCTAAACACGTCCGGTACTTGTCATTTCTGGTTACATTCAGTAATAAATTTATTACTCACCAAAAATTGGAATGAATTTTTCGAAAATATAGCTCAAATTATAGCAACTTATTATTATTATTATTATTATTATTATTATTATTATATTATTATTATATGGTTTTTTTGGTATATTGTTGTTGGAAGTTTATTACTATTCCAAGGTATGAAAGAGTCCCCAAAAAGGTCTCCTCTCAGAAAATCATAGCTCCGTAAGCAGAAGCGAATTCAACTGACGCGCTGCAGGGAGCAAGCAGAATGGGTTACTTCAGAGCCGTCGCGTACCTGCAAGGTCTTCAAACTCGAGCGCTCGCTCATCTGGCATAGAATGTACTAATTTAACTGACAGACCGTGTAAATCGACATCTTCCGAAATAACAACTGCGTTGCCCAGTACTCTACGTTAGCCGCTACATGAAAAGCCCAGTTGTGTGTTGGTGTGTGTGTGTGTGTGTGTGTGTGTTTACCATCAGCAATACGAACACTTATCTACTTAATGTTAATACTGACTGGAACTTACGGTATGTTAAGCCATATTAATTTTCTTTATTTTGTTTTTAAAATTTCATAAACCATTTTACTGAAGGAAATAAGGAAGAGAAGACAAGAAGACAAGTAAGAAGGAAGTGGTGGAAAGTAATGGAAAAAGATTAAAAAAGAGAATGGAGAACTGAGAAGGAAAGGAAAACAAAAAGAGGACAAGGAGAAGGAAGACAGAGAATAAAGAAAGAAGGAGACACGAGAATAGAATGAATGACAAGAAAGAAAAAGAAAACGGACTCGTTGACGAAAACGTTTAGTAAGGACGCACGCGCACCAAGTTTCATTGTCGACGAGTAACCCTTCTGTAGGCCGAGTATTACTAAAACCGCCTGAATCGAATCGTCCCAGCGTGTTCGTGCGGCGCGACCGCGCCATGTAGTCCCGCCGCCGCCGCGCGGCCGTGTCTACCTGGAAGCCGTTTCTGCAGCGCGCGGGCTAAAAATACGCCCCCGCCGCCCGCCCGAACCGGCCTTGGGCCGAGCGATTGCCGCCTCCCCGCCGCGCCCACCGCCACCATGGGATACCATTGCGCTGCCTAATCGATTACACAGTGTTAACTAGGGCATGCAATGCTTGCTTGCATTCTGCATTTGAACAGAAAAAACAGCACACAACAACAAAGAGAGTTACGTCGCCAGAAATCAACATAAAGAAGACAATAATATCGAGAACTTATTTTAAAATGCGAATGTTTATAAATTTACGGATAATCAGTTTGAGAGATAAATGGAGACTTCAGAATATTAGTCACGTTTATTGTTAATGATAAGCTACTTAGAATAAGACTAAACAAGTAGACGTAACACTGCAACGTTTTGCCGTGGCACGAAAGTTTTGGTTATCCGGGAGTATATCGCCAGTATTAAACCATATCACTTGGCGATGCAAAATAAGGAGCTGGATAGTTTTTTTAGAAATCTCGTTCACACACGTCTAACTTGACACACAATTGATCATCGAATCCACAGTTTAAAACAAATGAAATGAAGGAGCCAAATATAGGTTATTCTTTTCAATTAAAATGCAATGAATTTGAAATTTTCATAAGCGGTCGTGAATTCATTATATAAGCGCACGCAAACAGTTAGACACAAACATTTTTCGTTGTGTTAATCGCTCCATATCAATCATTTTGACATATCAAAACGTATACAAACACGTTGTTCAACTAGCCCATCAACTTCTGAGATATGATGTAGTTTTCAGCTTTATTATTAAATTGTGTAGATATTTCAATATTAAATCTCACACCAGTTTCCCAATGACACTGAAGATCTGACTTATCTCTGATTACAAAATTGTGATATTTTAAAGGTAATGCTATGCACAATTCCTGATGTCAATGAAAAAGTCTTAATCGGAACATAAACGCAAAAAACTGCACTATTTCCCGAACACAGTCTGAGAACAGAGGCGTAATGATTGCAATATTTTCGAAGACGAGAACTATTCAATTTTCACTACATGTATACTATTTTTGATATTATCTATCATAGATAAACTGCTTCATGCTAAGTTAAAAACTTGGTAGCATGTAGTCTTTCCGTAAAAATATTGCAATAATTACGAGCTTGTTCTCCAGACTCGTGTTGGGATTCGAACCTTGAACCTTCAAAAAACGCCAAGACCTGCGTATTAAACTGGGCGCCCGGAGAGAAGATCGTAAACCTACGAGTACGAGGCGGGTGGGGGTGCGGCGCCGCGCACACAACACGGCCCACGCGCTACCGCGCTCGGGAGACCCGCCAACCACTCGCGCCGTGTTTGTTTTGTCTCCGATAAACGCGCAGGGCGGGCGGGCATAAGAGCGCCGCGCCTCCATGCCTCGTCGCCCCACCCACTCGCCGCCCACCCCCCGAAGCGCCGCGCCCCAGGCAACATGAGACTAAAATACACGGGCGCGGCATCGCCACCCGGCTCTTCCGGCTTCCTGTACCATGTGCCGCGCCGCCGTGCTGGCAGCTCGGCGTGTTGTCTTCAGCGCCGGACGCAGCAGGCAGAACGGCGGCGCGAGCCCGGGGGTGTTAGCAACCCCGGTGGTGCGCGCTTCCGAAATACCCGCTCCCCCCGCTCCAGCCCCGGGCGCGGCCGCCGAAGCCGCCACCCACACCCACACCCCCAGCAACAACGATATAGCGCGCCCGCCCTTGCGACCGCGCGGCGAGGATGGGGGAGGGGGCGACGAAAAGAAGTGCGACGGGGCGCAGCCGGCGGCAGCGGCCACGAGAGTTTGGCGACCTGAACGCCCGCACCGGATGCGACGTCATTATAATATATATATGTATATGTATATATATATTATATATATATATATGATATATTATATAATTAGAGTATCTATTGATTAAAACTGACAATTTCAATTAATAATTATCTGCTTGTCACAACGTTTCTAACAGACGAACTTTGTCTGCTTCTCAAGATGGCATTCACTAAATGAAAAACAACACTTTTACACTTACTAAACCCTTGTCATGTTGGCATTAACAGATTTATGCCTGACAAATTGTGTATCTGTAAACGTTTGTACCAAAACCATGAAACGTAATTTGAAATGGACTGTCTTTAATCAAATGATAACACAATTTATTCGAGGCGAATCTTTTTTGTGTGACGCAACCAATAACAGCAACACAGAATCATTTGTATATATAGTACTGAGTCCGTATAAAATAAAAAGACGAATTGAAACATCTAGAACATTGCACTCCACTTGTCCGAAAAACGGTGACCTATGAAAACCACATCAATAATTTTTTCATTGAATTGAAAGTTTACTTTAAAACCGAACTTCAGAACTTATAAATTTAAATCTGGAAATTGTAAACGCAAAAATAGTCTCAGTAAGGAAACAATTCTAAAGACACTACCTAAAATTATTTTAAAAAAATACAAAAATATTGAGTTAGGAACATAAAACTTGACGTCATTCTCTGCAATTGTGGAAATGGTCGATGAGAGCCAGTTTTATTTCTGAATAGTCACGTTCAAAATATGTGAACATTTTTTGCTAATGTTTTCTATTGAGTTCCAGCAAAACAAATATGATCGTTTTCTCCGCACGTCATTAACAGCACGAAAACAAATTACTAGTGCTTCATTTTCGGCGCGTCCCAAACAAAGTCATAGTTTTCACGAAACGTCGATGAGCGGGAGATTACAAAAGGCGACCTGAATGCGCACGTCATTACAGGATTCGTATTCATGACTCTTCATTTCCAACCCGTTAATGCAAACATCTACTAGTATAATTACAAAACGTTATAATTGCGCTTATTAACGCGTGGCCCGCGAACATGCGATACAATATCCTTCTGCGGCCAGGCAGAAAAAGCTAATTCAGCCCCAGATTCGTATCATTTCACCATCGCAAACCACGCACACAACACTATTTAATTCACACGTGTGAATGTTAACCATACCACCTATTACCGAAAAAATAACGACATATTGTCTATTCACAGTCCACAATTTTGTATAGAATTAGACCCATCTGAATGTGAATGTTGCAATAAAAAGTGGCAAGTTTGTTGATTGCACGCGTACAAAATAAAGAAGAAGCTGAGACATGGTTCGTAAAATAAAACGGAAAAATTACAGTGTTTTATTTCGTACGGTCGGGTTCATAGTTCTGTGCCGGAGTTAGTCTTCTTTTTTGAATAAAGCATCCACGGTTTATGATTAATATTTTTTCTCTCCTGCAGGATGTTAAATTACACAACTTTGAGGGGAAAACATTTTCAGAATAATCAGAAGCGAGTAAATGCGAACGAGAACGTTATTTGACTTCGTGGATCTGTCGAGAAGTCTTGACACGAACGACATTAACACAATTAATTTCCAGTGTGCCACATCAAGTCTTTACAGGACTGATGACCTCCTCTCCAAAACAAATTACAAGTTGCTCGAACCACCACGCAACTGTTTCAGTTTCCTCTGCCGCGGCTCGGCTCGAGAGGAGCATGTTTTGGACGTAACACGAACGGGGAAATATCTTCCATTAGATAAATTATTGGATTTCAAGGTGTTCTTAAAAGTTACGTACTACACATCAAAATGTAAATTATATTGAAGTAATTCTATTGAGGTATTCCTTTCTTTGATCAGGTTGCTGGATATAGCTTACCGAGTTACCATTTCTACTGTTTTCCCTTTCTTCGGGCAAACAAAAGAATTACACCGTCCTATATTATTAAGATTCGCAAAACCAGATTGGACGTTTTTTGATCACCTCCTTAACTCAAATACATCCAAAAATTGTTGCGCACCTGCTTCCTGTACACCACATGTGAGATACACTTAGACACTGATTCAGTGCTAGACTAAATTCTTACTGTTTGGTTAAAGCGTGGAATATCTTGCGGATATGAAGAATAAACGAATAACGAAGAACACCGTATTCGAAGACAATTTCCGTAGTGATTGTATTTCCTTGCTCTATTGTGGCCTACTAGATTTCATAATCACTAAGTCCTACGACGGTTCTTCTTGTTGACAAAAATGGGTGTCATATAACTTGATTCTTACTTATCAGGATTTACTGTGAACAATTACTTGCTTAAGTGTCTCAAAAGCATCTACCAATTCGCTTGCATTACCTCTGACCGGATGATCTTAGGATTTCAGTCCACGCTGGCAGATTTATCGAACACTAGCTAGATCGATAAGGAGACCAGCCGAGAGCGTAGGTTTTGTACCGGCCTGTGGCCGTACCTCGCTTGGTGGGAGATACCCCGGAGAGGGAAATCCCGCGGCAAGCCGACGTAGAGTCAGCGCCGATCTCCCCAATTCAGCGGCCGAAGATCACCGACACGCCCCGCGATTAACATTGCAACTATACTTACGGACTAATCGCCTTAGTTAGAACTTTCATGGAGATACGGTACTTGAAATCATTTCATTGATGCTAGTCGTCATTGTCGCACCGGGTTACAAGAACATTGACAGAACGAACGTGGGTATTGGCCTCGCACCACCGGGGCCAAGCGATTCGCGGCGGGCGCGCGGTGGGCAGTCCAGGGACGGGCGAGACGCGGACGAGCGGGCGGGGCGGGCAGGCAGGTGCATCGGACGGCCCATCCAGGTGTCACGCCGCAGGTGTTGCCGCCATGCCGCTGCCGCGCCGCGACGACGCGTCGGAGCGCGCATACAGAGCGAGCCGGCGCGCTCTGAGCATGCGACACACCGCCAAGCCCCGCCCCCCCTCCCCTCGTCACTGCCTCGCTGGCCTCTCCGCGCAGCCGGCGCGCGCGCGCGTCACCGGAAGCGCTGTAGGACGACGCGAACGCCACCGCTGCAGCCCTTTACGTTCCCGCGCCGCGGCAACACGCAGCACTGTGCAAACTGAATTATGGTCCGCGATCGCAAGCCCTAGTGTAGTACTCCGGTCAGACCTGCGGACGAATGGCGCTCGACGATCACAAGGTGTAGTATGTAGCTATGTGCAGGCCATTGGGCGTTTGTAGGTAGGCAATCGCAAGGCCTAGGAAGTTCCGTTCCGTCCAGGCCAGCAATAGCAAGGTCCAGGAAGTCGTGTTCACGCCAGTGGGCGATCAATGTTTTCTCAGATCAGGCCGTTGGTCGATTGAAGGTCGGCGTTCAGAAGGTATTGTGTACTGCATTCTCAGGCCAGTGGACCATAAGGCGGAGATCACAAGGTTCAGCTTGCTTTGGACAGGCCAGGGGACGATTACTTTGATAGGTTCTCAAAAAGGTAACCATCGCCAAACACCAAATCGCTCTGCAAAAGATATTCTTCAAACCAACGAGATGTCTCGAGCGCCAGCTAAAAATCTCGGAAAAGTCTCGGAATTGTCTTCTATGAGTGCAATTGGAGGTTAGGGATATTTTTTCTGTGCGAATAAGATGTTACGATACTGTCACTAATCAGAATATTGTAAGAATTGATATAGATCTTGTCGGAAAGCATGTGAGAATATAAATGTGGTACATATACGATATTCGTACGATACTCGTACGAATACGATATTCGATACTCGTACATACACGATACGTACGATACTTACGATACTCGTATATCTGCGTCTTGCCCATCCTACTTGGCCCGTGCGGCACGAGGGCAGTAGCCGCGCTGTCGTAAATGACGTACACTCGCACACCACGCGCGCAAGTTTATGAGTCACGGGCAGGGGAACAAATTGAGTTGTATTCATCCACCCAAATAGCACTGGGCGGAGAACGTGTCAGCCTGGCAGTGACGTCTGCCGACTACGCACGATCGCAAATGAAGGGACGGGGGGGTCATCAGAGGCCAGCAAGCGCGTCAGAAAATGATTTCCGCTTCCGCTGTTTAAGGGAGATTCTTCAATGCATTCGGAGCACACCGCATCACAGCACAGTACCGTTACAGTGGACACGTAATAGGCACAGGTCAACGTTTAAGCGTAGGTTTGCAAGCCACAACATTAGTGCGAATTTTTGGTGTACATGTCATCCAGAGCGGAAACAAATTTCAACACTGGAATAACATACGGCCTACAAAGAATTATCGGAATTATCATATAGAAAATTACCGAACATTGTGAATATTACCATTTTCGCCTTTAAATAACAAAAAATATGTATTCTGTTCAAAATTAATTTGCCTTTTTGCTGTAAATTGTACCAGGTGGTGACGCTATTTCGACACATCGCATGGAATACATCCTAGAGATTAAATCGAGAATCGAAAAAACTCTTGAAGAATTTCTACTGGAGATTCAAAGATCCCGAAAGAACATTTACTAGGGAAAGTAAACAACTAAACTAGAAGAATGGGCTGGTCACCATGAAAGCGTAAGCTTTCGCGGTCGGAGTCATTAGCTACTTGGACGCAGCGTCCTAGGCACATGTGCCAACGTTTCGGCCGCTATTCTGCGACCTTCCTCAGGGCGAAATACTCCAGGGCACCAGGCAGAAGGCGGCGTCTCCCGAACAGACAAGTAGGTAAGGACTGGTCATGAGTTGTCAGTGGAATGAAACGTTTTCAGACTTTCACCTTCCATTACTTCACAAAAGACGCAAGTCTCGATGCTCGAACATGTCATTTGCAGCGATTCCATTCAGCCGCATCGAGCGAGCTCTGAAACGAACCTAGTGGCCCCCCTGCCAGGGCAGCGTCGCCGAAGGCTGGCCATCAAAACACGCGCCGCGCTGCGCAGCGAAGTGGGCAGCGGCGCCTATCCGACTGTGATGAATGAGTCACGTTTCGGAAACGGGTGACAATTACAGCTCCATTCGTATGACGTCAAAAGGCCAGGCGGAGACCCCGTTGTTATTGAGAAGCAGGCGAAAGACGACGCCCGCCAGGCACGCGAGTAATCAACGCAGCTTCAAGACACTGCACGAGGGCATTTTTGCGTTCACTTACTTCACTACAGTGGGGCAACTTAAACGATTCCGCGACTTCAAATTTATTTTAAAAAATTAAATCGATGAATCCTTATTGTTTTCTAAATTCAATGATACCGTTTCTTTCAATTAGAATGACATACAACTAGACAAATTCTTCCGAAATGGCATTACATTACAGAGAGTTTTCGAACAAATAATATGTTTTAGACCTGTTTTAATTCTAATATCCATCGCTCAATGAATGACGCTGCTAAAATCATTGACATGTTGAAAGGATTTTTGAACGATCTTTCATTCTTTATACAAAACGACGGTTCATACGTCTGATTCAATAACAGAATACACCAAGAATGATTCTTTTCCAAATGAGTCAAATGTGGCACAACACTTCTTAGCGACAAAAAATATCTTCCAAGAGCTTCTCTGCGTACACACACACGCCGCACCCAGGGCGGTTCCTGAACGAGCGGCTCGGCCTGGCGTCGTGTGGCGTCTCGTGCAGCTATCGCCATACACGCCCGCGGACCACGAGTGCACTTCTCTCGGACAGAGTCAACACATTCCTGCGGTAGGCGCGGGCGGTAGGCAGCAGGGACACGGGCTCACGCGCGGGCAAGGTGAGCGATCCAGCGAGCGAGCGAGCGAACGAACGACCAAAAGTACGAAAAGACGAACGAATATTCTGATCGAAAAAACAAAATAACGAACGAACGGACAACCGAAAATACGAGATAACGAACCAATATTCTAGACGATAATGGGAAATTACGAACAAATATTCTAAACGATAATGCGAAATAACGAACGAACGATTTTACACCCGATAATGCGAAATAACGAACGATTTTACAACCGAAAATACGAAACAACGAATGAACGATTTTACATCCGAAATTGCGAAATAACGAACGAACGATTTTACATCCGAAATTGCGAAATAACGAACGATTTTACAACCGATAATGTGAAATAACGAACAAACGATTTTACAACCTAAAATACGAAATAATGAACGAAGAACCGAAAGTACGAAACAATGAACGATTTAAAAAGAAAAAGTACGATGGACCGATCAACTACCGAAAATACGAAACAACGAACTAACAACCGCAAGCACGATATAAAGAGCGAACTAACTACCGAACGAACGAATGAATTAATGAACGACAACCAACCAGAAACCTAATGAATGACCGAACGAGCAGCGAGCTCCGCGAAGCAAAGGCGAACGCGCGCACGGGTGAATGGGCGGGCGACGGCCTCAATGGACGCGGCGCGGCCGTCACGAGTGGACTCCGCGAGTCAACACGCGGCGCCCGCCTAATAGCCGGCAGGGACGGGGCCACGGGGGCTCGCTAGCCGGCCCTTCCCCCCCCCGATCCCGCCACGCCCCGCGCAGCGGGCAGCGCACACACGGCAAACACGCGTCGCGTGTTTACACACGAGCGCCCGCCCGCAGCCGAGCCCAGCCCCTCCGCGTGAAACGAACCGGTGACCGCCGCGAGAGCCGCCCCCCCTTCCACCCATTCAGAGCGCGCGGATGGGTTCTGTTCTACCCGGGCCGCCGTGGCAGCGCGGTGAAAGCAGCCGGAAGGGGCAAACTCTCCGGCCGAAAGGTCCGACTTTCCCCTTTTTTATTTTAGTTCTTTTTTTCCTTCTCGAGTTTGGAGTTGTAACTTTTTATATTTTTTTCTTTCTTTATACTGCCTTCTCTAGTGTACCCTGCTCGCCAGGAAAGTTGGTAACCTACGTACTCCACATGATGGCATCGCAATACTCTACTTGTGAATATGCTTCTATCGCCCGCAGACAGTAAATCCAGTCGCCATAACGTCTTCAGAAAGAGACACACAAATTTTTTTAAAGAACAAACATGCTTGAAAAGCACATGTTGACACATGATGATGCATCTGGATACATTCTGGGAATGCCTAAGACCATCACACGTATTTCGTTAATTGATCAAGAAGTAATGTTCTATAGAAAATAAAAAACGAAGTCTTCAAACCCTTTTTCACTGAACGGGACCAATATTCAATTTCTACCCAACCCTCGTATAAACATTAACCGCCATACTACAGAAATTAAAATCGAAATAATACTTTTTTGGCCAGCAAACGCGCCAAACCCTTTTGAACTAACTCCCAACCAAAAAGTTCCCTGACATTTTGTGGCCACGGCTTTTTACAATAGTAGTTAACGACCCTGTCCTCCGCTTTTCAAAACCAAACATTGAAGTTTTTTCTTTAATGCTATGCATCCCGTTTGTTAGGGCTTTACAGGGAGGTTTTGTAATTCAAAATAAAAGAATATATATATATTATATATATATATATATATATATATATAGTATATATATATATAATATAGTATTAAATATAAAAGGAGGCCTGAATACAACTCACTGTTTTGACAGGACGAAACGCACACATAAACAAATATTTCCTAAACAAGAATAAATTGACGAAAAATAACGGTGTTTTCATTTATTTTAGAAATAAATTTCTCAGTGTTATTTTTAAGTCTTAGAATTTCCGCACTCACTTCTAATGATTCTTCTGGAAATTCTGATTTTCCCTGATTTTTCCGGATTTCCAGAAAGTGGCCACCCATCAAAACATAATATATATAAAAGAGGCCTGATACTAACTCGACCTGATTTTGCCACACAAAACAATATTTCCCTCACAAATAAATTGAGCAAAACTAACGTTGTATTATTTATTTTAAGAAATAATTTCTAGTTTTATAGCCATCTTAGAATTTTCCCTCACTCCTAATGATTCTTCTAAAAATTCTGATTTTCCCTGATTTTTCTAGATTTTCAAAAAAGTGGCCACCCATCTTTCCGAAAAAAGGAAAATGGGACTCACCTTGGTGGTGGCGGTGGCGGGCGAGTTGGGCCGCACCTGCTCGTTGGTGACCTGCACGCCCAGATTGTTGTTGTCGATGAGCGGCCAGGCGCCCTTCACGCGGCACGTCTGGAACTCGCTGAAGAAGGTCTTGAGGTGCGGGTCGCCGAACAGCAGGCAGTGGCGGAACTCCTGCCGGCCCTGCGCAGAAACCACCACACACGCGACGTCAGGGAACTGTAGGTGGAATATTTGCCGTGGAGGTGAAGCGATGGGCCAAGAATAAGATGGATAGGTGGACGGACGGACATATACAGACAAAGGGTGTGTGTGTGTGTGTGTGTGTGTGTGTGTGTGTGTGTGTGCGCGCGCGCGCGCGTGTGTGTGTGTGCGCGTGTGTGTGTGTGTGAGGAGAGAGAGAGAGAGAGAGAACACAGTAAAAGACATAAAAAATTCTCAGGTACACACAGACAGATGGAGACAGGATACAAAATGTAGATAGGTACAGAGTCGGATGACATAAAGAAGAGAGGTAGATAGAAGTATTCTTCATAATAATCAATTTCTTGAATGGTTTTAAAATTTGTCGGTCTTGCTTGTAAAACTCCCTTCCTACGACTCGAGAACCACATCCAACCATTCAGAAATATCAGACACATTTCCGCATATATGGATTTCAAATTTGTGATGTGTAAATAAGAAGAGTAAAAGCTTATTTTCGGTTGGTCGAAGTTAAGCCATTTCGTTGCGTTGTAGAAAACCGAAACATTTTTCCCTCATGATTCCTTTTACATTTATTTCGAATTTTTTTGAAATAATGAATTCATTGTTATGGGAACATCTTTTACCACGTAAATTCGCACAAAGCCCTCCAACGAACATGTATTGTGTGGAAAGAGCAGAGTCCATTCATTATCTAGTACATGTCTGAATTACATTTCGTTTTGTTTCAACCGCTGGCTTTGAAACGTGTTAAATTTGCAGTAGTCGAAATTTCTCTCGTTCCGATAAGCCGTCGGGAACTACTATTGGCATTTTGGGACATCGACGACAAAGGCAAATGAAACGCGAGAGCGTATTTAACTTTCGCGTCGCCGCAAATTCCGGGCTTTTGCACCCCTAGCGGCGCGTTCGGGAAACGAATTTTCGCTTCACAGAACAACGGGCGACTGCAGCGAGCACCGCTCAGCCAGCAGAGGACGAGACGGGCTTTGGGCGCGAATATTCCTCTACTGCCCCACACTCCGCACGCAACACAACCTTGCAACTGATGTAAAACTCCAGTCATCTAATACAGATAAGCTCTAATAAACCAGAACATATATATATATATGAATACACACACTTGAAATTAACAGTCCGCAAGGAATTAGACGCGTGATTGCCGGTACAGTCAGATACAATCGCATACTGTCATTGCATTTACATTATTGCATCAATTGAACAATCTTTTATACAATCATTACAAAGTTCTACCTGGATTTATTTGTCACATTTTGTTCTGGAAAGTGTTTATTATTGGGTTGTCAGCATTGCCATTAAATAGTAATTATTTGTGAAACGAAATGTAAAATCAGTCTTCACAAGATCTAGTTGTTCTCTTCTTCGGGACACTACACAGCAAGCTTTCCGGTACATTTCCTCTCTCACGACAAGTCGTAAAAAAGTTCGGTTTACCTTTTAGATCCGGGAGAAAACGAACAAATTCGACAAGGCGGGCGGTCGTCACTTCCAAAGCTCTTTCCACTGAATTTCTTTCCGTCACAAAGAAGCAGAGAAGATGCGAAATCACGCTGCCATTTCCGCAGCGGCGCTCGGGAGGACGAGCAGAGGGCGCAGCAAATGGGGCGAGGGCCGGCGGGAAGGCGGGCGAGCGAGAGAGCAGACGGATGGGCGGAAGAGGCGAGAGGTTGGCAGGTGGGCGAGAGGGATGGTATGAAGGGAGAAAGGACGGCGAATCCAGGGCTTGCAGAGACGAGCAGACGAACTGATGTTTGGACGGGGAAACGAGTGGACGGACGGAAAAGAGGTTGGGACGGACAAATGGATGAACGGACTAAAAAACAGGTGGAGGGTGGAGAAACGAGTGGATGGATGGGCGGACGGACGGACGGACGGACGGGCGGGCGAGCGGGCGGACGAGAAGCGGGTGAGCGAACGGAAAAGCAGAAAGGTGGACAATGCAGCGGGTGGGCGGACGAAGAAGTGTG
>BOPP01000016.1:5899766-5918466 GCA_017312745.1 Gryllus bimaculatus
AAAAGAGAGAGAGGGATGTATCAGTTATTTATTCGCGGTGGATATATCTAACAAGAAGAAAGGTCTTTTGTCATCGAAATGTGCCTTTCTTTCAATCCTGGTAGAATGTAAATATTGACTAGTGTGGGGAAAACCCTACCATTGAAAAGTTCGTAACCAACGTTTAGAATGAACAACTGAGTAATAAACAGGGAACAGTAAACACGTACTGTACATTTGAACATGCACTGAAATCATTGTGCAGCGGAAATTCCACCGATTCAGCTGTGTTAATTCAGTCAGCGAAACTCATTGTAAACTTCAACAAATGAGGCTCCCACTTTTGCAAAACCTATTTTAAGCCGCGGTGCACGATAGTTTTTATGTCAGTCGCGTTGGAGCCCTGAACCTCCTCTATTTGAGAGATTTTTTAAAAACACAATTCTAGTGTCACTATATTTTTGGAGGATGGTTGTACGCAAAGTCGAGGTAATTTTCCATTGCCCAGGCCCGGCAGTCCGTAAAAGTCTACGAACCTCTGGTCTCCCCGTTCGAGCCGCCGTCCCCCTGCCTCCCCGCCATCAAACGGCGGGCGCCTCGGGTGCGTGCGGCCACGGCGGGTTCGCGCCTCGGGCCGCTCAAAGCGCCGCATCTTCCGTGATTAGCCGCGCTGAAGCGACGCCCGAGGCGACGCCCGGCTACTCGCCTCCCCTGCGGCCTCGGGCGAGACGCGGAGCGGCAGAGCGTGGCGTGGGTGGTCGCGGGAACCAGGGCGGCGCGCCTTGGCAATGACGTGGTGTGGTGTGGTGGTGGCGCGAGGCTGGCGGGCGTGGGCGCGGGGCGGTGTGGCGCGGGGCGGGACGGGCAACGTGGCGTGGCGTGGGCGGGGCGGGGCAAAAGTGCGTTGTGCGGGGCGGCGTGGCCGGGACACGCGGAGTCGTGGCGGCGTGGTTAGGGGGGTGGGGTTAAGGGGGGGGTGCGAGTGCGTGGCGCGAGGGAAGTGTAGCAGGGCGGTGTGGCCGCGGGGAAGTGTGGTGTAAAGGCGACGTGGTGCGGGGCAGCGTGGGCGTGGGGCGGGCCGGGTGGCGTGCGCGGAATGGCGTGGCAAGGGGCGGGCGTGGTGTGGCGGCGCCGGAGCGTGCGGGGATGGTGTGGCCCGGGGAAGAGGGCCGTAACCGCGCAGAGGAAGACGGGCATAAAACGCCGCTCACTCCAAGCAGCTTCCACGAGATTACAAGGCCACTAAAAACACGCCCCGGGTGACGCTTGAGGGACAGGCTCTTTAACCGCTTTGTGGGGCAGAGTATTTCCTTCAGAAATCACAATCCTTTATTCGGATACTACAATGACGGGCTTAATGTTATGTATACTTAATGTATAACTAACTTGGAGTAATAAAACAAGAAGATAAATAATTTCGAAAAAAGAAAACACGATTACATACAAACCACGTCGTTATTTTTAAGCACGCGTGGAAGTACGACCAACATACGCATGTTACTCGCCTTGTAACTCTAATAAATATGTTTTCCTTTTTTCTGCACCGACTGTTTCTCAAGTGTGCTTTCACCATTATAGTCAATCTCCGCGGCCACTTTGACTTGTCATCGGCTCAAGGAATGGGTCAAGTTATGTAAAGGAGATTACGTAAGTAATTGTATGCGCAGTAATCCACGTTAGCCTCTGAGTCGGGTGCTGCGACAAAGCAAGAGTAGCTATTGTTTTCTCTTTCGGACATTACCCCCCAGGGCGTGGCCTTAAGATATGTTCTTGTTTTACTTGGCGATTAAATTTATGATGTACGTAAGGTAAAGAGGCGAAAACATTATTGAATGCATAAAACATATTGATTAGTTTACGCAATGATAATATTTTTGTAACAAATGGTAAGATCCAGACAGGTCATAAAGTTTCAGATCTCCATTTGGTATTATGTAAGGATGTTTTGATTATCATAAAACTTGAAAGAGCAATTTCATCTCAGAAGGGAAATCCCTTTTCTCTTCAGAAATGCCAAGATCGCAATTTTTCCTCACAGTTTTACCACCAGATATTAATGGTGGTGGACGTGAGAAATAAAACAAATAATTAAAATTGTAACAGTTTAAAACAGCAAATGATATTTAATGAAATAAAATAACATTACCATGAGAAGAAAAACATAGATAGATGTTACAAAGCCTAGACACGACATCTGGAAGAAAGATGGCAATTTGAGGAAATCCAAAACTCGCAATAACGCAGGGAAATTGTCTCAGAACAAATCAATGAATGGAATTTTGCCTGTATAGAGATTAATTGGCCCGAATCATCGTACATCATCATCTATATCATCTATATTCATAATCAACACAGTATGAATCTATGAATTTGTTTCCCTCCACTCTACGACATACGCTCTACTGCTGCGCGTCCCCATTCCCACCTCAGCCCCACCGCCAAGACACTTTTTCTGGAACAGGCCCAAGGGCAGCGCCGCGCTCCTAGGGCGCCCTCCCGCCCGCAGAGAGCAGCCAGCGGCGCGAGCGCAGCCAGGCGCCCAGAGCCTCCCGGCGACCGTCAGCTGCCTTCGGAGAAGCCGCTCGATCCGCCCCGCCGCGCCGCCCATGAAATTAAACGCCCGAACGCGCTATTCGCCCCCGCCGCGGTTAGGCCGCCTCGAAAATTGCCATTAGACGCACAGCCTAATTAACGCCGCGCGTCGAAAGGGAAGGCGCGTTTTCCTTGTCCGCTCATGAGCCCCTCCTGCCCTTAGACCTCTCGGGGATGAGAGACTCAGAGAGGAAGACTCAACCGCTTCACATCTATTTTTTCAACAGGATTGAAATTTCCGCGACCATATTTATTACTTAAACGATCAATTAAAAAGATTTTAAAAGTTTGGGGAAATACTAGTATACCTATCAAATAAAAATAACGTACACGTAAGCTTCAAGGCGAAACGTCCGGGCCTCCCCAGCTGACCGACGCGGCGTCTCCGGGCATTTATGAAATAAAGTAGTTTGCAAGTCACTTCACATGGTCCACAATTTCCTTTAAACTCAAAGAAATTAATGTCCGCCGTTTTTTTTGTTTGTCTGTTTTGTCTTCTTCCTAAACAAAGGCGCATATCACGAATCTTTTTTAAGTTTGTTGAAGATCTCAGAATTACATTACTAATGAAAATCTTGGGATCGTTCTGTGTCAGCAATCGAAGACGGAAATCCAAGAAAGAATATAATTATTTCCTAATATTTATACCTGGGTGCAAGGTAGCAATACACTGTACAAAGTGGGGAAATCTGTCACAGAAATTTAAAAGAACATAAGCACAAAACGCGGTGTGTCAACTGAAAAATTGTAAGACATCTGCCGATGATGGCGAAATAATCTTCTCCTAATGGAAGTAATGCATGTTTCATATTCGATCTAGCGGAGCTTGTGTATACAGATTAATTTTCATTCGATTTTTAATTTTCTACTTAAAGGAATAACAAGGTACACAAAAGATCAGTACTACAGTACTTTTACATATGTAATTTGCGCGATCCGGTAAATTAACCTTGTAAACCTAACTTAAACTTCTCAAGGATAAGAAAAGTCTCAATAAAAAAGCTTACTTTATCTCCTACTCGGCTGAATGTTCAAAAATGCTGGTAAAACGAATCTGTAAAAATTTGGAGCAAGATCAAAGCAACTGGGTAGGATGACGGATTACGTGAATCCATGAGAAAGAATTTTTCTGGAGATTGTTTTGGTAATGAATGTAAATATGTATGGGATATTTCAGTCTTCGTGCAACTGTAAATTTTGAAACGAACCATGGATCTTTTGTAATTGTTTTGGGGGTACTTTTTTTGGACAATTTGGATTTTATATTGTAGTTAGTTCAGGAAGCATTTTAGCCAGATCGGGTAGAAACATTATGCACAAGGGAAGTTTTCCTAGTATCTGCCTCTCACACACCTCTATACTGACGGCTCTACGCCCGAACCGAGGACAAACGAAATGGCTCGACGAAGGCCGGGAGCCGCGCGCCAGTCATAGGGCGAGAAGTCGCGCTGTCAGCGCGAACAGCGGCAGGCGAGCGCGGCGACAGGTTGTAAATTACCTCTTCGCGGCAAACCCAGTTTTTATTTTTCATTTTATTACGCGCTGTCCCCGGCGACGCACACCATCTGTTGGCTTCTTGTGACAGTTGGGCACCCTACTTCAAAAATGTCCTTGATTCGTCATTAGGAGCTTAGTGCAACAAACAAACTGTAAGCAACCGCATTAATACAAAAGAAGATATATTACCACATGATTTGTTAAAGTACAAACCCATCGCATCCACATTTGGGCGCAATCAACGGAGCGAACATAATTTCATTTCCCCAAGTTTAATAGCTTCCATATCCCATAAATTAGCTTATGATGTCGAAGTCCACAAGAATATCAATTTATTCTGATTGCGACACCCATTCATCATAAACATCAAATCTTTGTGCCAAATAATCTGATTTGGAAGCTATTTAAATAAAAATTACCTTTAAATAAGGAAGTGTAATATAAACCTAATAGAATTTTTGTAATACCAAAAATCAATCAATCTTTAAAAACGTTCCATAAAAGCCCAGCTTTTCGCATTCAGCACTGTTGTATAATCTGCCTCTTCTAATTCCATGATGTAATGATCTTTGACGCATTTAACTGTCAAACCACCAACAAATGCAAATAGTGGGTTGAGGCATGTTCAAGAGGCAATGGTAACTTCTCTATCGGAATCCTATAACAGTATAATGATCCTACCCTCACTTCCATAGGAATATCGTTCAAACAATTACGTTTCCCCCTAGAAAGACTGGGAAAACATCCAATCTTTTTTAAACGTGCTTTGGCCTACAATTGTTCCAATTAACACTGTATTCCAACCAATCATTAAAATGGCATCGCGGAAATAAAAGAAACACGAGTGACAAGTCTAGAAAAGTGGAAGAATTCATAAAAAACGAAAAAGCGTTAATTTTTATCTTCAATCCCCGTGGATAAATTTCAAAATAGCCTCACAACCAGCATTTTTATTCCTGCTGCTATTGATGATTCGTTTCTAGTACACTCCGCCCTGTTTCCAATTCCAGAATGCAAAAAACTCGTCGCTCGGCTTCCTTGCAGCGGCAAACAGATGCGCATCGTCACAACGCGAAGACGCGGGCGAAGGTCTAATGAAACCGGGGCGGGGCGGGGCCGGAGCGGAGCGGGGCGGATCGGAGCGGGCCGGAGCGAGAAGGAGCGGGAGCGGGATGGGGGCGGGGCGGAGATGAAAGGGCCGGAACGAGACGGGAAGCGGGGCGGGGCGGAGCGGGGCGGAGCGGGGGCGGGGCGGAGCGGTGCGGGGAGGGGCGGGGCGGAGCGCGAGGCCGCGGGCAGGTGGCCAAACGGCGACGCCTCCCGGCCGCTCGCGGCCGCCACGCACGCGGCGGTGCGCGACGCCTTGCGTCCACGCGCCGCCGCCGCGCGCCAGCGATCAGCGCCGGCGCACGTCCGCGCAACGTTACGTGACCGCGCGCTGCGGCAGCCCTTTTGCGAACGCTCCTTCGCGCAGAAGAAAAAAACCCACGAAAGAAACAGCAACGCGGAATCCTACGTCATCGTCTTTAAGGCCGATAAACAGCCACACAATAACAGACCTGTGAAGTTTGGAACCAGCGATAGCTGACCTTTTAAAACTACGTCTTAAATTGAGTTTTTTCTGCTGTGTCTCGTGTACTAATAATATTTTGTATACAAACCTTCTTGTAAGTAAAAGCATATAAACAGGGATGGGCAATTAATTTATTCTTAAATGAGACAATAAAGCATTAAAATAGATGAATAACAAGCAAAAAATAGCTGGCAGAAATAATCTTGGAATTTTCTTATTTCTTGGAGTACGCGCATTCATACACTATATTTTTAGCGTACAACTCATTTGTTTCGACAGTTGCCTTAGCGAAGACCGTCCTGTAAAATCCTTAACCGGGATGTAGCATTTTTCGAGTGATTTTTCGTTTCTCTAGCTCGTTAAGTCAAATAAAACAGTACACTTTAACTCTTAACCATGTCGCTTGTCATTCGGTAACATTTATACGTCAACTGTGAATATGATTTTTATTAAAATGTAACAGTAACACCTAATAATGAGGTTTTTTTCAGTGCTCATACTTATGGAAAATCATTTAGTATTACTCAGGCCTAGCTTCCAATGTAGGTCCCGCTCCTCCCAAAGCCATTAATTCAGTAAATTCACCGTAAAATGTTTTTTCAAACTCTTTTGGTGTTAACTGCGACTATATTACAAGCCATGGGCATTCGAGTTCATAAAGTGATGAGAACGTTCGAGCGGTGACTAACAATAAAAGACACAAGCTTGTAGGTTGGTTTCTTACGAAGTGTTATAAATATAACATCCACGACTGGTTATGAGTCGTATTTAAACAGTGTACGCCTCATTTCGAAAACAAAAACGAAATATTCACGCCAATCTTAATGTCCATTAATAAAATGAACCGGACTAGTATCTTCACGGCCATCTCTACCCTAACTGATGTGGAGTCTTTTTTTCTTCTTTCCCCAATGAGTTCTTTTGAAACGTAAATCGGAAGCAATTGCGTAACATCTGAAGGGAAAGAGAATTCCCTCAAATCCTTTTTACAAGTAAATGGAAGTAAACAAATGTTGTTGCCATCCTCCATCAAACCCCAATTAACCGAATAATTTTTCGTGTGTCAATATACGTTTTGAGAAAAAAAGAACAGCAACACAAAACAAAACCAAGAAACCAGAAAAACATTTTATTCATATCCATATATATCATATCCCATAAACATTAATTCATATCCACATAAAAATATTTGTATATATTTTTAATGTTTGGTTGAGTTTCCAGTGAACGCAGATTCCAGTTCGCGCTCCTCGAAGATCGAATACTACACATTCCACTCTTCATGGCCTTAATTTCCTCGCGCGAACGCCGAAAGGGCGGGCGCGAGGGCGGCAATTCCTCACGGGCGGCGCGACACGTGCGCTGGCGCTGGGCGGCTCGAAATTACCGCGGCCGCGCCCTCGCCACAACCCCCACACCGACCCTCCTCCGCCGCCCCCTCGCGCGTTGGAAATCGAGGCAGGGCGCGCACGCGCCGGATGCCCTGCCCTGCGGCGACTAATTTACGTTAAAACGCGCAGCCAGCGCCCCCCCCCCCCCTGCCAGCCCGCCCTCAGCGCGAGACGTCGAGGACGTGGCGTTTTCGCCAGGCGGCGCTGCGTCGCACTGCCCACGCGGCGAATAACCGCCCCACATCCACCGCATCACGTTGTGATGCGACATGGATAACAAAACAACGGGATATTCATCAAACATCGATGATTTAATTTTGAACATCGACGTTAAAAATATATCGACCAAAAACCGTCGAGGTTTTAAAGTTGGTTTAGAAACCTATAACATTAAATTCCTGTGCATTAAAATTTCATTTGACAGTGTTCGGGTTTATCAATTCGCCGAATAAGGGTACGAGAAAATACAGACCCCTATACCCACAACGTATTTGTTGACCATATCTCTATGTGCGATATGAATATGAAGAAAGAGGAAATACAAGGGCATGGAGATCATTTCGACGGAGAGAGTTTGGTCGATGAAGGTAGTGCAAATAGCGTTCCTTTGGTTCCAACATATGAATGACAGTGTTACTATAAGTTATTATTTCATATTTTAACATTTGCATTATTTTTATAATGGGAAGTTTTCATCTAGAAACAAAACATTGGAAAAGAAAAAACCTCGATGTTTTGAAAAAATTGACATGGATGTCGCATCTCTAGTTCACGTATGTATAAAGGAGTTACTCCTTTAAGGTTTAAAGGAGGCGGGGAAACAAATCAACGCCATGCAGGGCGATGACATTGCAAAAGCTAGTGATGAAACGCACTGACAAAATGAGTGCATGGACATAACCTGCAGTTATGTTGCGTGCAGACGCCAAGCAGTAGTAGTTGTCAAAGCGGTCCCTTCTTATAGTAGTCTCTACGTGTTAGGATTGTGACATTGAAATATTATTGTAGAATATTTATTGTAATAAAATACTCCATTTGCTGCGTATAGTACATTATATTAAATGTACCTGTGCAACAATTCTGAATTTCTTGTGCGTCATCACAAATTCAATACTTCCTGAAATTACTGTAAGCTTATGCAATTGGGAAAACGTTTCAATCAAATGAAACGATACCCTCTAGAGACGCCGATCCTATTAAAGCAATAAAATTTGGAGTCAATGGAAGGGGAGAAGCAATCCAGCCAAGCACTTAAAAAGAAATTGAAAAAGTTCATTTTGAAAACGAAGTGGATTGTTTTGTTAATAACACTCCGCCAAAAATGTTCCAAGAATCGACAAGCTGATATGCACGTAGCATCAACATATAAGCAAACAGGGCGAAGCCGCACTCCTGTATAAACCTTTCATGTATATGATAAAGGAACGCTCTGAAATAAGCATTCTGAAAACTGAACATGTTTAATTTACATAATACGAATTGAAAGATTTGAATACTGGAAATGTGCAAGCAACGAGAGTTTGGGAAAGTCTACAATTTTTCCAGATTTGTAGTACTCTAGAATTTGGACGTCCTGCGTCTATTGCAAAGCATGTTGAAGAATGCACGTCATACACAACTGATTCGATGAACGAGGACATGACAGAAAATGTGCAAGTATCTAGAGTTTGAGAAACTCGATAATTTTTAAGATTTCTGTAATATTGTAATTAGACGTCCCTCCGTATTGCAAAGCATATTAAAAAATTCGCGCCTACACAATTTGATTCAGGATGCAAGAAACTGGAATACCGCTCCTCGTCACAACACACTCCGCGCAAGAGCGGAAAGAAACAAAAGCGCACGCAGCCCTCTCCGAGCGCACGGCGGCGAGCGGACGGGCGGGCGTCCGCCAACAGGGCAGATTTAAGCGGCCATTCCCTCGCCCGCCCTGCCACCCGCACCGCAAGTGCTCCACAGACCCTTCCGCCCAAGGCCATTACCTCCCGCGCCCCCGACCCCGCCGCGCGGGGTGGGGTGGGGCGGGGCGCGGAAGAGCTCTAATGGCAAAACACGGCGCCGACGAAGCATCTCGGAACCCATTCCGACGCTCCACCCCCCCTTCCCCCGCACCACCTACACCTCTTCCCCAACCAGCCAGCCATGGATTAACACCCTGGGGAACACCCCTCTGCGATGAACATTCATGGGCCATTCCCAATACGTAATGAGCGGGGAGAAAGCAATGAATTAAGACGTGTTTGCATTATTAAATAGTTTTAAAACAATTTTCTGTCGTTTAAGAACACTTTAGGAGTTGTGTGAGTTGGCATAGATAATCAACTTGGTTGCGTGGTAAAAACGTGCGTATACGTACTATTTTGATCATTGATTAGAGAAGGATTTTGAATCATCCTAGTCGTTCTAAGGATTTATTTGCAGAGCAATGAACCATTAGAATTTACAAAAATACTCAGTTGGTACCTTTGTAGGGCATTAAAAAGAATAACAAAATCTGAAAAAGTACGTCACCAACTATTAGTTTAAACGAACATGTAGGGCATTAAAATATAAAATATTTGCCCACTCGATTTAACATCGCAGAACAGTAATTGAATCGAATCCAAAAAAATATCGCTTTGTAGTTATATTACTTTTTGTCAGCACAGGAAGACCTGTCCTAAAATCGATAAAATCAAAGAAATATGTCATCATTTCAATCTGCTTTGAAAGGACAAATCACACAGACGGCACGTTTCAATGTACTACAATTACGAATACAAATTGCATTTGCAGTATAATTTCAAAAGAAAATTACGGTTATATTGTGTCGGTGGCTGAAACCCTTCATCAAATCAAGCTCCCTTTACTTCCGCCAGGTCTCGGGACAATTACTAAATTCGGCGTGGGCTACGCGAAGACGAAAGTGAAGGCGCGGGCGACAATCAGCCTAAACACAAAATGAAGCCCCTACCGCCGTCGGGATTTCGCCTGAAAACAGGTTTCCTCCCTGTAGGCGGACCGTCCTCACCCCTCCCCCTCACCCCCCTCCACCAGTCAACTCCGTCGCGTGCGGGCGCCCCTCCCGCTGACAGCTGACGGCCGGTGTCGTCCGTCGTAAATTCACAGTCGCGCACAGGGGGGTTATTTCGTCCCCACCCCACCCCACGCGCCACCGTCGCCGCCACAGCATGTGCGCCTTGGTAATTGATATACGGAGCTTTCAATTAGGCCCCGTGGCTTCTACCTGCCTAATCGCTCGGCGTCGGCCACAGCGCGCGGACGACCTCGTAATAAGGGTCCTGTGGGTGCAGCGGCGGCGGCACCAGTAGCTACTAGTTGGGACCTTTCGCTTTCAATTAAAACCGGAGCAGGAAGGAAAGGGTAACAACAGGGGGTGGGGACTTCCCAAATATTCACCGTCCGAAGGACACAGACGGGTAAGCAGATGAGTGGCATTGAGTTCTCGGGGGGCAAAGGTGGCCAGCAAAGCAAGGGATGCAACTAAATAATTGTCTAAGTGCAACGAATGTCAGTAAGGCTCTATTTACAGCTTTCGTCATTTCTTTCGGTGCGAAGTTTGTTTTGTAACATTATACATTAAGCCGAAGTACGTGCAAGAGTATGTTATGCAACAATCCTTTCGCCATTTGCATTTTACCTTTAATAATACATCCAGACTTAATTTACGCAAGTTATTAAGGCTTTGAAATATTATATTTATATTCCTTATTAATGAATACAGAAATATGTTTTCGGTGAACCCATATTGTGGTTGTCTGGTTCTTGGTTCATAGATAAAAACAAGATAGTAATGTTTTCGATAAGCAATTCGCAATAATATAAAACCGAATCTTCCCATCGTCTCCTATCCCTGTTGTAACCCGTTGAGATCCCAAATACGGGAATAGCGCAGCCCTCTGCGCCACAGATTCCGCCATTTTGTATTCAATTAAACTGTGCGGTACTGTGGATGAGGCGGGAACCACCTATCTTTCAAAAACCAATGATAATAACTACAAACTCTCCATAACGCCTTCGTTTGTCATGGTTCCTTCTTGAACGCTCTCAGGTGGGACTATTGGGTGAAGGGATATTAAATGGCAGCGACCGCTCAGGTTGCGCTACCCTCCGTATCTAAGGGCTCTAACCCCCAAGACCCCCAACGCACGCCCCCCCGGTCGCGTGTGCAGCTGTTGGATCTCGCACGTGGCGTCTCCTTTAAAGCGTGGCGTCGACCGCGCGCTGCCAGTCGACGGAGGCGGCGTTTATCTACCTGGCTATTTCCCCGCGGTCTGGAGGCCCTTGGGCCCTTCGGAGGGGCGCAATCGGCGCCCGTAGGCGGCCGCGCGCTCGGCGCTTTTCAGCTCTTCCTCGGCGCGAGCCCGTTTTATTTTATGTAACGCCTTCCCCGTTTTCGCCCCTGCCGCGTTGCCTTGCGCACGCCACCCTGCCACCTTCCGCGTCGCCCGGCGGCCCTTCAAGCGGCCCCTGCCGAGGGGGACTTAGCAGGCGGATCAGAGGGCAGAAATGGTGGTCCGCGTGGCAACTTGCCACTCTACACGCCCGTCGCACGCGGATGATCGCATTGTTATTGCAATTGCCTTCCTTGGGTGGCTAAGCTATCTTCTCGGTAGGGTAGCTTTCCCGTTCCTGAAGAGCACTTTATGCTTCTCGCCTAATGGACATCTTTGGAGGTCCACTGCATACACAACAGCTTTGAGTGCACAGAGAAAATTAAAGAGCACACGGTAAATGTGCAATGGGTCCAAGGTGAAGTGTAATGAAGGCACCCTATGATACAGCGGTCAGTTTTCTGAGTGAATACGTACCACTCACGTCTTGTGGTGTATGCTCTGGATTGTGGAGTATGCTCGGGAGAACGGATCGCTCCGTGCTCCCGTGCTAGTTATATAATAAGAATGACCAATTCCTACATAAATGACGCAGACACAAACCTTTAGATACAGAGGGAAAGTCTGATGTGATAGTATCGAAATGATATTCGATTACGTAGTGGAAACTTCAAACCTTATGTAAAATCGATCCCTCTACAAATGGAGTGATCGTTCACATTTACAATTCTGTATGGAAAATCTATTAGGTGTTTTGAGTAAACCCCTTCTAGTTTAATATATGCTCTGATCAAAGAAGCCTTCCTAATTGAAGACACAGGTTATATTACTCTCTACCAGACACTGAGGCACACAGGACAGCGATGCCGGAGAGGATACGAAAGAGAAACCTAACAGACGAACAATTCTATTCCTCGGATCCCATGATACTCAGAAGCTGGATGGGTCCCAATCAAGAAATGCGACATGTCTACACTAGACTGGCGGTCCACGGCTACCAACTGGGCAAGAGAGAATTCTTACACGAAGCCGACAGTGAATGCGTGTGCAAACTCTGTGAAAAAACACGTCCAAGATACCATATAACATACTGTCGAAAATTAGACGAAACTCCGACAGAATTTAGTGATAATAAGCGTGTGAAAGGAGGCCAAATAAGTGCTAATTAAGTTACATTTAACAAACTAATGCGCTATTGCGTACCCTTTTATATTACGTGTTTTAAGCGGTAAAAATATGAAATTCCTTAAGATAAATTTATTCCTCGTCTGTTGAATGGGAGAAGCTAACCGCCGTTCTCTTACACGAGAGCACCGACACCCTCAACATTATTTACGAGATCGTTTCGATTCCCAAAAAAATAACTCGCTGTAAACTTTTCCAGCGAATGCAACGCGCAGGTAAGGTAATAAACGTGCTGACTTACATTTCATGGAAAACACTGACAAAACACCCACACCCACAAAAAGCAACAAAATTCACATTGAAATATTGCAGCACGCTTTCAGAAAACTGTGAAGCCGGGATATAAATTAAATTTGCGAAAACGCGGGCGGGCGCCCGGAAGAAAAAAATAAGTAAAACCATCATTCACTGGCGCCCTGTTTACGAAGCCCATTCCGCGCTCAACCTGTTATCACTTTTTACGCACGTAAAAACGAAGATCATTAGGCGAAAATCGCGTTTCGTCGAGCGTAATGGTTCCGAGAAGCGCTCTCGCGATCTCAAAGGGCTGGGAAGGGGGAGGGCACACGGGGGCGAGGGGGGGCCCCATGACCCGCTGGTTTCACCACTATCTGTTCCTAATCTGGAATATTTTACTTGTTTTGATAAAGGGTTTGTACTGTGGAAGTATTTCTTAATATCCTAATATGGTGTGATACATGAGGTAATAAAATAACCCATATAGGCTATCGTTATTGCCCCACTGTCATGAGTATTCTGCGAATTTCAAAGGGAGAAAAGCGCATCCTGGAATTTTCGTTCCTTTTTGATGAGTCGACTCCATTAGGGCTTCTGGGTTTCGGTTTGGCTAATGCGCACGCTCATTATGTCTCTCATGAACTAGTACCGACGAAAGATGAAGACAATTACGCGAGGAAGTGCGTAGACGTGCCTCGTATCACTTCGATAATTGGTCGTCGCCTCGGAAAAAAAATTCGGTGACAGTCACTGTTACCCCCTCTGGCCGGCTGGGCGGACGAACGAGGCGGGAGGTACGCTGCGGCCCATATGGCGAGTGCACTTGACCTATGGTAACACCGGCGAGCAATGGATTCAGCGGCCCACTTGACGACGCGTCGCGGCCTCTAATGCCCCGCCACCGCCACCACCCGGCTACCGCCACCTCCTCTCCCGACCAGCCTCCCCCCCCCGAGCCGGGCCACGCCGCCTCTTCTCCGTCGCCTCCACCTGATCTTCCACGCTGTCCCCTCCTTCCAGCCACAATCGTGCCGCACCTACTGCCGTATTCCTCCTCCCCACTGCGTCTTACCGCCCTCTCTCCTTATCCCCTTCCCGCGCCTCCTAACAACACACTCTCCTCCATCTCCCCTTACTCCCATCCACATCTACCCCACAATCTTCTCCCCCTTCCGGACCAACGATCTCCTCTCGCTCCTCCTCTGCAGCCCTCTGACCGCCCACACTCTACTCCCACTCTTGCGTCCCTTCCACCCACCCCCTCCCTTCCGTCTCTCCCACGCCCACACCTCTCCTCCGCGCGCCGGGTGACGAAGTGTTGCTGTCGCGGCGCGGCGCGCTGGTTATCTTGTGGCTGCAGCCTCTTGAGCACTTGGCAGCGCACAACTAAGTGCCTCCGTGGGGGTTTTTGTGGCTTCTGGTGAATCTGTTCCACTTTCTAACGAGAAAGTCATAGTGTTAGTAGCAATAGACGGTAACTTATCGTTTTCGCTTGCCGCGTTGCATTTGTCTTATTATCGTTGCCAATCCGTGTATTTGAGGTCTAATTAGGGGAAAGGCACAAAGTCTGATGTAGCATATAGCTTATGCACCATTCCTCCGAATATGTTCATTATGTTTGTTATCTCTATCACCTTGGATGTATCGTATTGGCTCTTTGAACTATCATGGGCGTTCGAGCCAACTTGCCAAGGTAATGTTGCCAAAGGGAACATTTTGCTTCAAGCGCGTGTATTGGGCATTTCCTTGGGATTTACTCTCCATTATTTAAATTATATCTTTTTTCCTTGTCTTCGAAATGTTTCAATGTTATAACACGTACATTCACATTATGATTGTGAGTTATCTTCCACAATAAATATGTATTTACACCCTTTACGGCGCCAATATGGCGCTGACTAAGTGCAAAATTCTTTTTCCATGACCTTGTGAGAGCGCCGAGGATGAGGTAGTCACGCGAAATACGTATGTAGTGATCTTTATTTAGTGTAACTATATTTTTATAGTGAAAGATAACTATCTCTTTACCTAGGGCACAAGAAGTTCCACAAGATTACTGCGGGCACCACAGGTTAATTATTATTATTTTATTTTATTATTATTATTATTTTTACATTATTCACAGGCATCAACTGGTCGGGGTTATGTCCAACCACACACAGGTATGTATGACCAGGTGTGGTTTGCTTTACTGAGGTTCAGATGGCGTTCGGACAATACTTGCATGTATTCAAATTTACTGTCTTTTTGCATATTATATACATTCCTTGTATCAAGTGAAGACACTCCAGTGCCCGAAGTTCAATTTTCGGGATCATCCCGTTAGCTGATATTATTATAGGCACAGTTGTCACTTACTGAAGTTACACTGAGTTGCGACTTCATAGGCGGGAGTCTGTGTGTGTGTATGTGTGATCTCTCTTGATATTTTCCCGATTGTTGTGTCGGTATTGGGGTATTGATATATCATAAGGAAACCTGCTGTGGTTTCTATCAATGTACGTTATATCGGGTCTATTGCGCCGGACATGTCTGTCAGTGTAATGGAACGATCCCAGATAGGAGTGTGTGCTCACTACTTCAAGCACATTCTGGGCACCTATTTATAAACGGACGAAGTGCGCCGAGTAAGCCAGTTTTCAACGCCAATAATTGTTGTACCTGCTTCGCCACCGTCATCATGCCTCTTTGTATTCCACCTGTGCGTGGCTGCTACATCCATTGTCACGTTGTTGTATAGTTTCGCTTCGCAGCCTCACATCTTCTACACGAGTCGGAATGAAGGTAGCATCTCTCAGAATGTTTTCTTGTAGTTCAATGTTGTACCATTGGCCGGATAGCTATCATGAAGGCTCTGTCTCCGGAAAGAGATCCCTGTGCTGGAGCCAGCGTGCGACGCAGAGATGTGACTTCTGTGTTCTCAGCTCGTGAGGGTACCTTCCATGCAGCTGCCTTTGCTTTCCATAAGGTACTTCTTTCCGTCTTTCAATGATTGGGTGAACAGGGGATCAAGCTTTTCCAAGTCAGAGACTATAGTTATTACAACTGGCGCTCACTGGCTTGCTGACCTCTCCACCATGTTCAGAAGTACTCTTCTGAGTGAAGCAATCTTGAGCAGCTGCTGTTAACTTTATGAGACTCTAAATACTCGCCCTCCTGCGACCTAGATGAGGAAGCGTAAAACGCTCAGTACTTGAAATGGGATGTTTTCGGTGTGAGTCATAGCGGTTCGAATTGGTTGCTCTGAGGTTGTCGAGGTTCTGTTATTGCTCATTTCATAGCGCCAAAGAGGATGGCAGCAGCTGGAATAACAATGAATATGTGCCTGCACAAGGTTTCTAGCAGAGAGTTGAGTTTAAGAGCTCCAGTGGCGATCGTTACACACTTCAGTTGTTAGTAATTTCTTAGTAACAGTGGTTTGATTCGGGATGAACTTTGGAAACCCAAGATTGTGTAAGTTTAGGGGTTCCATGAAGGTAATCTTTGGTTTCATTACAGTTTCCAAAATTTATAACTTGATATGACCGAATGATATTCACTCATCCTGCATTTTATTCAAACGAATTTCATCTTAATGTCGTCAGTGAACTTCCCGTTCACGTTACTTAGTTGCCGCATATGACTCCTCGTGTCTGCATAGAAGCTTCAGGTCGATCCATGTAAGATCTGTGCAGACACGGAAGAAGGGTTCGAGTTCCCTTTTTAAGAGCGATTCCATAATTTAGATAGATTAAGTAGATGGAGGGGATTCAAGGCTAAACAGAACAATTAAAGGCTTGAAAGAGTTCCCCTTGGAAAATCCCTCGGCGGATGTGTATAGTATCTTGTGGACGGATTTGTTTGCCATTAGAGATTATATTATTATTATATTTTATTATATTATTATTATTATTATTATTATTATTTTGCTTTTAATTTTTGTTTCGCGAAGCAGGCAATGAAATGGCCTCTCCATGATGTGCATTCCTACGGAGGCCTCAGACTTTGATAAGCGGGGTAGGTGACGTTACTTTTAGAAGGGAAACGTCAGTTTTTAATGACCGATTCTCTTTTATACCGACTACCGACTTATACCGCTACTGGTTTAGCATACTCGGCCATTCGGAACGGCCTATTATTATTATTATATCTCATTATTATTATTTTAGTATTATTATTATTACTTATTATTATTATTGTTGTTGTTATTGCTTTTGTAGTTATATTGACGGAGCCGTGTGCGTGCGTGGATGTTGCAGGCGATGGCGCGCCGCGAGCTGGCCATTCAGGCCGGGCGCGCGCCCCTTGTGATGCCGCGGGCGCCCGGCCCCGCCGCCCCGCCCTCTCCCGCAGCGTCCCACGCGGCGCGCGCCTCGCGCTTCTCGACGCCGCCCGCGCCGCCGTCGCTGCTGCTGTCGCTGCTGCTCGGTGCTCGCCATGGCAGGTGAGTCGGAGCCACGTGTTTGCCCGTCGGGGAGTACGCGAGAGGTGACTCAGGGCATCCCAACTTGATGACGATAGCAGTTGCCTCTGATCAGGGAGGTCCTGGCTTCGGTTCGACGCGGTGGCAGGATTTTTCGATGCAGCGTAGACGCTTAGTTTTGAGTTCCGCCGCTCCCCGGAGTAATTCCCTACTGCTGTGATTCCTGTTTTCCGATCAACACAAGGTGAATGCTGAGCAGTACCTCACAAACGGTCATGGATCGCATGCGATCTCTTCTCGCCCTTCCTTTTCCTATAATCACCTCTTATTTACACACACTGAAACGTAACTTCTCTACAAATACCTCACAAGCCGGGTCGGAGTTGATGCTTGTCACGGCTGGGGCGTGCCACGCTGGTTGGGAGATATCTGGTTGGGAGAAAAATCTCGTTAGCCGACAGGTACGTCGGCGTCAGATCTGACTTATCCAGCGAGGCAAGATCACCGCGATCACCGAGGGGGAAACTTGCAACTTCTTACGGGACTACTACCTATTAGGAGTGATGCAATCGAAATCAGTTCATCAGTCAATCATCAAAACTCAATTTGACCAATTTCTGCATCACCTCAATTTCCTCCCCGTTCCTCCGCCGTCCATCTTTTTAACGTCTCAGACGTTCGCCATCCGCTTCATTTATCAACGTCTTTCTCCGTTACCTCGGACGTCCTCCACCTTCCCGCGTTCTAATTTTTTTCTACGTCCTTCTCCCCCTCGTCTCCGTTAAGCCCGCTATACCACGGTCATTTTTGCATCATTTTTCATCATTTTCTGATACAGAAAGTGGATGGAAAAAGGATGTGCGTTTGTTCGTACCGAAACTGGGCATGAACGGGATTCCGATGTTGTACACATCATTTCTGCACTGTATGCGAATCGTGATGAAAATACTTCCTCCACACGCCGCCAAAAAGCGCTGGAAGTTAAAAAAGTTGAACATCGCACGTACGTAAATAATTGCAATACGCGGGAAGAATGATTGAGATGGTTACGTATTCGCAGTGAAGGTGGTAGATAGTCGTGTGAAGTATTGTGATTTTTGAGTTGGAAATTGGAAAGGAAAGCGTGACACTCAACCTCAGAATCACACCAACAGCCAAACGCTCTGATGTTCGAAAACTCTCCAGGGCACGGAATCGAAGAAGTCCATAGAGTAACACCAGGAGCCCATAGTCAAACTGGATGCAATTTGTACCGAAAAAATGAAGGCATGCTATTCATTTTTAACGTAAAATTGATCCAGTTTGGTCAGTAACTTTCTGTACCGACGAGAAATGATGCAAAAATGACCGTTGTTAAGTAGGCTTTAGTCAATTCTGCCGGCTGTCGATCTCGCTCCCTCAGCCGTCCTTGCCTTCGCGTTCCTGCGGTCGCCCACCTCGCTCGCTGTTCGACGCCCGCCGCCACCTCGCCCTGCGGTCGCGACGCCCTAATTGCCCTGAGCGCCCCGCC
>BOPP01000016.1:5918491-5954867 GCA_017312745.1 Gryllus bimaculatus
CCAATTTCCGCCCTCCCAACAGAGTCGTAAAAAACGCCGGTGACGACGACGACGACGACAACTACGTCGACAACGATAACATAGGAACACGGTAGGAAAAACATGAAGAGGACCGGACAAAAGACATCACTGGCACACAACTCTCATAAATTTAGGGCTCCGGAGAGTTCACAGAATTCAAAATTGATATTAACTTTCAACACCCTCAACTTACTATTCTCGTAAGCAATAGGCAGATTTCAGATTTGGAAGAAAAACAAATTAATAAGATAATTAAAATACATGTTGAGTTTAATAATAAAATATTTATAATTCTATGATAACGCCACAAATAAAAGTTAATTTAAAAGTATATAGTGTTTTCTTCTTTTTTTTAAAATAGGGGAGGGGTGGGGGTGGGGGCAATTGTCTACTGATCCTCTCCGCGAATACTATGAAAGCTCCTAACATATTACATAAAAAAACACCTAATTTTTAAAAAATTAAAGAAACCTAGGCAGTTTTAAAAATCAGAGTGCCAATGAATAAGTTTCAGACATTAACTAACACTAATTGAGTACGTTCTCGAAATTGTAGTATTGATATCATATGATAATCAACATGTTTGTATAAGGTATGCATAAAGATTGCGCGAACCACTACAGCTTCAACAGAAATTCGTGTTAAAATTAAAGGCAACACGAATACAAATGAAGCAACAACTGCTCGAGCACCGCACTTAAACCCACTTGAAATCGACCCATTATCAATCAGCGGCAAACAACTTTTTCGACTTTTGTCCACCTTCACGCGCTTTTTCGCCATCGTGCGGCGACGGCTGCGAGCGTCTGTCCCGCACCCCTCTCCCCCTCCACTCCCCACGCCACCCTCCCCTCCTCCCCGATTTCCTCCGCGAGCCGGAAAGAAAATTACCGCGACAACTCGGTTAATTAGTGTCATTTGTACGGCGAACGCGAGGTGGCGGCGGCGGCGGCGGCAGAGGAGGAAAAGAAGCGTCTTCCGGCCCGAGAGCGTCCGTCGCGGGCGGAGGCGGCGACAGAGAAGGGACACGCCTGGCTTGAGGAAACAGTGGCGGAGAGAGTGGCCTCCCTATGCAAGAGATTTCTGACGCATCGTCTAATAGCAACTGTCGGTCCACTTGGGTTGCGTTCGAGTGACCTGGGTGCGGCCGAATTCGAACAAGTAAGGGAGAGACCTAAATGACTGTGGCTGAGTATAGTTTGTTCATATTTTATACATATTATTTATATATTTATATTATTTTATTTTATTAACTATCGTTGACTTTGTACAGTTCAGAATTTACGGTTACAGAATTCAGATGAAAAAAATTTTTAAGTTTCGATGATTGTGAAGTTCATCATTCTGGCTTGCCGAAGTTACACAAAAAAAATTATCGTAACATGATGTTCTGATGAGAATTTTTCACATAATGTGAACCGGAAATCGCCTGGGTAAAGCTCATTATCGTTCATAAAATAATTAAACAGACAGTCGCAAACATATAACAATTAATATAATTCAGTATTATGCGCGATTATTTTGACACTCCTTCATGCCCAAGGAAGTAAGGGAGGGGTTTGGAGGGTGAGTCACATGTAGAACTGATTCTGATTCATTTTATGAACGTTCGCCCACTACTGTTGCGGGTGTTGGACTCGCTATTATTTATGCCTTTCCACCAACTACAGTGAAAACAATGAATTTACGTTGCTAAAATCCGAGAAGTGCACTTAACAGTTGTGTTTATTGAAATATTTCCCTGAAATGTTTTTTGATTACAAATTGGTGAGAAGAGAAGGCAGAGTTTGGTCAGGTGAGCGGGTGAGATGGCGGCGAGTGCGGTTACGGTTGAGGTCGTTGCACCGCATGTCCCCCAGGCGACGCAGTGCGTACGGCCGGCGCGTCCCACACGCGATGTTTGGACTCGTTGAAAACGCATCTCCTTAACTCACTCGCTGGGCGCAAAAAGACCTTTGTTTTGATCCTTTTACCTCAACATTCTTTCGTCATTCCAACAAGACAATTCCCTCGGCCAGCAGTAGTGTCGCAAAGATTGCAACAGCTGCTATCTAGAACTTAAAACACACACGTGTGTTACTCGTTTACGCTGTCAAAACGTAAAGCCAACAGCAATTAACAAGCTAAACGATACTACTGTGCACACTCATCGTTGTTAGGGGACTCAGTAGTCGTACCGCTCCTTAAGAGAGTTTCAATAATCCCGAATCGTGTTTTACTTTGAAAAAATCAAGAGAGCTGTTGGGAATGTATTCCAACTACCATCGTATTAAAACGTGGATACTGTACGTGATGTCCTTCCATCTCTGTGAATCTCGATCCACACCATAAAGAATGATCGTAGGTTTCAATCGTGAGATCCTGGATATGATCCGAGATGTCGAAAATTCAGACAATTCAGCCTAGTGACTGCGTAACTATACGAATTAGTTTGTGGCAAAATCAAGAAAGCGCTGTTTCGATTTGTAGATGCCTACAGATGTCACAAAAATTGTTGCTTTTTATATTCTTTGCACATACTACAGAACACTAGCATTTATCCAGAAGAAAAAGGTAATTATTCGACATTTTAAAATCGTACGTGTCCATAAATATGTCGCACGTTGCTAAAAACTCAAGTTTCCTTTACAGTGTAGTCCTGAGCAAGGAGTTTTCCATCCATAATTGTTGACTGCAAGTTCCCGGTCGTTGACTTCTACTCAAGGCAACCCCACGGATAATTAGGAGGCACCAGAGAGATAAGATTCAATTTAGCCCTTTACTCACAACCACAACAAACACATAAGGAAAATTCGGAAACCGCTAACTGTTGTGGCAACCAATGAGAGAAGCTGGCTGGGTACGACGTGTTCATTCTGTTATTCAACAAGCGTTTGTTTAGAGATGCAGTTCTGATGGCTGGAATGATACATCATAAAGAGAGTCAGAAATGGTAATTATTTTCACATTAACCATAAGAGAAAAACAGCTCGACGCTAGCAGTAACGTCGTTTAAAGTGAACAAGCAAAATTACAAATCTGGAATATTAGTTACAAATGTTGAATGCAAACTAACGGTACAAAAAACGGAAAGAAACAACCTCCCAAGCTGGCCTAAAAATAATAATATTGCCATTAAATGCAAAACAATAGGAAACAGTTGATCACGACGGAGGTGATGAAACTTCGTGTTAGGGTCGTGGATAGGACAACCGAGTTTACATCATCGATAATACTGGCGGAGAATTCCAACACTGACCTAGTTTGTGAAATGCATCGTGCCTCGCGTTCACAAACGCGTCCAAACAACCCTTTCCAGATCCATCATCTCCGATATCCGGCCCGCGTTGAACGCATTCCAGTTTAAACGCAAATTCCACTTGCAGCCCGATGACGCATTCCGCTTGGCGCGTAACGCGTAAACTACTTGTGTAACTAATTGCTGGTTTTGAATTCCGATAGGACGAAGACCTATTTATCACGTTTAATAGAGCATCCCAGCACATCATGTAGTGAGAGCAATGCTTGCCTAATGCCAGACACCAATATTTGGAGAGGTTGCTTGCATAAATAACGAAAAAGGAGAAAAAATAGGAAGTTGGGAGAAGAAGTAATGGTGATGGCGGTGGAGTTGGTAGGGGTTATAGCGCAGGTGGTGGGGGCTACTGCCACTGCAACAGCGATAGCGGTAGGAATCGGATGGCGGCGGCGGCTGCTGTCGTGGTGGTAGTGGTAATTGAAGAGATAGTGGTAATGGCAGAGGTGGCTCGAATAGAGGATGTGGCGGTAGGGGTTGAAGAAGCGGTGGTGGTAGTGGTAGAGATAGCTGTAATGATAGATGTGGCTGTAATTGTAGACATGGCGGAAGGGGTTGAGGTAACAATAGGGGTTGAGGTGGCGGTAGTGGCACAGGTGGTGAGAGTGGTAGTGGTAGAGATAGCTATAATGGTAGAGGTGGCTGTTAAGATAGAGATGGCGGTAGGGGGTTGGGGTGATGGTAGGGGTAGCGGGGGCACCGTGACGTTGCTGGTGACGGCAGATGTGGTGGCGGAAGCGGGCAAGAGGTAAGGGTGGCGCAGCGTGGCCGACAAGTGTTTCGCATTCCGCAGCCCGCACGTTGCACAGGTGTTTGTTAAAGCGCCGACGGCGGCTTCGCACCCCTGCCCTCGGCGCGCACCTGCCGCCAGGGGCACCGGAAGCCAGGGGGCCCGCTCCGCCTGGCACGTGCCGCCCTTCCGCTCCCCCCATCTCCCACCCTCATTCGTCATTAACAATACTAGGAAGCTCCTATCGATCCATAGAACACGACGCAAGGCAAATCAATGCTTTAAGGCATGTGTCCTGGGTGATCCCAGGTACATCAACTGCTAAGCTCATTAGTCCCGTAAGTGTAGTGCTTGCCTTTTCCCCAGGAAATGGCGGTGATCTTCTCCTGCTGGATGGTGAGATCCCGCGGGACCCCCCCCCCCCATCCACAGCAGGGGCATGATCTGTGCTCCGGACCAGTCTCCCGGCATGCATGATACAGCAGTGCATGTAAGTGTGAGTGTGTAAGTAAGAGGTGAGGATTGAACAAGGAAGGGGAAAAAAATCACGCATGGTCCGTGACTCATTTGTTATGGAACTTTTCCGGCATTCGCCTGGTACTCATCGGAGAAACCACAGACTAGAGCTACAGACCAGAGCATTCGGCCGCTTAAATACTCGACCAGACAGCGACCGAATTCAATGTAGCTGAGAAGCTAGAGTCGAAAACCTTGCCACCATTGGAAGTCGAACACAAGGACCTCCAGATCAGAGGCACAGCAGTGAAATCAGTTGGGCCACATTTGCCGGCTCCCTCATTCGTCATTAACAATACTAGGAAGTTGGTAGCGATCCATAGAACACGATGCCAAGGCAAATCGATACTTCAAGGTCTCTCATTGACGAAATGTGCAGCCCGATAAGAATGAATTATTATGTAGCAACACTGTCGGCTTCCTGCAATATATACGGGAAAAACGTTTCCTGGAAGTGATACAGAGTATAAATAATTCATGATCTGAAAACCAAAAGACACGAAAACTGAACTTCCATTGTAAGTGAGAAAATGAGAAATACGATAATCAATTAATACTCCCCTCATGAAATCTTACATAATGTTCAAATATATATGAAACAATGGCACGATATAATTTTCTACACCATCCTGCACAAAGAACAGATAATATCCCTGTCACCAAAATGAAAATAAAGCTCTTTTAAGGAAGGCCACCAATCTGTCAGCGAAGTGTAATCGTTATCTCATGTGAAAATTGGCCCAACTTCGATTATACTACGATGTATTTAGTTGTGCATCAACTGTTGCGGTTTCATCCAATCGGGAGATTATATGTCGCTACAGTGACGTCACTATGGGGACGTTCAAGTAGATGAAATCGTGACCAGCTGATTTACGTCAAGTGCATGGTTAAATAATTCCTAGTTCACTTCCACGCATGTCGGTTGAGGATGCAACAATGCGGCCTTGTCCCTCCATACCGGCAACGCGCGCATATTTCAATCGCTTTATGCGGCGATTTGTTCGTCGCGCTGGCCTCGCCGGCCTGCCGCTGCACCGCCGCCGCCGGCCGCGGCTGCGGGCGCGCGGCACCTGGAAACTGGCACTGCCGGAGCGCCGTGCGATCCGTGCGGCGTGGGCCGCTTCTGCCGCGGCGAGGCCTTCCTCGTGCGGCGGCGGGGCGGCGCGGCGGCGCTGCGGTCACGGGCGGGGCGAGCCGGCGAGCGCCTGGAGAACGGCAGTACTCGCGCGCGCACGGCCCTCCCCTCCCCTCTCCTTTTCGACAGGCTCCGGGCAGGCACGCAGCACCATTTCCGCGAATCCGCGCGCCCCCTCCCCCCCGACGACGACGTTGTGTCACCCGCGTCGCACAATGGGCCGAAACCGCGCACAATAACATTGAATGAAGAGTGCCACGTCAATTTTGAATGTGTTTAGGTGGGGGTCGAGATTGCGTCCTTCTCTTGCCTGGGCACGTAACTCCAGCACTCATCTTCCTCTTATCGTTTACCGAACAAGGATGGTAGAAATGATGTTACATGATAGTTTGGGAAGGAGATAGTGTTAAATGGGACACATGATAGTATGGCTACATGTCATAACTTCATTATATACAACTCATGATTTGCATGGACCCTGATCCAAACTCTTGATTAAAGTGTAAAAAACACCACAGCAATAAAAATTTAGCTCTCTTACCAAATACGAAATTACGATGACTCTTAAATATTGATTTGCTTTATAATAATCAATTCCTTGGAATTGGGCGCAATCCCGCACACAATATCACACCTTCTTTAGACATGTGTCATCCATCAGTTACGTTATCAGTTTAAATTAGCAACATCGCCCGCAGCCGTGCAATGCCGTGAGAAATTAATTTCGGTAAAACCTTCGGCTGAGCACCTTAAACGAATCTGCGCCTCCCTGACAAACCTGAACAAAATTAACACAGGGGGCCGTGCATAAAGATTTTCAAATGCAACAACATTTGAGTAACTATCAGTAAAATCAAAATGGAATAAGTGGCACGGTTTATAGGTGCATACTATCAATCTGAGTGGCAAATATGCAATTTTCACTTGTAATATTAGCTCGAAGAAGAATAACTACGAAAGAAATACTCTCCTAACTGTTTCATGAAGGATTGAACCTCTATTGAATAGTGATCGTCCGCAGATCATTCCCTCACCTTTACAGTTGGAAATGACCCTAATTTATGGCGTGTATTAACAGCATAAAGTTTTCTATTTCGGATTTATTTTTAATTTCGTCGTTTGCTGCCACGGGGCTCCACTCGGCCACATCCATTTCGGCCCAGAGTGCCGCCCACGCGACGCACTTTCCGCGAATCCGCGCGACCCTCACGGCGCAGTCCGCCACGCCGCCGCTTCCTGTTGATGCAAGGCCCTTTGCCGGCCGGCAGAGGCGGCGCGGCGTGGCGCGGCGGGATCGGGGCCCGGGGCGGAGGGGGCCTCTTCGCCCAAGGCCGCGCGCGATGCGCCATCTGGTGCCGAGTAGCGCACGCGGCTCGCGACCGCCGCTAGAGGCACGGCCCGGGCCATGCGGGTTCGAGTCCACGGCGGAAGAAAAAAAAAGGTTTTTTATTCTTAACAGAATGTAAGGAAAAATCTTTTGGTTTTATTTGGGAATATTGTTGTTATGAATTTAGTGGACTCAATGTTCCCGCAACAGTGTACGCACACGTGAATGCCACTACGGTTTGGACGCTAATAAATTCAGCTACAACTGCGACTAGGTGTCGGTTCACATCTCCATCGAGGTAATTTAAAAAACAACACCAAGTTCAAACACTAGTAAATGTACTGTTCATGAAATAAGAAATGCACAATAAATCGGCAAATGTTACCTCCTCCGCTTCCGTGGATATCTCGTTGCTTACTAAAGAACAATCGATGAATTTGCTGAAGTTCCTTCTTCAAGATACCTACAGAATAACCAACGCAATACAGCATTGCGTTTCATTGAGCGCAAAATAACAATACTGAGATACCCCAAGCGTTAGACGTGATTAGTTGAACTCATTGCACAGGTTTTTCAAATGGGGGATTTCGTATTAGAAAACATTTCACAACAGGCTTCATAAAAGACACATGAACAGTATTTTTTACCAAATAAAAATTGAGGAAAATATAACGGTGTATGATATTGTTAAGGAATAACGTATAGCCTCATAACTATCACATAATTTACCTTCCTAACGATTCTTCCACAAATTCTCAAATTTCACCCTTGACATTTGCTGAGAATGAATCCTATCTCCCCCCCCGGTTTTGCGCGCATTTCCTAACATAGCCTTCTGAAACGGTTCTAAAAAACGAATGTTGCTCCCAGACGGCTTTTTCCCCATCGCACTCGACAGGTATTGAACCGAGCACGTGCCCCTTCGCGGCAGTGATTGGCGCCCGGCTTTGCTGGGCGGGTGAGGGGGGGGGCGCTCTCCACGCGAAAACGAGGTTAATCGCGGGCGCGGGCGGCCCTCGGGCGAAGCGATGTGGGTCGCGGATCGCGCGAGGCAAACACTTGACGATAGACGCCTCCGCGGATTTCCTCTCCCGTCGAGCACAATGTAAGTAATTATGAAGCACCGTCGTGGCCACAGTAGCAGGTCTCCCGAGGTTCTCCGCCGCACGCTTTTCATATAAATTTCGAGAGGCTCGTACAAGCGTCGAGGGGCGTTTAAGCATGTACTCTGGCGGTGGAGATGTGGGATGAGTAAGGAGGGGGGTGAAGCCTTAAGAATTAAGAGAACGGCAAGACAGGAATGAGTTAAAAGATGAAACAGGAGAGCGAAGGCATTTTAAGAAAGAGAAACAAGAGAGGGGGAAAATCAAGAGGGAGAGAGATGCGACGAAAAAAGGGCGAAAAGAGCGGGTGAAGCAGAGGACAGAAGGAAAGAAATAATAATAATAATACAATAATAATAATAATAATAGATATTAAATAATAATAGGAAGAAAAGGGAATAAAACTAAGAAACAAATTTGAAACAAAAATATTAAAATTAGATAGTGGGAGTGAACATGTACAGAAATTTGAGATTACGTAGCAGAGAGAGACAGAACGTAGATAGCTTAGTAAAGAAAGCGCGTAAAATCATTGAAAGGGTTGGACGAAGTAGAGAATGAATGGCGGGTTGAGTAACTAGTGGAGAGGCGAGGGCGAAGTACGAGAGAACGACGAGCGGGTGGTTTCGGCGGGAGATGACAGGACGCATTTTTCGCGCTGCTCTCAGCCTCCGCTCGTGGCGCAGACTGCGGCGAAAATGCGAAGAATGTGTCTGTGTACAAACGCGCGTTTCGCCAAGCCTCCACAAAGAATCCTGTATTCGTCATAAGGCAGATAAGAATGCGATTGTTTTCTTTTCTCTGAAAGACAGTCGAAGAACTAAAAGTGCTTGGAAATGAAAGTACATTCTTTCGATTTCTGTAAGTGATTTTGAGTATCAATAAAAAGATTAAACTTTTCAGAGATGTTTCAAAAAGAAGAAAACAATTAGTAACTTTGTAAAATGATTTAATCAATATCGATGCTATGAGTCGTAAATATCATTATAATGAAATTATAATTTTGCATTTTTTAATTTTGTATTTCCAAATCTCGCAAAGACGATTTTCAAATAAGATTTTTGATTCTCTCTAAAGATAGTCCAAACTTGTTTAGTTCAAAACACGGAAATGTTTCCAGAGTTTTGGAGAAAAATTACTAACTTCAAATTTCAGAGGGCCAATTTTAAAGTTAAAATGTAACGTACATTACTTAACTGGATTACATGTCAACGCTGTTATACTAACACTAAATTTTCTGACCACCACAATTTCGTATGCATTTATCAGTACAGATGAAATGACAATAATACAAGAGTAGACAGAGAAGAGACGGACAATAATACAGGAGTGGACAGAAGAGAACAATGATGCTCACCCGCCAGCGCCTAGCAACCCGTCGCGCCACAACAGGTATCAAACGAACAGTCGTCAGTCGTGGACCGCGACCCGTCGGGGGCGACATTCCGTGGACTTCGCCGAACCACCTCCTCGCAACAAAACGACCGGCGCCGATAAAAACGCGGCCGGTCTAATCATTTTTGAGGACGTTCGCTCCTAATTCTTAATACAGGGACATATCTTAAAGCGCGCGGACAATGGTTTTTGGAGCGTTTATCTGACGCCGGGGATCAATCGTGGAGCGTCCGCGCTGTATAAGGAGGCCGGGGCCGCATAAACGCGGGGAAGCCGCTTTAATGGGGAGCGGCGGCGGCGCGGGGCGCGCGCCGGACGGGACGGGACGGGCAGCGCATAACGATGCGAGGCGCTGCATAAACGGGGACGCCCCTGGAATGCCCTTTGTTCGCCGGGGAAGGGATGCGGGTAAAAAAAAGAGAGGGACGGCGACGGGTGGGGTGGTGGGCGACAGGCCGGCGACCGCGCGCGCAACTCGCCGGGAGCTGCCGTGCCGAGGAGAGGGTCGGCGAGGAGGAGATGGGGAACGTGACGTGTTGCAGCGGAGGGATGGGTAGAGTGGGTGAATATCGGAGCGCAAAAACAACGCGGAGCGGAACAGTGAGGGTCCGAGAGGGAGTGGAGCGACACACGTCGGGATGTGTCAACTCACGTCAATTGAGTCGGGCCAAATCAAGTCTGTTGAGTTGGGATCGGGTCAAGTCCGGTGGGTTGAGTCGGGTCACGTCACGACGTTTGAATAGGTGAAGTCAAATCGGTTGAGTCGGGACAGGTCAAGGTAAGTCGGGACAGGACAAGCGTCTGCAGGTAGAGGCGAAAAGGCCAAATGAGTAGCATCTAGGTGAGAGCAAAGACACATTAAGAGCGATAAGAAAACACGACGTGAAGTAGGGTCCAATGTGCATTGATGCTGAAGAAGTATGAATGAGTAAAATTAGGAAACAAGCACGGACAGCAGAATACAGAGTGCAAATGGTCCAGAGATAGCATGGGATGAAACGTGGTTGACGGGAAACGGGAAAAGCGAAATGTGACTGCAGTGAAGAGTATGTCGGGGACAGGGAGTTGGCGAGAAGTGTCGCTGACAGGAGAGGCAAAGAGAGTTGTGGTGGGACTGGGATAGTGGAAGGAGAGTGTAGCTGACGGAGAGGGAAGAGAATGGTAGCCTAATCGGAGAGGGAAGACAGTGTTCGCTGAAGGAGACGCAAAAGGAGTGTGGGGACTGGGAGATGGAAAGGAGATGTGTTGAAGGAGAGGAAGAAGGAGTGTTGCTGACAGGAGACGGCAAAGAGAGTGTCGGGGACTGGGCGAACACAGCAGACAACGAACGCGAAAGCCCCTGGACGCGAACGGGGAGGAACCTTGAACGGGCGGCAAAGAAGCAGTCCAGGTTGGGGTGGCGGGAGGGGAGGCCTGCGGGCGGGGGGGGCGTCGGCGAATTGTCCGCTTGTCGGGACATAGGCGCTCGGACATCATCGCCGTCGCGTAACGGGCGGCCGCGACAGCAGATGCATCAGATACCGCGACCCGCTTGTTTTTATATTTATATCGCGGCGCCGCGCGGGCTCCCAGTCCTCTCCTTTGCAGGAGAGAGCACACCATCCATTTGCTCCGCCTACCACGATCTAGGCTGATCCCTCACAGCAAAACAATGTTCATTTTATATGGAACGTATTCTCGAAGAGAAGCAAGATATCGAAACAACGCAGGTTGGGTTTTAATTCACTTTTTTACCTTCGTTATGTAATGCAAGTTTCATTATTATATTTGAACGCGTAATGTTAAACATGTTCACAAAGAGACATTGAACCGTGTTTTGTTTGGGTGCGTTTTCAAAATAATTTCCAACCCCGAAGAAACAACTCCACTGGTGTGAAGTACGTAATTTGAAACGAAATACGAACAAAGAAATTCAGCCTAATCCCCTAATCTGCATGCATTTGCGGTAATCTCCATGCCCGGCACTTAAAGGAAAACCAGGGTCGAAAATTACAACAAAAAGCAACAAGATCCATCCTAATTTCTGGAAACAGAAGAGCCAGTTTAAAAAAAATAATCGTCGGGCGAATTGCATGGTGCGAACACGTTCGTGCCGGGCAAAGTGTTTCTGGAAGCCTTACGCAATTACACAGTCGTACACGGCAAACGACCGCGCGTCCTGCCTCGCAGCCTTTTCCACGGCCGAAGGACGAATTCCGGCGCGCAGTGTCACGCGGCCGCAAACGCGGCTGCGCGGCCAATTGCGCGTAGTTAGTTTCTTACGCCGCCACCGCCGGCGCCACCGCGCGTCGGGGGAAATTATTTGTTTCGACACCCTATTCGCTCAACGGCGGGGTTCATGGCGTCGGCAATCACACGCCATGCGCCATCTAGGGGGCGAGGACTGATTGATTACTTCGTGTTTCCAGACACGACGACTGCTCCTGGATCCCGTAAGTGTAGTGCATGCTTTGTGACGGATCGTGGTGGTGGAATCCCACGGTTTAATGTCTCTTTGTGAACTTGTTTAACATTACACATTCAAGTACAATAATGAAACTTGCATTACATAACGAAGGTAAAGTGAATTAAAACCCAACCTGCTTGTTTCAATATCTTTCTTCTCTTCGAGAATACGTTCCATATAAAATGAACTTTGTTTTGATGGTAAGATCAGCGCAGTCCTACAGGTCGGCTTGCGGGGGTTTTCCCCTACCACATATCTCCCACCAGTGGGGTAACGCACCAGCTAGGACAAGCTCTACGCTCCCACCTGATCTCCTCCTGACATGTGTGGTAATATGGCGCGTGTACGTGGGTCTCCGTGAGGAAAGACGGTAGGGCGAGGAAAAAAAAGATTGCGACTGTCCGTGGCCTGACTTTTTAGTGTACTGATTCGGTAGTCGTCAGTGTTATTAAGAGAAACATTAGAAAAATATCGATCAGAGTAACTGTCCGGTAGAGTTCTCCAGACACCTGGTAAATTCGTCCTACCTACCTAGCTAGTGTTGCAAATCCTCACGACTGTTGAGAGGCACAGCAGAGACAACACTTGGTGCCCTGAGCCCAAGGCCTCCTTCCTACTGGCGCTTCCACGTTGTTCTCTCCGGCGATCTCACACCGAGCGCAATCTTGGGGCGAGGAGAAGCGCGCACGTTATCTTAAGTCGTCCATTTTGCTACACGCGAGAAGATTGTAAGTGTGGTTATTTAAGTACAGTCAAATCAAGTCTTTAGTTAATTCCACTTCTTAATAACTTTTTAATTATAACAATATTTTTTGTAATAACGTGCCGGCAATAATTTTGGACAACAGAATTGGGCCCAGAAACCATTAATACACACGTCTTCTTTTGATTTGATTTCATTATTTACTCTAATTACTTACATTTCCAATCCACAACAAATTCCAAGGAGAATTTATTAGAGAAAACTGGAAACCTAACATATGAAGGTAATGATACATGTACGTAACAAACACTCCCAAACAGGACGTAAGTTGTAACTTTATTCCTTTATTATTCTGAGATGAAAATCTCTCATTGGTTCTCTTTTGGAATGAGGAGTGTATAATATAATACCTCGATGAAGTTCGTAAGAAACATACCCGTACAAGCAAAACTTTCATGTATCAACCCCGGAAATTTTCTGTGCGAGGATAATCACATTATCTAGAGACAAACACGAAAAAATAAATACGAATATTCTGTTTCTCTCGGGAAAAGAAAAAAAGAGAAAGTTATACGATGAGATTTCGTATCTAGTAAGTGAGGAACGAGAATTTCGCAGCCCCCTGTGGCACCGTCACGAGAGGGGTTCGTGTGGGCGGAAATCCGTTAATCACGCTGCCTGTGAAGCGAGACAGGATCCCAGGCCTTCCACCTTCAGACGAACAGGCCCAGGGCAAATTGCTCAAGACTCGCTTCGTTCGAACATAAGAGCACAGCTAGCGGCCGTCAAGACTTCCATATGCCGTGTGATTTATGCCTCACGCTACGAGGGTCACGTATTGGTCAAATGAACCCAATGAAATCTAAGCTTTTCTGATGATACTTTCGTGGAACAAATTGGTACCAGGTGAAAGTTCGTATGTGTTTTATGACAGGATCATTCCTGAATCTCTAATTAACATTCCAATCCATTATGAGAAACACTTGTGGCGTCGTTAACACGAGGGCCAGAACCGTTAGGTTGGTGAAAGTACGCTGCGGCGAGGAGGAAGCGCGTTAAGCCTGAACATCGCGAGTTGCGACTCTGCGGTCCTTGACTCATGTAGAGCCCAGAAAGCCACAAAAATTACCTTCAATCCCAATACCGACGTTGGCTGTAAACTCCGAGGAGGCTAGCCATAGCGATAGCCTCAAGCGGAAGCAGGCAGCCAACTCTGAGAGTGGGAAATAACCAACCTGTGCTTTTAGAACCTCAGCTTTCAAAGATAGTGGCGTAATAACCTCCCAAAGTGCTGGCCTGCAGCCTCGCGGCTCCGTAGCGAGTCTATCATTATGGGAACGAAGTGGTGGGTGGCGGTTGTCAGCCTCAACTATTTTTAACGCGCGCACACTCTTAGCGGCACCGCAGTCATTCTCTATTCCAGTTTGCATCGGGTAGCTTTCTGGTACGTCGTATGTACAAGGAGGGGTGTAGGATGTGAGGGCGATAGATGTCCGAGTAGAGTACACCGCTGCCAGACTCCCACGTGCAAATCTCCACGTGCTTGCTGATAGGCACACGTACTGTCGCCACGACCGCGGTCCTAACTTCTATTTGCGTCAGGCCATGTTGAGGTATCGTAGTTCAACACGGGACAGAGGTCGATCGGCGGCTCCACGCTCTGTGGCTGTATTTTCTGCGGTAAAGCAGTGTTCCGAAAGCGAAAAAGTGTTTGACGGAGTGTCTTACTTTAATCTATTAGCAATTCATATAGTAACTGTACATAATCTTTTTGAATATATTATTTTATTTTGTTTATTGAAATTTATTTCTAATTTCACCTAGTCACACTCCTACTTTTACGATAATCCAACTACGGCCGATGATATTATGGGCGGACCTAAATACGAAAGTTACATTTACCGCAGCAGACAATACACGAAAAAGTAAAATACGGCTATTTCGTCGTTTTCGCGTTAGAGTGAAAAAGAATGAATGTTATATTGATGCGATTTCATATTCTTCACATTTAATTACAGTTTATTCTACGCTAGTATGCTACACCAAACATATGCCTAGAACTGTTAATGACCTTTTCGTTCCATGTATCTCTTGTTACAAAGAATAAAAAGAAAACAAGAAGAAATTAGCCGCAACGCCCGGTGCACAAATCTAAAGGCCCCGCCGCTTCGCGGCTGAGAACTTGGGGGGGGGAGTACGGTGACGCGAGAGGTAGCGCGGCGTCCATTACGGTGTGTTAACAGCGCGCCTTCGTTACCGCCCGCCTCCTCCTTAATTTAACTGTTGTCCTGGCGTGTGGCGGGGCGCGGCGGCGGCGACGGCGGCGCGCCAGTGCACTTCGATGGCCACACCATGCCCCCACGCCTTCCTCAACCCCTGTGAAGATCCGCGCGCCACTCTCTCGAGGAGGCATTTCTAGAGGCACGCGCTGCTCTGTTCGCGTTGTTTTCCATGGTTTCTCTTACGATCAACACCACGCGAATGCCGGAAGCCAGATAACCTAACCAAAACGCGCGGCACGGAACGCGCGCGATCTTGCCTTCCCCTTCCTTGTCTAATCTCATCCCCTTATTTACACACACTTACAATCACTATGACTTACAATCGGAGGAACCAGTGGGGAACTTAGAGCTTGTCCTAGGAGAGGCGCGATACCACCCTGGTTGGAGATACCTGGTTGTGGAAAAATCCCCGCAATTTGCCATAGGTAGGCGCGGGATCACTGTTCAAATGCGGAGAAATGATTATCGTCAACTCCGGCAATGAAACATACACTGCACTTTAGTGCGACTTAATTATTCTTAACTGTTTGAAGCGCTCCGAAACCACTAATTCCAGTCAATAAAGAAGGCAGGACCCGAGGGCAAATAAACCTAAGGCGTCGCGACAAGACCCCTGCCGAATCTCGTTGCTGGTGGTGACAGGCAGGTTCTCTTAGAGAAGGCCACAAAAACGAAAGGACTGATTAAACGATGTAAGATACTTCGACTAAACAAGACTAACATTTATAATTCAAAGAGGTGTAGAGTTCGTATTGTCAAGGAAAAAGGAAAATAGATCAAAACCACTTCTCCTGGCTTTAACACTATGATTGGGTCCATTTCTTACTCTTTAATACTTATTTAATTCGATTGTGCGTAGCCTTTATAAAAATGTAACTGATATTCCCAGAATGTACTATCAAATACTGCCATTCTCTACAAACTAAGCCAACAAGATTAAAAAAGATATCTATTGGTATTAATTTATCGCCAGTTTAAAAAAAAGTTGAATTTTACTCTTAGCACTTCTCGAAACAATACTTCCACCGCGATTTTCTTTCAGACATCTCCTTGAGCTGGGGAAGCCTTGGCGTGAAACAATTGGCGCTGCGGAGGGCAGAGGTTCATCCCGGTGGCCCTGGACGCGGCGCCGGTGAGCCGCGGCACAGAGGAGAGCGGGCGCTGGGCGAGCCACGCTTTTCCACTCCCCGCCGCTCACAATGCGCCTGTGGGCGGGGACAGCGCGTAGCGGCCGGGCGGCATCGAAGCGGAGACATGCGGGGAGGGGAGGAGATGGAAGAAAAGGGCAGGAGTCAAGGGCGGGCCAGGGCGGGGCGGGCGGGCGGAGTGGAGTGGAGATACCTGGGGGACGAGGCACCGGGAGAAAGTGGGCGATGGCGGGTACTACCGAGCGGGGCATTTGCAGGTCGCAGAGAGGAGTGTTGATTCCGACGTGTCAAATTTTTGACTGCAATTAGTTCCGTAAGTTTAGTGCTCTTCAATTTCTAGAGCGGCGGTGATATCCGCTGGAATGTGAGAACCGGCCGTGACCTACACGTCGTATGCCTGGGTTTGTTGCCCCAGACATACTAATTTCCCTCTAGGAATCCCGTCATGTTTAAAGTGAAGTGTGTGTGTTTGTGTCTGTGTGTGTGTGTGATGTGTGTGTGAAGAGGAGGCGGCCAATGATTGAGAAGAAAAGATTTCCCACTAAATACACTACAATCTGAGACCTCTGGATCAAAGGATGCTGCATTGCGAACGATGTTCCCCTGAAGCAACTCAGCCCTGTGCGGACTACTGAGCGGGGGCAGAGTGGAAGGGGGCTGTAGGAGGGAGCAGGCAGGCAGCAGCGATGGGAGCGAACGGCGTACCTTCTCTTGCCGGCAACGAATCTCAGCCCCCACGTGGCCCGCGCACCAAGCGGCTGCGAGATGGGCGTTAATTACCACGCCCAGACATTTTCATCAGCCTCATAAAACCTAATCGTCCTTGCAGTGAGGGCTTTAAGAAAGAAAGGACGCAGAGAAGTGATTTGTAAGTTTGAGTTGTCCAATGGAAAACGAATTGTCGCTATTAATAGACAGACGAAAGTAAATCAACTCAGACATGTAATAGAATGCATACGACTCTTTAACGCACCGGAAGTGCTATTTCTACATCAGTTATGATAAATTTATATTTCTTGTATGCTTTTATTGCAATTCTTGGTGATGTCACTTTGCTTTCGCCACTAGTTAATTGAGAAAAGCCACACAGCAAAACTAAAATTTACCAAGAAAATGTTAATAGATCACAAATCTGTATTCGAGAATATCGACCAAACATCAAGTTACAACCGAAGTTTGCCGTACGAGTATCCAAAGAACAACAAGAACCGTAATAGTTTAATCTCCGCTCTGCGAATCTGATGTGACTTATCTAACACATCACCGAGCGATAGAATAGTTCCCATGACCCAATACCCATCCCGTTGCGCTGCCGTTCCTCATCGAGCAAATCTTCCAAAAGCCCATTTGTCTCGCGCGCTCTCCGCTGAGCAGGGCAGGTAAGTTGTTTCGCGGCTTGGCAAAGCAATTTTCAGTGTTGCTTGTAGTTCTCACCCGGAGAGAAATCCAATCAGTTCACTCACCTTCCCCCCTTCCTTCTACCCCCCTCCCCCACCTCCCACCCACTCGGTCTCCCCCCGCGACCAACGGATTACTGCCAGGGGCACTTCTGCGAAGTGATTGGCTCCCGGAAGCCCCTTTCACACACCACACACACACACACACACACACACACACACACACGAGACCCCTTCGCGACGCGTCTTTTACGACGGCATAACTTCCACGAGCACGCGTTCCGGCGAGATATCCGTGAGAAGGGAGGGGTGCAGGGGGCCGGGGGCGGGGCGGCCACAGAGCGGCGTTTCCTTTACGGTCACGCCGCGTTTTTTCCCCCAGATTGACTTTTATTCTCGGCATGCGCACCGAACAAAAAGCGGGCCGCCCTCGCCGCCCCTGCCCCGCGCTCGCTCGCCGCCCCGCCACCTTGTTCCGCGACCGCCCACTCGCTAAATCACTGAGCGCGCTTAATGGCGCTCCCGCGCAGGATGTGGAGGACGGAGAGCAGCAGTTCGAGACGGGATTGGAGAAACAGGAGGAGAAAAAAGGAGAGAAAAAGGAGAAGGAAAGAGGGAGCGAAGGGACAACCATTCCTTTCTGTTGTTCGCCGGGGCCGAAGCCCTGCGCTCGCTCGCCCGCCCGCCCGCCCGCGGTGTCACGCAGGCAAAAAAAACCCCCCCCAACGGGGGGGGCCCAGCCGCGCCCCGCAGCAGACGCCCCCGCGGACAGCTTGAGCACTGAGGGCGTAGCAAGCACGTTACTCTCAACTGGAGAATCAAGCGAGCGCTTACGTAATTCCAAAAATTTCCCAAAATTCCAACAGAAGTAAATTTCCCCTGATTATTTTTTTTTCCCATACACAACATCCCAAATCGTTTCATTAGATTTGGGGAAATATTCCCCCCCCTGCTAAACCACAAACTTTATCCACACCTTCGATACTCATTTCAGTAAAAATTTCCACTTAACTTCACTTACATAACCTGAATCAAGCGAACACAGCTAATTGGTTTGCAAATTGATACTCCTACAGAGTTCCATCCATTATAACCTCACTATCATAAGTCAGCTTGCCAAACAGATTTTTGAGTGTTCACCGCCGAAAGCTAGTAGAGTCTACCACGCAGGCTAAATTAAACTTCTAACTTTGAGGTAATCGTAAATTTTTTTCACTATATTCCAAAAAAAGAAATTTCAAAATAGCTATTATTGAATTTTATTATTATTAATTATTATTATTAATTATTAAATTAATTATTTTTATTGTATTACTATTATTCATTACGTTTATTTTTGTATATTATTTTATTTTTTTCTGCTGCCTTTCCAGATTTGCTTATTTGCACTTTAACACTAGTCAATGAAAATAAACTGATACAAACAGTGGTAATCACTAATACAAATTTTGGAAATGTATTTTGAGATTGTGCCATTATGTTAATTAAAAAGGCTTCGTTCATCTGCCGTTCGCCTCACTCGCGGCGTCTACTCGCCACCCGCGTTTGGTCAGCGTATGGCCCTGCTGTCGAGCATGCGATGCTTGAGCTGTGGGCCGCGCAAGAACGGAGTGTGTGGTTTTGCCGACGGCGCCGAACCCTCGTCGCCAACATGAGCCTCTGATTTCCCTCCCCGCTCCAGCGCCCTCTATTACCGCCCGCCCCATCCTGGCAAGTTGTCCAGCCGCCGCCCACTCCGTTAGTCCAGCCCGCCCGCTCCACGTGTCAGCAGCCCAGCCGGACTCCGCCCAGCCACTTCCCGTCCCACCACGACCCCATCCTGCACCCGCCACGTTCCCGTCTCTGCCCCGCTACCACCCTATCTCTGTCCCCTGCTCTTCTCCTGCCTGATCTGCCTCTTGCTCCGCCATTGATGTCCTCTCGTCCCGCTCAATCGCTACGTGCCTCTCGCCCCTACCTCGCCATGCTCTTGCCCTCGCCCGCCACGCTACGTCGCCGTCACGCAACAGCTTTATCCCATCCCGCCCGCGTCCCCCCACGCCACGTTCCGTCCCCCGCCCTCGCTCCACGCCCGTTACCCGCAACGAAAACCGCGATCCTTCTAGCAAGCTCAGTCCCCGCCGACGGCCCGCCATACAACGCGCTCACGCTTACGCTTCCCCGCCCCATCTTCTTTTTTCTCCTCGCGTCGCTTGCGCCAGCTCGCCGCCCTCATCAAATTTCCCGAAGTTCGGACGCTTCATTTACATAGTGCGGGCATAAAACGCCCCGCGCCAGGGTTTTGAATTCGCTCGAAAACAGTTGGCGACGGTCGCCGAGAAAAAGAGCCGGAGCCAACTCCAATAATCGAGCTCCCTTTTTGTTACACTCAACTGGGTAACAAGCACGATGGCCGCTAGTGAGAACATGCTATATTCAATGCATAGCCAATGCAAGAGTCGAGAACATTATGTACGATTTACGAGCCTGAAAATAGGTTATAACAAAAACAATTTTGAACGGGCAAAAAGCTGCAATAAAAACATCCTAAAATTCCAAGAACAATCGCGTTTTCTGGCAGTACAAAGGCTCGGGTTAAAAGAAAATCATTCACTGTGAGGAATATTTAATTTTCATACGACAGTTACTGTGTCAGAACGCTCTCCACCTTGGGATTTTCGGTGAAGCTGTCGATTGACGGTGTTGGTCCTGGTTTACTGGAAAAGCTTTTAAATTTTTAATGACTGAAACGTTCTGTCATGAAAACTGTGCCCATAAGGCGTCCAAAGGAAATTAACTTCGTTTCGGGTCTGACCTACCAAAGCTGTTACCTTTTGGTTTCATTTCACTTTAATATCTTACGGGGAGTAACGCGGGAAATACAGCGAAATATTTATATCACATTTGAGAGCACAGGTTCCAACTCTCAATAGATATATTGTAAAAACAAAACAAATCAATTTATAACTTGCTACTTTTATTGATGCTTCTCGGTTTTTTGCTCATTTTCATTTCATGTCCTGCATCTCACATCTCTATCAATCCACAACTGAAAGGTAGACGGTTAAAATGAGAAATATACAATGGGACAATCCAATATGTTTCAAAATATGGATGTTCAAAATAACAACGTCGGTATTGATAAAACATAGCCCCAAAAATTATCGATGGTTTTAAAACTGAATTAGTAACCACTAATGTTTACGCGTGGGAATTTATTTCGAAGGTGGGCGCGTTTATTAATTTTTAATTGAGATGAAACTGATAAAAGCCAAAAAGTTATCAAGACGATTAACTAAACTTATAGTATCTGCTCGTATCATTCGATCAACCTCCGAAAAATGTCAGATACATCGATGGTTGCACAAGAACATGGATGTTTTGAAAACATCAACATCACCGTCGCATTCCTGGTCAACGGCGCCATCTGGGCCGAGCGCCGCCGGCCGCTCGTTAGCCACTGGGAGGCTGCGGCATCTGGCGCGCGGGCGGCGGCGGCGGCGGCGACACCCGGCGCCCGCCGCGCCACCGGCAGCTTTTGTAAGGTCCGCGAATGCGTCCACGTGCATTGGAACGAGGCGCGATCGATTTTTGTAACGCTGCTGAAGGTGGGGTTGCGCATGCGACATTTGGCGCGTACCGAGCGACCGGAATCGCAATCCCACATAATCCATAACTATCGATCGAATGGCTCTTCTCAAAGAGTAGGCAAATCCTCCACACTGCATTGATACAGCTTTGTTCATGAAACAGATGCTGGTATACTCTAACTGGTGTTTTTATTAACGTTAAGTATTTAATGTAAATTTAACGAGTAAGTAATCTATTAGCAGAATGTTAAGAAAAACTGCATAAACGCAGAGTACGCCTCAAATAGACACATTTATACTCCAAACATAATTTATTCAAGAATCAAAATATGTAGATAATAAGTGCGGCACACATAATTCATACAGTTGAAACGTATAAATGATACGAATGTTAGGTTATAAATCACAGTACAAAAGGTACGTTTCGCCCAGGGCCCTAAAGAACCCTACCAAACACACAAACTGACGGGCGCAGTGTAGCTTTACTGATACCGGAGAGCACGGCAAATTCCACACCCTTCGACTTTTCACCCCGTGCGTTGTCCTGCCCGATCGCCCCCTCTCCTCCCACTCACCCGCCCCGCCTCCGTCCCGCCCCGCTTCCGCCCCGCCCCTCCACGCGCCGCCCCGGCTGGCGTAAGCTCCTAAATTCGCGCCCGCGGGATCGGCGAAGGCAGGTCGGGCCGCGCCAGCAAGAAATACGGCGCTGCCAACATCACAAACAGGTTTGTTTACAGGCTCCCAAACTTTAATCCAATTTAACACAGGAGACCGAACTCGATAAAGGAAACGGGTTTTTATTTCAGAGACCCCCATTGTCCCCGAAGACGGCCGGGCACCCAGGCTCCGACTCCGTGGCTGTACGCGCCGCGCCGCGGCGGACCCGTAACGAGAACTCAACAAAACGAAGCAGACGGCGCACTATGGCACGGATTGGGGGAGAAAAGCGGACAAAAATAACTTTACTCAATAAAATTAAAGCATTTCCATCCAAAACCCTATTTTAAATGTTAATTTGAAGTTAAGTTGCTTTAAGTAAAGAATGACACTTCTCACTGCGATGCAATCTTCGCTCAGTATAGTCGGCTGCTTCATGGTCGCTGGTGGGAGATACCGGGTTGGGGAAAACCCCGCTAGTCGACGGTAGTTCGATGCCGGATCTCACCAATCAGTAAAGGATGACCATTGCACCTCCCGAGCAAAAATACATTAGGGAATAATGACCTTAGCAGTTGACGCGCACGGAATCATCAATCAATCCATTCAGTCGCCTCCTTCCTCTCCAGTGTCTTCCGCTCGCATTTTCCCCCGGTTTTGCTCGTAAAAATCTCCATTTTTCCCGCGTTTTACACAATAATAAACAAGAAAATAACAAAATATAGTATAAGACATAAAGCATTAGACATTTTTCTTTTCGTATGTGCTTGAACGAAGCAAATTGAGACAGTTTTGAAAAAAAAAATATAAATTTTGTCCTTTTTTTTTTCGCCTTTCGAACCACCGTGCGGCGGCCGGAGGAGCGCGCGGTCCAGGGGCAGATGCGACGAGGACAGCCGAAGCCAGGGAGGTGGAGCGGACGGGGGTTGGCGAGGCGGTCCGCAAGGGCCGGCGATAAGAAAAGCCGGAAGCTCGAGGAAGGGCGGGGCGATGACGATGATAAATACACGCCCTGATTAAAAAGAGAACGGAGGAAATCGAAGAGGTTCTGAGGCGAATGATGGAATGATGTCGAATCGCGGAGAAAATGATAACGAGAAGAGACATGCACTGCGTAACAAGATAAGAATCCAAATAGGATTACGGAAGCCCTCCTATACTCTTATTTTAAACGTTTAAACCATTGTGAATGTCAAAGACAAATGTGTTACCGGCTAACATAGCGATTATTATAAGAGGCTATTGTGACAGCTACTGCTTAGCTTTCAATATTACGTACATACACACATTTTGCCAGTGCCTTCCTTAACAGTTAGCTCATTAGTAAATGGCTTCATCACTAACTCCTGCCGTGTAATCGGCCTGTATGACGTTCATTTGTTTCCAGATCTGTCAAAATGTTTCCTTTTTAGAGTAATTCCTCTACACCAGACGTTTATATACATAATTTCATCTTTTTGTGTGTGTGTGTTTTTTTTTTTAATTTTCGCCTGCATGAAATACAAGAAATACAGAGGAGGCCATACGCCGAAGTGCGGAGGGGGCGGCGCGCCCACGGGAGGCAGTGACTACGACTCGCGGACGACGGATCAAGCGCCATCTCGTCCCCGCAGACGCGCATATCAATCCTCCGCGGACGCCCAGAGCGCCCGGGCAAACGACCTATTTTACATTAAAAGGCGAGGAGGCAACAGAGGAGGTGGCCCTCCTTGCGTCGTGGTCGTTTTGGGCGGACCGCTTCCGTTCTTCTCTCCGAGGTTCAGCCCCCTCCTCTCCTCCTCCTCCTCTCTTCTGACTACTCAGCTTCGAGCTGGGCGGGGGGTCGAGCGGTTAAGCGGGGCGCCGCCACGCGCACGCCGCGGTCGCCGTAATATTAATTGTACGATGGCGAGTAGGAAAAGAGAAGAAGAGACAACGAGTCGCAACCAGCCCGAACGAACGACGGTGCGCGAGAGTACACATATCAACGGCTTGAAATATGTCCGAATGTGGCGGCGGCGGCCGCATAGCCGCCCGCCCGCTGTTCCTTCGGCGGCCCACAAATTGCTTCGCGCCGCCGATCGCCCGCCCGCCCGCCGTCGCGCGCCTTGCCAAGCGGGAGGGGGGGGGAGTGGACGGCGCCGTGGCGCTAGTTCGTGGGGGAAGGTGCCAAAGATGACGTGTGCTTTGTTCTCGGCGCGCCGTGGGGCTCGGGCGCCACGACGTTTCTGGGAAGAGAAAGAGTTGGATGCTATAACACTTCAATACGTGTTTTTTTTTTCTTAGATTCGTGTGTTAACGTGCGGCGTGTAATGCGGAGAACCCATCTCAAGCGATCACTCGTGGTTCCGAATAACAAGGGTCGTTATTAAAGGTGGGCGATTATTTCACGTTTTGAGAATACGGACAGTGAGCATTCGGAAAAATTCTATTTGCAATAACGTTAACGGTTTGTTAACACACTTTTAATTGTTCTTAGTACAATTACAAAATACCATAAGATTTTTGGTTGATTGATTTAAGATTCCGGGCGCCTCAACTGACAAAGTCTATAGTCCCATAAGTGAAGTGCATATGTTCATCCCGGGAGGACGCTGTGAACTTTTCCCGTGAGCTGACGAGATCCGGCGCCGACCTACGTCGACTTGCTAAGATTTTTTCCAGCCAGTATCTGCTATCAGCGTTGATATCTTGCTACTGTCGAGACTCGAATCTACGACCCCGCGGTAAGAGACACTGCAGTGACACCCCCTGAACCACCTTTACCAGTGTTTTTCTTCTTCTCGTTCTTCTTCTTCTTCTTCTTCTTCTTCTTCTTCTTCTTCTTATTATTATTATTATTATTATTATTATTATATTATTATTATTATGCTAACAAAAAGTCAATGCATATCGATGTCAAGGAGCCAGTATGCCAAAGGAACCCAGCAACGCCAACTCAGCGCCGCAACGCTTTCCGTCGCGCGGTCACAGTTCACGTCGACGCCCAAGTACGCACCGGCTTGCGCGACCGACGTTCGGCGTCTCTAGGCGCGCGTGCAACAGTTGGTCCAGCGCGTCTGGGCGCGCGTCGCAGCGCCGCGGCGCCCGCCCCCCCCTCCCGCTCTTCCATCCTCCCACGGCGCCGCGCTGGCCGCCAACGCGCCGGGCGGCGGAACCGCCCGCGGCCTCGGCGAAACGCCCCGCACTGGGCCGCGACGTACGCGCCGAAAAGACACAGAGAAATTAACGTCGATACTATCCCGTACATTTTTCTTCTTGTTCTACTTCCAATTCTTCTTCTTTTTCTAACTCTTCTTCTTTTTCTAATTCTTCTTCTTTAATAATTCTTCTTCTTTAATAATTCTTCTTCTTTTTCTAATTATTATTCTTTTTCTCATTCTTCTACTTTTTCTCATTCTTCTACTTCTTCTAATTATTATTATTATTATTATTATTATTATTATTATTAACCAATTAGGCATCCCATTTAGGCAAGGGCCTCCTGCTTGAGCAGGGAATTGTTAATACTTCTTTAATGAAGCTATAGAATGATGATGAGGGGGAAAAGGACGATCACAAATACAACCATGCTCGAGGCGGGATACGAATCCTTCGATCCGCCATCGCCACAACACCACTGCCTCAGCGATCTCGGCTTCCCGGTTTGGCATCACGCACATTAGCAACTATTTTTCACAACAGCAACTAGCATTCAACACTAACAAAACAACACATACGTACTAACACATTTCAACATTAACAACAACAAAAAATCTTCACCTATCTTGCGATTGTGCAACTTAACGGGTAGCTTGACGTCCACAAGTGAACGAAACTAAATTTCGTAAAACGCTCCACAATAGCCAGACAATAAAGACCAGTTTTGCAAACAAACAAAAAAAACGCCAGTTGTCGGTTTGGTAATGAGCAAAAATACGCCCCGCCGCTCTCCGCGTCATTTCGGCTGACTGCGCTGCCAGTGTGGGCCGAGGCGCCAAAAACACACCGCGTCGGACGGGCAATGGAACGGCGCCCGCGGACCTCGAGACCTTTCCGCGCCTGTCCCGTTCATTATACAATATTTATATTTAACCGGGCGCCGCCCCACGTCGGGGAGAAGAGCGCGTCATGTACGTGCCTTTGCCCACTTCGAGACTGGAACGTGAAAACGCACAAGAAATCTATCCAGTACGATCATCCAACCAATAATCCAAACCAGAAGATATTGAGATTACGTTAAATATTGTCGAACAAATATATTTTGTTAGCTTCATGATTTTCGTTTGCCACGTATTAAATTTGTCTGATAATCCATTATTTTTCCCAATTTCGCCAGTACAATTGGCCAGAATGATAAAAAAATCATTTGATATGTTCGTCCATGTGTTTCATTGATCGATTGACTGATAGAGACACGTACCGACATCTGTAGTCTGTCCGCCTGGCCCACAGACCGATAATTCTCCCTCTATTCGTCTACTCGAACCTCAATTCGCCTACCCACCCTCCATTCGCCTACCCGTCCCTCTTCCGGACCTGCTCCTCTAATCGCCGGCCCATCCCGCCATTCGCCCGTCCATTCCTCCAGTCACCTACCCACCCTCCATTCGCCTACCAGACCCTCTTCCGCACCCCCCTCCATTCGCCCGCCCGTTCCTCCATTTGTGTCCGCCCCTCCACCTCCGCGCCCCGCACCCTCGTGGCATCCGCGAGGTCGCGAGAGGAAGCGACGGAGGAGCTGCGTTTCGAGGCCGCGAATCTCGCGAAATGAAGGAGGTCGCTGCTACCGAGAAGCGGAATACGCAGAAGCGTTTCGTTTGGTTGAAGCTAATTGCAAGCCCCCGACCGCCGCAGCTGAGGATGCTGTTGATTCAGCGCCTACGTTAGCACGAGACGTGCACGTCCACCACGATTTGTAAATGGGACGCACAAAATGGTACATGGAAATGGACTTCATGTACACAATATGTACTGCATTAACATAACATATATTCATTTCACCAAATATAAGTAAAGAATTCAGTTTATAAAATGTTGCGTTTTGGGGTCAGGTAATACGTTGCTCAAAGACAATACACACACTTCCTGTATTAAAAACTACAGTTCCAAAGAAGCTAAAAAGCACCACACTCTGCGTTTTATTTACACCCTATAAATTAGTTTTCTACACAATATTTTGATATACTTCCTTATGCATAATATGACTTCCGAAAATGTGCCTCTAAAGTAATGGTTTTAATTTTTAAAAAAAGTGACCAACTCAAAAGACTTCGCAAATTACGACACGTTCAATTGTTTGATAAAACAAGCCTCCCCCTCCTCATCACATATATAAACGAATTGTAAAATACAACGTATAGTTACTTCCAGTAACAGTTCGTCACATTTGTCTCTAGCAATGCCCTTACTCATTCACCATTTGTCCAAATTATTTCTGTCGCTGATTCTGACGAAGTTGCTCACTATTATCGACTCCAGCTGCAAGCAAGTATGCGCTGCCAAACTCCCATGCCAAACTCAATGTGAAAAGACCTCTGGATTGTTTCAAGTTTAATACATACATACCCAGTTAATCTCAAAGTAAGTGACCTTGTGTAGTGACCGCAGTGTGCTGCGCTACCCGAAGTGCACGGGGCCGTCGCAGAAAATGTGTTTTTCGAGTGTGTTTACATATGAGGTAATCACATTCTTATGATTAGCAGACACAACGAACTATTGACTTTGAGAGGAAACTGTACTCCTTTTGTCTCCAAGCCTTACTCGTCCGTAATGAGGCCACACCGCCCGTACGTGCGATGCTAGGCATGAGAGAAACAACCAACTGGCGTACGCCCGACCTTCATCACAGGAGCTGGAGGTCGCGCGGGCGGGGGGAGGTGGGGTGGATGTGGTGAGTCGCAGTGGGCTTGAGTGGGGCTGGCGGGGGAAGGGGGGAGGAAGGGCTGGCGCTGCTGGGTCGAACAGGTCTACGCGGCAACATTGAATTAAAGGACGCAGTGGACGGGGTCACCGCGCGCGGCTACCGGCAGGAAAACCGGTTCCAGCCGGTTCGCCCGCGCGCTCGCGTGGCCACCCCTGACACACCTTCGGGCAGGCGCCGACCCCTGGGTCAAATGGGCTCGCCGCAGACGGGTCTTCCCTCCGCTGCAACACGAAAACATTTCCAGCGTTTGTGAATTCTCCGAAAACCACGATATTCGACACAATTCTACGAATATTCGCGACTGGCGTAAGGGCTAATCTGATGTTTACTAATAATCGTTCACCACAAAAGCCACAAACTCTGTTTCTTAGAATTTACACAATTTAGACCTTTTAAAGCTTTCAGAGCTGTATTACGGCACGGAAATTGTCAAGGTGAGCCCATTGCACTTAAAATGGTTACAATTTTTTTTTTGTTGCGGAAAATTATACGCACTTGACGTGAAAACTAAACGTAGAATGTAAAATGTTACACTTAGAAGTGTTTCGATTATAATTAGACTAGTAGTAACAGCAAGGTTTAGATAATCACACTATAAATATTACATTATGCATAATTCAACACTACATTACGTATAATTGAAAATCACGAATACTAATTTTCATGTCAATCTAATATCATAATTCAAACGCCCCCCCTCCCCTCACGCATGTCAGTAATGAATGGAAACAACTTAGCAGCTGTAACCACGGCGATTCTTCCTTCGGACTTCGTTTACTACACGAACAGAGGGCGGCGGCCGGAAGACCCAAGCCAAGGAGGCGCCACAGCGTTTATATTCACGAAACGCTCATCAACGAGAACCTTCGGGAATGAACTTCCCTACTTCTTTTTCTTCCTTCGGCGGCGGAGGCCGGCGAGGAGGAAAATACTTTCGAGAAAAAAATACTTTTGAATAATGCAGGATATGTGACTCAGAGAGATGAAATAACATTACTTACATACATTTGCCACATCGAATTTCAAAATTGCTTTGTTTTCTCCACTCAACACTCACTTTAAAGTCCAATAGAACGCATAGGAACTCACAATAGCTGTCACTATTCACGCGTTAAACTCTTCAATATTAATTCCAAGAGCACGCTATGTTCTTTGTCAAAATAAAACAGCCAGTACTAATATCTTCATGTATTTGTCTCCAAAGATTATTCTTTGACAAAGGAATTTATATTTCCCGTGTTTATATAACATTTTCAAATTTGCTATGAAGTATTGTAATTGTTAGCACTGAAATAATTGACCATTTCCACACATTTTATCCATTCAAACTGCACATTAAAATTAATGTAAATGCTATATATGGAAGGGTCACGTTTAAGGTTTCAACTCAACAAGTATTGGTTCCACCATTGTTGAATGTTTTAATCAGTACGAACGAGACGTTGAAACAAGATCTTTACAGTACAGTAATAAACAGCGTGTTAAACAATTGCAAGTAGAGGAACGTCTTAGATTTCGGTTCGCTTTGTTGAAGCAAAAAAAACGGGGGGGGGGGATTGGGATTTTGCACGCTTGTCGCTTGCTGTTCCAGACGTCGCCGCCTTGGTTCCCTTCTTCTCCTCGGCACACGTGGAAGCCGCAGTGGTCGGAAACAGCGCTACTGCATATAGCGTAGCGTATTTCTTGTGCTTCTGATACCCACTGCTATGGAAATAAAAGAAATAATCTGATATAAATACGAAGAAATAAAATATTCCATACGACTGAATTAATAAACAATAATGATACATATGTATAGATCATGGGATTTGCTCACTTGAAATGTGGACCTGGTTACTTGTTCGAGGAATTTATCTTATAACTTGTACTGCACAAATAAAAATTGAACGAATTTCGGAAACGCGCGTCTGTGAAAGATCCGGCAAATTTCTTTCCTTTCTTTCTCCCTCAGTCCTTTTTCTTTCCTTTTCCTTTCTCTTTTGCAATCAAACTAGGGCTCTTTACGCCCCTATAAGGTTGATAAAATTTTTTGTGGTAAGAACTTGATAGACTTAGGAACCGGCTTAGGATGGTTCAGGCATCAGTTTATATCAAACCGGCGGTGAGCCGAGGAGTTCCTTGGTTCCACCCGAACCCGGTGTTCAGGATTTTACACTAGCTTGAATAAGCTGAGATGGAATTCAATTGTCTAAAATTAGATCCTAGCGGCCAGGTACTCTGATATATTTTCATGGGTTTCTCCTTTCTACACCACGCGAATATCGGTTTCGTACCCTATGAAAGACGCCGATCTTTCCTTCATCTTCTTGCTCTATCCCACTCCTACCTTCCATTACAATTACCACTCACATGGACGTACACTTCCTTTCCACAATGTGGAGCCATGTGAGCATTGTCTCGGTGAGGCGGTGCCCCGCTGGTGGAGATACCTGTTCTAGGGAAACCCCACGAGTCGACGTGTAGGTGGAGCCGAAGTCCGACCATCCAGCGAGGGAAAAAAATCACCGGCTATAAAAACCATTGCACACCCACTTACTAACGCGAATCGACCGTAGTTTGGTTGCGGCGCCGGTGTGGGAGTTCGGCCCAGTGTGCGCCTCGGAGAACGCCTCCTCGGGGCCCGCCGCGACCGCGCAGCTGTCCCCGGTGCCTGACGGAATTCGCGCGCTCCAGGAGGCCGGCGTGACAAAAAGCACGAGCACGACCGTCCGGCCGCGCGGCCCATGTAAGGACCCACTAAATCCGCGGTATGACCGTTGCCGACGTGCGCCTGCCAGAGCAGCAACTGCTGGCCGAAAAAAAAAAAACTTTCCCCCCCCCGGGGGGTTTTTTTTTTTTTAAACCCTTTGTGTGTGAGGGCGGGAGGGGGGGGAGATTTGGTCCCCCGAAATTGATAGGCGCTCCCGTATTTGTTCGTTACCATTGCTACACCATCACCCTAGAAAACCTAGCTCGACGCACGCTAACGACGTACAGGTCCATCGCGGTGCGTTTTCCGACCAGGAACGCTGGAACAACAGACGTTTGCCGTTAGCCGCCATGTGCGAGTCAACGCACGAGGACGCATTCGCATTGGGGTCTCTGCAGCTTCTTGCACCGTCGCGTCCCCGCCACCGCCCACTTCCCCCGCCCTCCCTCGGCTCCCCCCTTCCCCCGCTGCTCGGCTGCCTCCGCTGCCGCGCCCCCGCCAGCACGCCCGCCCGCCCCGCCGCCTCCTGCCGCATTTCTGCCGCCCCCGCTCCCCGCCGTGGCCCGCTGCCAGGTGCCGCCGCCCGACAATACCCCCTTACTCCTGCACCGTCGCTCGCACTCACCGCTGCTTACCGCTCCATCTCTTACAGCAATCCCGCTTGCCATCATCACCGCAACCACCACGCACACCGCGTCCGCTCCCGTTTATTTGCGCGTCGCGCTCCTCGGCGCCGCCGGCGCAACAGTGGACGCTCGCGGGGCAGGGCTGGCAGCGGCGGGCTCCCGCTGCCCAGCAGCAGTCTGTCACTCGTCGCGAAGCGCGGCCGCGACAACGGGCAGCTCGCGGACGCCCGAGGCCGCGTGCACCTGTGCGAGGCGAGCGGCAGCAGCGTTGCTTAGCGAGAGCTCGAGCGAGATTTTTTGGAATTTTTCTAAGAACACGGGTCAACGCTCAACTCGGCCATGGCTTGAACGCGTTAAGCGTTATCGAGACTTTCTACCAAGGTGGCGGTTCAAACCCGATCGAAGACGCGTATTTTAAAGCGGTTGAAAAAATCCTTCGATACGCCTTCCTTCGTGGGAAGTAAAGCCGGCTGTCCCGTGTTAGTAAATTACTTGCACGTGAAACACCTCAAGCCTAAATGACACTGAGCGAAAATCAAATCGCCTGTTTCGTCGCCCAAGAAATCCCCCTTTCTCTGCTAGTGGTGAAAGGACCATAGCGAAATTTACCGTGTCAGCGAAGGAGCAGGACCTTCATGGCCTGAGTTCGCCTCGTAAATGCATTAATTTCATTCAGTTCCAACTCGCGGTTAACACGATTCGAAGGGTCTTAAATCGGTACTGTGTCGTGTTATAAAATTCGATCGATGTTTATATCCTTGTTTATAGGTTTCCTTGCTGAGGACACTCGTTTTTGTTCGTGTTTCTGAGAAATTCTCAAAGCGAGTACGTGCCCACCGAGGATTGTACTGCACTGAAAGGCGCCCCGTCCCGAAACTTGATTTTTAGTATACATTTCGTACAAATATTTGCTCGAATAAAAATTTTATGCTTATACGTATTATTTCTTAAAAACTCATTAATAAAATTTCCTTAAACAATTAATACCGAAAGTGTATTACGACATACGAGCACGTACTACATTGTATTACTGATTTAATGCGTTGTCATTCTGAAGCGCAATACTTTTTAGCGAAGGTAATTTGTGTATTATTTGGCTCTCGAAGACTTTCTAGCAAATTTAACTCTGAGTAAAATTGCGGATGTTTACACCAATCTGTGTATTTATTTTTAATTACTTAATTTTTGCACAACTTGTTAATTTTTCTGTATTTGATATCTCCTATGGGACCAGTAAGTTATGACAATGCACGGGTTGTCTGCAATTGCGAATTTCTTCTTTGCGGCGAGAGTGTACAGAGAGCATTCATTGGGCGAGATCAGAGCGCGAGCGAGATACCCGGGGCTTAGCAGGAGGCCCGGAGAACCCAACGCGACGCGACGTCATAAACATTCCGCGGTACATCCTTTGTGCTCTGGGACGCATTCGAGACCGGGTACTAAATGCGAACAAGGGCTGAAAACCGGATAGGTTAATATCGCCGGCGCGGGGCTCTTTGAGCCGCGCCGTTGACGACTCGACTCGGGTTCGCCAATGGCATTGCGCGGCGCACCGCGGCACGCCTTTTCTTCCCCGGAAAGAAGACTGCCGACAGTCGACGCGGCAGGCACCAACGGCCGGAGGACAACCGGCGGCCCGGCAGAGACACTGGTTCTGTCGCTCAGAACCCACAGTGCCTTTAGCGCATTCTTATTTACACGATGCACATATACATATCACTGTTGCTGTTTCATCCCAATCGGGAGCTTACATGTCGCTACAGTTCACGTTACAATGGGAACGTGTCAAGCTCCATTGAATGAAACCGGTGACCAGCTGGTTTATTCAAATGCACGATCAAATGAATCCTAGTATAGCCGCCGGATGGACGCTATTAGCAAAGTTGAGGGCACCGTGACGCTATTGTGTAGTGTTGTGATAGTGTACTAATTAGTGTTAAGTGCAAGTTTTTTGAGTGTTGCGAATGAGTCGAAGGGCGTAAGAAACATTAACCACCACCCAAACATAAAAGTATAATCCGTTTGTGAGGTTGCCGACCAATCGCAACTACTTACTAAGGGTGACGTCTTGCCCTTTGGTTGTTGCACAGTCAAGACGTGCAGCTTATAATGTACTTCCATATTATTAAAGACCGCCCGCATAGGCGTCACTGGTGGTTTAATAATTAATGTATCATACTATTCACTTTAAAAAATTGTTTTCACTTGCCATTATCACCATTAATTACTACGTATCGTTTGTTCGTGTATCAATGTTCATTGTTATTTCGTTGGCAGTACGTCTGCATGCATGCGTCTTGGAATATCTTTGTTGATCGTAACCGATCGATTCTTCTGTGTTCTCCATTTTCTTGGTTGATTTCGCATTACCTCGGTCTGGGAGCTTCATGGACGACCGGACACCCGTGAAGACTCAAGAGAGGATCGTTCGCGGTAGCGCGTGCTGCCCCCAGAAAACAGGGTTTGTTGCCAGCCTTAAGCGTCAGCCATATCGATCGATCTGCTCATGCCCAGATGCCCAATTGGTGGAAAATTGAACTGCGCGTGAGCAGGGAAGATCGATAGTGTTTTAACGTTCCCGAGGGTGGCGCCAATTTACCTTAATAATACGTTTTGAGTTCCGCCGCGCCGGTTGCTTTCCGCAACGCGCGAAACCCTGTTAGGGGCCGGAGCGCGGTTGGCAGACCGTCGGGACCGCCGCGCTCGTCGGCTGTTCCTGCGAAGTCGTCGGCGCTGGCGAGGATGCGATAGACACTTCTGTTGGACATGGCGTTATGGGGACGACGGCTGTGAGACCAGGGTTCGGCCGAATTCTTTCGTAACACTTTTCTTCGTAGATAAGTGGAATTTTATTCGACAGACGGGAAACATTGGGTTGTTAATTGCCCGAACGCAACTATTCGTCGCTGTGTTGAGTAAGTTAGATATTCCTTCATGTTGACCGATTGTATTGAAATATATCATGAATTTATTGAGGGTGTTGAATCACATTTTTTCGTGAGTCCACACTGAATGTCCAACTAATCTCTACGCATACCGGTGCCACAATACCCTAACTTGAATACATAGTCCATATTTCTGGATGCTTGTTGCAACAGTAGACCCTTATGTTACAGGTCATGGGGAACTTTCTCTTTCGTAAAATGTACTGGCTGGCGAAGTGGTTGAATTGTTTTGTTCCCCCCCCATCCATTTTTCTCCTCCCAATCCATCAATAACAAGCTTATTCAGTACTTTCCGTTCGTTTAAAACTCCTTTCGGCTGATAGATAGGGGAACACAAACTAAGAAAACTGCTTAAGTTTGTACCCAACAACATGCTACATTTACAGCATCGTCGCTTATACAATCTTATCCAGTTCGTGAAAATAGCCCAAAAAAGGTATTTCAGCCTTGCTGTGCATGGGTCGTTTATTACATAAACTGAACCGTAATTTTTACCTTAATCAACATCAGTTCAAACTACTATTCGAATTGTTCTATACAATACGTTCATTCCTTTTATGCATGCTGAGTTTTCCTTCTTCCCCACCGTTACCCTTATCGACCATTCTCCCCCCTCATCGTTAGACGAATCGCGAAAAAAGAATTCTCCGGATGAGAGCAAGTGCACCTGCGACGGGTCGCCTTGTTAGTCGAAGGGGGGGCGGAGAGGGCGGTGCGGGTGATGTGAGTTCACGGCCGCACGCGGCTGCAAAGGGGACGTCGCGGCGCGGCGCCGGGTCACGTGGGAAGCGCGGGGTGCGGCCCTCGCAGCCAGGCGACGCCGCGGGGGCGCGGGAGGGAAGGGCGGCGCAGACGCGAGGCTTCCATTCACACGAGCGCCGAAACGCTGCGCAGGCAGTTGGCGGCGGCGGCGGGTTGGTGGTGGTGGCGGCAAGTGGCGTGCTGCCAGACACATTTGCAGTTATTGGCGCCCCGGACCAGAGCCAGCGTTCATCAGAAAACGTTGTTACATGTTTTTTTTTGTTTTGTTTTTTTTCTTTTACTTGACAATCAGGCAGCGAGATAGGAGCCCCAGATGATTACGAATAAAAATTACAATAAGAACGGCCAGTAACTTTTTTAGTGTTATAAATATGTATAAGCAATATTTGACTAGATATTTCTGTTTTGTTTAAATGATATTTTAAAAATTTGGATTGCTGAAAATTGTGAATAAATGTTAAAGAGATTATTATGAAAAACATTAAGTATTTAAATAACGTCAAATAAGGATATTTTGCCCTATTTTAATTTCGTTGTTTTTGTTTCAATAACTAAAACGAGTGGGGACTCAAACTGTTATTTGCCTGGGGCACTTGTGCTTGGAGTCGCCCTCGGAATTAAATATAGCTGTAATTATGTGGACATTGTAGTTTCACGTAGCCAATGGTTTGTCGAGTGGTTACATCTCACCGCTCCCGAAAACAAAAAAGGAAGCATTGAGGATTTTTCTGGATTATTAACACATTGCTTACTAAGTAGTGTTCTTCAAAAAACTTGCCAAAGGAGTGTGTATATATTATGGCAAGTAAAGTAAATGAAAACCAATTAAACTATAATCTGCATTGAAATCTACTACTTAGTAATATACAGGCTTGTTTTTCCGGCGTTGCAAAACTAAGTCAGTGGCCGTGTTCTCATTGCCAAGGTGTCCGCCCTACTTTTATTTGGTTAGTCCCGTATATTATCATTCCACAATAATATACGAATAGTAAAGTAATTCTATTGTTAGCAGAACGTTACCTTTACAGATGTCTATCGTGTATCTACAGATTTAATCGTATTCTCTAATCAGCCTATGTTATCCATGTTCGATGACAAGTGGTACCATCTGTAAGATGTTAAAAAAATGCTGTGAAAAACAGATATTGTACGCGTGTAAATGTTCACTCACACACTTGTACAACGAGCAGGAGCAAAATTAAATATTAGATTTAGATTTATAATAATTCTGCAATGAAGTGTGAGAACTGGGCGGTGGCAGAATACACTAATTAACATTACAGAAAACTTAACAACTATACAAAAATCTACAAACTTTACAAATCACTTGAACTTACAAAATTACTTGAACATTGTATAATTGAAGATGTATTGCAGACTGAATCTTTTCTGCAAACCACGTCACTTTATTACGGTGTTTCAGGTTATTCTGGTGGTAAATGAATACGCTACAGAATTCGAAATCCTGTCGCCAGGCGCAAGTCGCAGGCTCCGGTGTTTGGGCGTGCGTGACGTAGATGGGGGCTGGGACAGGAAGGCGGGCGGAGAAGCGACACCTCGCCGGGGCTGGGGGCCCCTTTTTTAGTCGCAAGACCTCGAGGGCCCCCCCCCCGTCCCCCGTCCCCGTCCCAAGCCTCGACGTCCTGTCGCGGCACTCAGTAAGTCGCTTGCGAAAAAACGCCTGCACTACCCGCCGCCGCCGCCACAGGCTTCGCCATTAACCGGTCGGTGGCCGTTCGTGCG
>BOPP01000016.1:5955787-5978320 GCA_017312745.1 Gryllus bimaculatus
GAAGAGTGTGCCCGCTCGCTCGCCGCCCGCCCGCCCCGCGTGTGTCCCCCCCCACGCCGGGCCCCCCCTCCCCCGCCCCCCTTCTTTCAAAACAAAAAAACGGCCCCAGGGCGGCGCCCCCGCCAAAAGCAAGGGTGGAACGTCCCCCCCTCCTGCGGGAAACAAAGCTTTGAAAGCCCACGAGGGGGCGGTTAGCTAAGCCATCGGTCGTAACCCTGCTCAAAAATCTTTTGGGAGAAATTCCCAAATGGCGTGTAAATCGTAAACTGTAAAAATTTCCCAAAAGTTTCCAACAGACCAGTAAAATTTCCCCTGATTATTTTTTTTTTCCCCATTACACAACATCCAAATCGTTCATTAGATTTGGGGCGGGAAAAATTATTCCCCCCCCTGCTAACCACAAACTTTATCACAACTTCGATACTCATTTTTCAGTAAAAAATTTCCACTTAACTTCACTTTAACAATAACCTGAAATCGAAGCGATACACTGCTAATTGGTTGCAAATTGATAACTCCTACAGAGTCCCCATTAATAACCTTGCACTATCATAAGTCAGCTGCAAAACAAGATTTTTTGATGTTCACGCGTCTCGAAAGCTAGTATAAGAGTCTACACGCAGGTAAATAAACTTCTAACTTTGAGGTATCGTGAAAGATTTTTTTTTCACTATATTCCAAAAAATAGAAATTCAAAATAGCTTATTATGAATTGTTATTATTATTAATTATTTATTATTTAATTATTAAATTAATGTATTTTTAATTTTTATTACTATTATCATTACGTTTTATTTTTTGTATCATTATTTATATTTTGCTGCCTTTCCAGATTTGCTTATTTGCACTTTAACACTAGTCAATGAGAAATTAACTGATACAAACAGTGGTAATGCACTAATACAAATTTTGGAAATGTATTTTGAGATTTTGCCATTAATTGTTAATTAAAAGCTTCGTTCATCTGCCGGTCGCCTACACTCGCGGCGTCTCCCTCGCCATCCCCGTTTGGTCAGCGTATGGGCCCTAGCTGTCAGCAGCGACTTTGGCTTGAGCGTGGCGCGCAAGAACGGAGTGTGTGGTTTTGCCGCACGCGCCGAAACCCTTCGTCGCCAAATGAGCCGTCTGATTTCCCTCCCCGCTCCAGCGCCCTCTATTACCGCCTCGCCCCATTCCTGGCAAGTTGTCCAGGCCGCCGCCCCACTCCGTTACGTCCCAGCCCCGCCCGCTCCAACGTGTCACAGCTCCAGCCGGACTCGCGCCCAGCCACTCCCGTCCCACCACGACCCCACCCAGCCCGCCACGTTTCGTCTCTGCCCCGCTACCAACCACTCTCTGTCCCTCTCTTTCGTCCTGCCTGATCTGCCTCTTTGTCTCTCGTCCATTGATGTCGCTCTGTTCCCTGTTCAATCGCTACGTGCCTTCTCGCCCTACCTCGCCATGCTCTGCCTCGCGCCGCCACGTCTACGTCGCGTCCACGCAACAGCTTGTTCCCGATCCCGCCCTGCGTCCCCCCACTGCCACGCCGTCCCCCGCCCTCCTGCCACGCCCGTTACGCCGACAAACTAAAAGAAAAATCCGCGATCCTTCTAGCCAAGCTCAGTCCCCGCCGAACGGCCCGCAAAACGCGCTCACGCTACGCTTCCCCGCCCTCATCTTCCTTTTTCTCCTGCGCGTCGCTTGCAGCTGCGCCGCCTCATCAAATTTTCCCGAAGTTCGGACGCTCATTTACATAGGTGCGGGCATAAAACGCACCGCCGCGCAAGGTTTTGAAATTCCTCTGAAGACTAGTGGGCGACGGGTCGCCGAGAAAAAGGAAGCCGGAGCCAACTCCAATAATCGAGCTCGCCTTTGTTTGACAGCTGCATTCTGTAAAAAAGCACGATGGCCGTCTGTGAGAACATGCTATATTCAATGCATAGCCAATGCAGAGATCCGAGAACATTATGTACGATTACGAGCCTGAAAATAGGTATAATCAAAAACAATTTTGAAAAAACCCCGGGCAAAAGCTTGCAATAAAAAACATCGCTAAAATTCAAGAACTAATTCGCGTTTCGTGGCATGTACAAAAGGTCATCGGGTTAATAAGTAAAATCATTCACGTGCTGAGGAATCATTAATTTTCATGACTGATCAGTTACTGTGTCAAACGCTCTCTCACCTTGGGATTTTCGTGTGAAGCTTGTTCGATGACGCTGTGTTGGTCCTGTACTGAAATAGTTTAAATTTTTATTAATGACTTGAAACGTTCTGTCATGAAAATGTGTCAGCCCCATAAGGCGTCCAAGGAATTAAATCTTCGCTTCGGGTCCTAACCAAAGCTGTTAATGTTTGGGTTCATTTTCGCTTTAATATCTTACGTGAGTAGTAACGCGGTGGAACACAGCGAATATTTATATCACATTTGAGAGCACAGGTTTCGAGACTCGTCAATAATATTATTGTAGATCACAAAAACAAATTCAATTTATAACTTGCTACTTTTTTATTGATGCTTTCTCGTCTTCTCACATCTCTATCTTACGTCCCCACTAGAAAAAGGAGACGGTTTAAATTGAGATCTACATGGCTCTTCGTTCAATTCCAAGCATGGTTTCAAAATATGGAGTTCAATAATGAATAACGTCGGGAATTGATAAAGCAATAGCCACCTTAAAATTATCGATGGGTTTTAAAACGAATTAGTAACCACTAATGTTCGACAAAAGCGATAGGGATTTATTTCGAATGTGGGCGCGTTTATTAGATTCTTATATTGACTTAAACTCTACTCACAGCCAAAAATGACAAGACGATTTAACTAAACTATATTCAATCTGCTCGATCATTCCGAATCAACTCCGAAAATGTTAAATACACTCGGGTTTGCACAAGAACATGGATGTTTTGAAAACATCAACATCACCGTCCGCATTGCCTGGTCATACGGCGCCATCTGGCCGAGCGCGCGGGCCGTGTCCGCTCGTGTATGCCACTGGAGGCTTGCGTGCTATCTGGGCGCGCGGGCTGGCGCGGGCGGCGGCCGTGGGCGGCGGCGGCGGCGGGGCGGCGCGGCGGCGGCGGCTATCTACGCGGCGCCCGCCGCGCCACCGCAGTTTTGTAAATGGATCCGCGAACGCGTGTCACTGTGCATTTGGAACGAGGCGCGATCGATTTTGTAACGCTGCTTGAATGGTGGTTGTTGGCGCATTGCGACAATTTGGGGCCGCGTACCGAGCGAGACCGAATCGGCAATCCCACTAAATGCGATTAACTAATCGATTCGAATGCTCTTCTCAAAAGTAGCGCAAGTATCTGCTCCACTGCATTGATACAGCTTTGTTCATGAACAGTATGCTGGAAATCTCTAACTGTGTTTTTATTAACGTAAGTATTTAATTGTTAAATTAACGAGTAAGTAATTCTTATTAGCAGAAAGTTAAGCAAAAACTGCATAAACGCAGTAGTATCGCCTCAAAATAGACACATGTTAATACTCCAAACATTATTTATTAAGGATCAATAATGTGTAGATAATTAAGTGCGGGCCAGCTCACATAATTCATTACAGTGAAACGTATAAATGATACGAATTGTTAGGTTATAATATCACAGTACAAAAGGTACGGTTTCGCCCAGGGCGCCTAAAGAACTCTACCAAACACACAAACCTGACGGGGCCGCATGTGTAAAGCTTTACTGATACGCGGAGAGCAGGCAAATTCCACACCTTCGAGCTTTCACCCGTGCGTTGTGCCTGCCTCGATCGTCCCTCCTCCTCCCACTGTCACTCCGCCCGCCTCCGTCCCGCCCCGCTTCCGGCCCCGCCTCCACGCGCCGCCCCGGTGCGCGTAAGCGCCTAAATTGCGCCGCGGGATCGGCGAAGGCAGGTCGGGCCGCGCAAGCAAGAAATACGGCGCTGCCAACATTCTACAAACAGTTGTTTACAGGCTCCCAATACTTTTAAATCGCAATTTAAACCAGAGACCGAACTCTGATAAAGGAACGGGTTTTTATTTCAGAGACCTCCCATTGTGTCCGAATGACGGTCCGGCGCACCCAGGCTCGACTCCGTGGGCTGTAACGCGCCGTCTGCTCGCGGCGGACCCGTAAGCGAGAACTCAAACAAAGACTGGAAGCAGCGGCGCAACTTATTGGGCACGGTGATGGGGGAAAGAAAGCGGACAAAAATACACTTTACTCAAATAAAATTAAAATCATTTCCATCCAAAATACCCTATTTTAAATGTTTAATGTTGAAGTAAGTGCTTTTTAAGTAAAGGAATGACACTTTCACTTGCGATGCAATTCTTTACGCTCAGTATAGTGCCGGCTGCTTCATGGTCGCCTGGTGGGAGAATACCTGGGTTGGGGAATAACCCCGCTAGTCCGAAATCGGTATAGTTCGATGCCGGACGTCATCCATTCAGTAAAGGATGAACCTATTGCGCCTCCGCAGCAAAAATACATTAGGGGATATAATGACCTAAGCAGTTTGACTTGCGCATATACGAATCATCAATCACTCCGATTCCAGTCGCCTCCTTCCTCTCAGTGGTCTTCCCGCTCGCATTTTGCCTCGGTTTTGCTCCGTAAAAATCTCCATTTTTCCCGCGTTTTACATGGACAATAATATATACAAGAAAATTACAAAATATAGTATATTAGACATCAAAGCATTAAAGACATTTTTCTTTTTCTGTATGTGCTTGAATGTCGAAGCCATAATTGAGTACGTTTGGAAAAAAAAATATAAATTTTGTCCTTTTTTTTTTTTGGCCTTTCGATCCACCGTGCGGGCGTGCCCGGAGAGCGGCGCGGTCCGAGGGCATGATGCCGACGAGGACCAGCCGAAGCATGAAGGTGGTAGGCTGGACGGGGGTTGGCGAGGCGGTCCGGCAAGGGCCGGCGATAATGAATAATCCGGAAGCTCGGAGGAAAGGGCGGCGATGAACGATGAATAATACACGCCCTGATTAAAAAGAGAACGGAGGAAATCTGAAGAGGTTCTTCAGGCGAATGATGGAGATGATGTGAATCGTCGGAGAAAAATGAATAACGAGAAGAGACATGCATCTGTCGTAAACAAGATAAGAATTCCATAATAGGTATTAGCGGAAGCCTGCTCCTATACTCTTATTTTTAAAGCGTTAAAACCATTGTAAATGTCAAAGACAAATGTGTACCGGCTAACAATAGCTGATTAATTATAAGAGGCTATTTGTGACAGCTACTTGCTTAGCTTCATATTACGTACATACACAATTTTGCGGAAGTTGCCTTCCTTAACAGTTAGCTCATTAGTAAATGAGCTTTCTTCATCCTCCTTGGTGGCCCCCCCCCCCGTCGTAATCGGCCTTATGACGGTTCATTTTGTTTCTCAGATCTGTCAAAATGTTTCCTTTTTAGAGTAACTGTCCTCTTACACCAGACGTTTTATATACTAATTCATCTTTTTTGTGTGTGTGTCGTTTTTTTTTTAATTTTTCGCCTGCATGAAATAACAATAGAAATACAGAGGTGAGGCATACCCAGTGCGGAGGGGGCGGCGCGCAAACTGGGAGGCAGGTGACTAAAGGCTCGCGGTGACGACGGAATCATAAGCGTCCCATCGCTGTCCCCTACAGTCCGCGCATATCAATCGTTCTTCGCTAGACGCCCGCAGAGCGCTCCGGCACACGACCTTATTTTACAATAATAAGGCGTGGAGGTCATAACTAGAGGAGGTGGCCCTCCTTGCGTCGTGGTCGTTTTGGGCGGACCGCTTCCGTTCTTCTCTCCGAGGTTCAGCCCCCTCCTCTCCTCCTCCTCCTCTCTTCTGACTACTCAGCTTCGAGCTGGGCGGGGGGTCGAGCGGTTAAGCGGGGCGCCGCCACGCGCACGCCGCGGTCGCCGTAATATTAATTGTACGATGGCGAGTAGGAAAAGAGAAGAAGAGACAACGAGTCGCAACCAGCCCGAACGAACGACGGTGCGCGAGAGTACACATATCAACGGCTTGAAATATGGTTCAGTCGAATGTGGCGGCGGCGGCCGGCATAGCCGCCCGCCCGCTGTTCCTGTCGCGGCCCACAAGATTGCGTTCGCTCCGTCGATCGCTTCCGCCCGCCCTGCGCGACGCGCGCCTTGCAAGCGGTGAGGGTTGGGGTGGGGGAGAAAGGCACGGCGCCGTGGCTTAGTTTTCGTGTGGGAAGTGCTCAAAGATATGTGTTGCTTGGTTCTCGACGCGCCCCGGCTGGGGGTCTTCGGGCGCCACGACGTTCTGGGAAGAGAAAGAGTTGAATGCTATAACCTTCAATACATGTTTTTGTTTTTTTCTTAGATTCGTGTGTTAACTTGCGGCGTGTAAATGCGGTAGAAACCCATCTCAAGCCGATCACTCGTGGTTCGCGAATAAACAAGGGTCGTTATAAAGGTGGCGATTATTTCACGTTTTGAAGAATAGGACAGTGAGCAATTGCGAAAGAACTCTATTTGCAAATAAGTTAACGGTTTGTTAACACACTTTTAATGTTCTTATACACTTACAAAAATAACCTATAGAAATTTTGGTTGATTTGATTTAAAGATTCCGGGCGCCTAACTGACAAAGTTAGATAGTCCCATAAGTGAAGTGCAATAGTTCAAATCCGGGAGGGAACGCTGTGAAGCTTTTCCCGGAGCTGACGAGATCCGGCGCCCGACCTACGTCGACTTGCTAGAGATGTTTTCCGAGCCAGTATCTGCCTATCGAGCGTTGAATATCTTGCTACTGTCGGAAGACTCGAAATCTACGACCTCCTGCGTAAGAGACACTGCAGTGACACCGCCTGAAACCACCTTACCAGTGTTTTCTTCTTCTCGTCTTCTTTCTCTTCCTTCTTCTTCCTTGCTTCCCTCTCTATTAATTATTATATTTATATATTATTATTACATTTTTATTCCGTATTATTATTACATTATTAAATTAATTACATTATTATTATTATTATTATTATTATATTATTATTATTATGCTAACAAAAAGTCAATGCATATCGATGTCAAGGAGCCAGTATGCCAAAGGAACCCAGCAACGCCAACTCAGCGCCGCAACGCTTTCCGTCGCGCGGTCACAGTTCACGTCGACGCCCAAGTACGCACCGGCTTGCGCGACCGACGTTCGGCGTCTCTAGGCGCGCGTGCAACAGTTGGTCCAGCGCGTCTGGGCGCGCGTCGCAGCGCCGCGGCGCCCGCCCCCCCCTCCCGCTCTTCCATCCTCCCACGGCGCCGCGCTGGCCGCCAACGCGCCGGGCGGCGGAACCTGCCCGCGGCTCGCGAAACGCCCCGACTGGGCCGCGACGTAACGCGCCGAAAGACACGGAGAAAACGAACGACGATACTGATCCCGCACATTTTTCTTCTAATTCTTCTTCTCTTCTTCTTCCTTCTTCTTCTTTCTTCTTTTTCTAACTCTTCTACATCTTTATATTCTTCTTCTTTAATAATCTTCTAATTACTTTTCTCAGTTCTTCTACTTCTTCTAATTATTATTTATTATTATTATTATTATTATTTTATGATTATTAATTATTATTATTATTAACGCAATTAGGCATCCCCATTTAGCGCAAGGGCCTCCTGCTGACAGGAAGTGTAATACTTCTTTAATGAAGCTTAGAATTGATGCTGAGGCGGGGGAAAAGGTACGATCACAAATACAACCAATGCTCGAGGCGGGAACGAATCCTTCGACCGCCATCGCCACACAACCACTGCGCTCAGCGATCTCGGCTCCCGGTTTGGCATCACGCACATTAGCAACCTATTTTTCAACAAACAGCAACTAGCATTCAAACACTAAACAAAACAGACACATACGTACTAACACATTTCCAAACATTAACAACAACAAAAATCTTCACCTATCTATACTTGCGATTGTGCAACTCTACGGGAGCTTGGAACGTCACCAAGTTGAAACGAACTAATTTTCGTAAAACGCTCACATAGCCAGACAGATAAAGACCAGTTTTTTTGCAAACAAACAAAAAAAAAAACGCCAGTTTGTCGGATGGTAATGAAGCAAAAAATACCGCCGCCGCTCTCCGCGTCAATTTCGGCGACTGCGCTGCCAGTGTGGGCGAGGCGCCATGAAAATCACACCGGTCGGAACGGCATGGAACGGGCCCGCGACGCTCGAGACTCTTTCCGCGCCTGTGCCCGTTCATTATTACCATATTTATATTTAACCGGAGGGCGCCGCCCACTCGGGGAGAAGAGCGCGTCAATGTACGTGCCTTGCCCACTTCGAACTGGAACGTGAAAAGCAACAAGAAGATCTATCGCATACGATCATCCACTATTGTCCAATAATCGCTAAACCAGAAAGATAGTTGAGTATGTACGTTAAATTATTGTGCGAGACAAAGTATATTTTGTTTAGCTCATGATTTCTTCGTTGCGCACGCTATTAGTATAGTTGTCCTGATTGAGTACCATTATGTGACTATTTTCCCAAGTTTCGCCAGTACAGCTCATGGCCAAAAGATAAAAAAACTTCATTTGATATGTCGTCGCCATGGGTTAGCAGTGTTTTCATTGATCGATTGACTGATAGAGTGACACGTACCAGCATCTGTAGTCCTGTCCGCCTGCCCAGAAGACCCGATATATTACCTCTCTATTCGTCTACTCGAGAAACTCAATTCGCCCTAGCCCACCCTCTCATCTCGCGCTACCCGTCCCTCTCCCGGACCTTGCTCCTCTAATCGCCGGCCGATCCCGCATCCCCGTTCCATTCCTGCCAGTCACCTACCCACGCCTCCATTCGCCTACCAGACCCTCTTCCGCACGCCCCTTCCATTCGCCGCCGTTCCCTCCATTTGTGTCCGCCCTCCCCGATCCGCGGCCCGCACCCTCGTGCATCTCGCAAGGTCGCGAGAGGAAGCGACCGGAAGGAGCCTGGCGTTTCGAGGCCGGAATCTCGCGAAATGAAGGAGGTCCTGCTACCGAGAGAAGCCGGGAATACGCAGAAGCGTTTTTCCGTTTGGTTGAAGGCTAATTGCAAGCCCCGACCCGCCGCAGCTGGAGCGATGCTCTGTGATTCACGCGCAACGTTAGCAAGAGACGTTGCACGCCCCACCGATTTCGTAAGAGGACGCACAAAAAGTACACTTGGAGAATGGACTTCATGTATCACAAAGTACTGCATTAACATAAAAGTAGATTCACCAAATAATAAGTAAAAGAAATTCCAGTTAAACGAAAGAGAGAGAGGACGAATAGAAGGTTTTTTGGTGGCCGTTTTGGGGTGAGTAATACTTGAGCGTACCAGAAAGACAATGACACACACTTCCCTGTATTAAAAAACTACAGTTGAGAGAGAGAGAGAGCACCACACCCTGCGTTTTTATTACACCTACAAAATATTTTCTACACAATATTTGATATACTTCCTTATGCGATAATAATGACTTCACGACAATGTGCCTCTAAAGTGATGGTTTTAATTTTTAAAAAAAGTGACCACTCAAAAGACTTCGCAGAATACGACAACGTTCAATTGTTTGATAAAACAAGCCTCCCCCTCCTCATCACATATATATACCGAATTGTAAAATTACACGTATAGTTACTGTTCCAGTGAACAGTTCGTCACATTTTGGTCCTCTAGCATGGCCCTTTACTCTTCACCATGTTGTCCAAATTCTTTCTGGTCGCTGATTCTGACGAGTTACTCACTTTATCGACTCCAGCTGCAAGCAAGTATGCGCTGCCAAACTCCCTATGCCAACTCAATGTGAAAGACCTCTGGATTGTTTCAAAGTTTACAATACATAAGTACATACCATTAATCTCCAAAAGTAAGTGCCTTGTGTTAGGTGAACCGCAGTTGTGGCTGCGCTCACGAAGTGGCACGGGGCGCGTCGGCCAGAAAATGTGTTTTCGAGTTGTGTTTACATATGAGGTAATCACATTCTTATGATTAGCAGACACAACGAACTATTGACTTTGAGAGGAAACTGTACTCCTTTTGTCTCCAAGCCTTACTCGTCCGTAATGAGGCCACACCGCCCGTACGTGCGATGCTAGGCATGAGAGAAACAACCAACTGGCGTACGCCCGACCTTCATCACAGGAGCTGGAGGTCGCGCGGGCGGGGGGAGGTGGGGTGGATGTGGTGAGTCGCAGTGGGCTTGAGTGGGGCTGGCGGGGGAAGGGGGGAGGAAGGGCTGGCGCTGCTGGGTCGAACAGGTCTACGCGGCAACATTGAATTAAAGGACGCAGTGGACGGGGTCACCCGCGCGCGGCTACCGGCAGGCAAAATCGGTTCCAGCCGGTTCGCCGCCGCGCTCTGCGTGCCACGCCCTGACACACACCTTCGGCAGGCGCCGACTCCCTGGGGTCAATGGGCTCGCCGCAGACGGGTCTTCCCTCCGCTGCCGACCAGCGAAAGGAGCATTTCCAGCGTTTGTGAAATTCTCCGTAAAACCATCGAATTCGAGCAGCAATTCCTACGGATATTCGCGACTGGCGTAAGGGCTAATTCTGATGTTTAGCTAATGAATCGTCATGGGGCACAAAAAGCCACAAACTCTGTTTCTTAGAATTTACACAATTTAGACGCTTTTAAATGCTTTCAGAGCTGTATTGCGGACGGAAATTGTCAAGGTGAGCCCATTGCAGCTTACAAATGGTTACAATTTTTTTTTTGTTGCGTGAAAAATTATACGCACTTGAACGTGAAAACTAAAACGTAGAATGTAAATGTTACCTTAGAAAGTGTTTCGATAATAATTAGATGCTAGTAAGTAACAGCAAAGGTTTTCAGATAATCACACTAATAATATTACATTATGCATATTCACACTACCTTACGTATAATTGAAAATCAACGAATACTAATTTTCATGTCAATCTAACATATCATAATTCAAACGCCCCCCCCCCTACGCGCATGTCAGTAATGAAATGGAAAACAACTTAGCAACTGTAACCACGGCGATCTTCCTTCGGAACTTCGTTTACTACAAGAACAGAGGGCGGCGGCCGGAAGACCCAACCAAGGAGGCGCCACAGCGTTCTATTCACGAACGCTCATCCAACGAAGAACCTGCGGGAATGATTCCCTACTCTTTTTCCTTCCTTCGGCGGCGGAGGCCGGCGAGGAGGAAAATAGCTTTCGAGAAAAAAATAACTTTTGAATAATGCTAGGATATGTCGCACGAACGGCCACCGACCGGTTAATGGCGAAGCCTGTGGCGGCGGCGGCGGGTAGTGCAGGCGTTTTTTCGCAAGCGACTTACTGAGTGCCGCGACAGGACGTCGAGGCTTGGGACGGGGACGGGGGACGGGGGGGGGGCCCTCGAGGTCTTGCGACTAAAAAAGGGGCCCCCAGCCCCGGCGAGGTGTCGCTTCTCCGCCCGCCTTCCTGTCCCAGCCCCCATCTACGTCACGCACGCCCAAACACCGGAGCCTGCGACTTGCGCCTGGCGACAGGATTTCGAATTCTGTAGCGTATTCATTTACCACCAGAATAACCTGAAACACCGTAATAAAGTGACGTGGTTTGCAGAAAAGATTCAGTCTGCAATACATCTTCAATTATACAATGTTCAAGTAATTTTGTAAGTTCAAGTGATTTGTAAAGTTTGTAGATTTTTGTATAGTTGTTAAGTTTTCTGTAATGTTAATTAGTGTATTCTGCCACCGCCCAGTTCTCACACTTCATTGCAGAATTATTATAAATCTAAATCTAATATTTAATTTTGCTCCTGCTCGTTGTACAAGTGTGTGAGTGAACATTTACACGCGTACAATATCTGTTTTTCACAGCATTTTTTTAACATCTTACAGATGGTACCACTTGTCATCGAACATGGATAACATAGGCTGATTAGAGAATACGATTAAATCTGTAGATACACGATAGACATCTGTAAAGGTAACGTTCTGCTAACAATAGAATTACTTTACTATTCGTATATTATTGTGGAATGATAATATACGGGACTAACCAAATAAAAGTAGGGCGGACACCTTGGCAATGAGAACACGGCCACTGACTTAGTTTTGCAACGCCGGAAAAACAAGCCTGTATATTACTAAGTAGTAGATTTCAATGCAGATTATATTTATTGGTTTCATTTACTTTTACTTGCCAATAATATTATACACACTCCTTTGCAAGTTTTTTGAAGAAACTACTATAACCAATGTTATAATCCAGAAAAATACCTCAATGCTTCTTTTTTGTTTTCGACGGTGAGATGTACCAACTCGACAAACCATTTGCTACGTGGAAACTACAATGTCCACATATTACAGCTATATTTAATTCCGAGGGCCGGACTCCAAGAACAAGTGCCCCTAGGCAACAAACAGTTTGAGTCCACTCGTTTTAGTAATTGAACAAAAAACGAAATTAAATAGGGGCAAAATATCCTTATTTGACGTTATTTAAATACTTAATGTTTTTCATAATATCTACTTTTACATTTATTCACAATTTCAGCAATCCAAATTTTTTAAAATATCAATTTAAACAAAACAGAATATCTAGTCAAATATTGCTTATACATATTTATACACTAAAAAAGTTACTGGCGTTCTTATTGTATTTTATTCGTATCATCTGGGGCTCCCTAGTCTCGCTGCCTGATTTGTCAAGTAAAAAAAAAAACAAAAACAAAAAAAAACATGTCACACGTTTCTGATTGAACGCTGCTCTGTCCCGGGGCGCCATAACCTCAAATCGTGTTCTGCCAGCACTCCACTGCCGCCACCACCACCACCGCCGCCGCCGCCACTGCCTGCGGCAGCGTTTCCGGCGCTCGTGTGAATGGAGCCTCGTCTGCGCCCGCCCTTCCCTCCCGCGCCCCGCGGCGTCTGGCGCGGAGGGCCGCACCCCGCGCTTCCCACGTGACCCGCGCCGCGCCGCGACGTCCTTTGCAGCCGCGTGCGGCCGTGACTCACATCACCCGCACCGCCCTCTCCCCCCCCCCTTCGACTACAGCGACCGCTCGCAGGTGCACTTGCTCTCATCGAGATTCTTTTTTCGCATTCGTCTAACGAGAGGGGGAGAATGGTCGATAAGGGTAAACGGTGGGGAAAAGAGAAACTCACTATGCATAAAAGGGAATGAACGTGATTGTATAGAAAATTCGAAATATTAGTTTGAACTGATGTCTGATTAAGTAAATTACGGTTCAGTTATGTAATAAACGACCACAATGCTACAGCAAGCTGAATACCTGTTTGGGCCATTTTTTACGAACTGGATGAAGATTGTATAGCACGATGCCTGTATGTAGCATGTTGTTGGGTACAAACTAGCAGTTTTCTTAGTTTGTGTTCCCCTATCTACACCGAAAGGAGTTTTACGGAACGAGAGGTACTGAATAAAGCTTGTTATTGATGGTATTGGGAGGAGAAAATGGAGGAACAAAACAATTCAACCACTTCGCCAGCCAGTACATTTTACGAAGAGAAAGTTCCCCAGACCTGTAACATAAGGGTCTACTTGTTGAAGCAGCATCAGAAATATGGACCTATGTATTCAGTTTAGGGTATTGTGCCACCGATGCGTTAGAGATTAGTGACATTAGTTGGACTCACGAAAAAATGTGAATTCAAAAACCCTCAATAAATTCATGATATATTTCAATAAATCGAGTCACATGAAGGAATATCTCCTTACTCACCAGCGACAATAGTTGCGTTTCGGGGCAATTAACAACCCAAATGTTTTCCCGTCCTGTCGAATAAAAATCCACTTATGCTACCAAGAAAAGTGGTTACGAAAGATTTCGGCCGAACCCTGGTCTCACACCTCGTCCCATAACGCCATGTTCCAAGCAGAGTTCTACGCACTCCTCGCCAGTCGCCGGACGACCTTCCCGGAACAGCCGACGAGCGGCGGGCGGGTCCCGAGCAGGTCTGCCAACCGCGCTCCGCCCGCTAACGGGTTTCGCGCGTTGCGAAAGCCCCGCGCGCGGACCTCAACGTATTATTAGGTAGTTTGCGCCACCTCGAACGTTAAAGCACTATCGATCTTCTGCTCACGCGCAGTTCAAGTTTCGCACCAATTTGGTGCATCTGCGCACGCGCAGAAGATCGATATGTCTGGCGCTAACGCTGGCACAAACTCCTGTTGTCTGGGGGGCAGCACCGCCTACGCGCGAGAGATTTCTCTCTTGAGGTCTCGCGGGTGTCCGGTCGTCATGAGCTAGCAGACGCGAGGTAATAGAATCAAAGAAGATGAGAACACGAAGAATCGAATGGTTACGAACCAACAATGCTATTCTCAAGACGCATGCATGCAGACTAATGCCCAACGAAATAACAATGACACATTTGATACACGAACAAACGATACGTAGTATTAATGCTGATAAATGGCAAGTGAAACAATTTTTTTAAAGTATAGTATGATACATTAATTATTAACGCACCAGTGACCCTTGCGAGGCGGTCTTTTAATAATATTGGGAAGTACATAAGCTGCACGTCTTTGACTTGTGCAACAAACCAAAGGGCAAAACGTAACCTACGTAAGTAGTTGGCGATTTGGTCGGCAACCTAACAAACAGGATTATACTTTTATGTTTGGTGGTGTTAATGTTTCTTCGCCTTGCTGACTCATTCGCACACTCAAAACTTGCACTTAACACTAATTAGTACACTATTTAAACTACACAATACGTCATGGTGCCTCACTTTGCTAATATTAATAATTGCTAATAATAATTGTCGGTCTCTGCCGGGCCCCGGTTCGTCTCCGACCGTTGGTGCCTCCGCGTCGACTGTCGGAGGTTCTTTCCCGCGGAAGAAAAGGCGGTGTCCATTGCGCCGCCGCATGCCATTGGCGAACCCGAGTCGCGTCGGTCACGCGAGCCAAGAGCCCCGCGCCGGCGATATTAACCTATCGGTTTTCAGCCCTTGTTCGCTTTATAACCGGTCTCGAATGCGTCCAGAGCACAAAGGATGTCCGCGGATGTTTATGACGTCGCGTCGCGTTGGGTCTCTCGGGCCCTCTGCAGCCCCGGGTATCTTCGCTCGCGCTCTGATTCGCCCAATGAAATGCTCTCTGTACACTCTCGCGCAAAGAGAAATTCGCAATTGCAGACAACCGTGCATTGTTCATAACTTTACTGTCCCATAGAGATATCAAATACAGAAAAATTAACAAGTGTGCAAAAATTAAGTATTAAAAATAAATACACAGATTGGTGTAAACATCCCAATTTTACTAGAGTTAAATTTGCTACGACAGTCTTCGAGAGCAAATAATACAAAATACCTTCGCTAAAAAGTATTGCGCCTTCAGAATGACAACCATTAATCAGTAATCAATGTAGTACAGTGCTCGTATGTCGTAATACATTTCGTATTAATTGTTTAGAAATTTTATTAATGAGTTTTTAAGAAATAAATATCGTATAAGCATAAAATTTTTATTCGAGGCAAATAATTGTACCAAATGTATATATCAAAAAATCAAGTTTCGGACGGGCCCTTTCCAAGTGCAGTACATCCTCGTGTGCACGTACTCGCTTGAGAATTTCTCAGAAACACGAACAAAACGAGTGTCCTCAGCAAGGAAACCTAGTAACAAGGATATATAACACGATCGAATCGAATTTTTATAACACGAACACCGATTTTACAGGACCCTTCGAATTAGTGTTAACGAGAGTTGAATTGAATTGAATTAATGCATTTTACGTGGCGAGACTCAGGCCATGAGGCCTGCTCTTCCGTCTGACCACGTACATTTTGCTACGCTCCTTTCACCAACTAGCAGAGATAGGGGACATTTCTTGGGCGACGAAACAGGCGATTTGAATTTAGCTCAGGTGTCATTTAGGCTTGAGGATCTTTCACGTGCAAGTAAACTTACTAACACGGGACAGCCGGCTTTACTTCCACACCGAAGGAAGGCGTACGAAGGATTTTTTCACCTTCAAAAATCCGCGGCTTCGATCGGTTTTGAACCGCCAACTTGGGTCGAACAGTCCGATACGCTAACCGTTAAACCATCGCCGAGTTGAGCGTTGACCGTGTTTCTAGAAAATTTCAAAAAAATATCGCTGGAGCTCTCGCTGGCAACGCTGCTGCGCTCTCTTCGCACAGGTGCACGGCGGCCTTCGGGCGTCCGCGAGTTGCCTGTCGCCGGCGCGCTTCGCGACGAGTGACAACTGCTGCTGGGCAGCGGGGAGCCCGCCGCTGCCAGCCTCGCCCGCAGCGTCCACGTTGCGCCGGCGGCGCGAGGCGCGACGCGCAAAAAACGGGAGCGGAGCGGTGGCGTGTGGTTGCGGTGATGATGGCAGCGGGATTGCTGGTAGAGATGGAGGGTAGCAGCGGTGAGTGGAGCGACGGGAGGAGTAGGGTATTGTCGGGGCGGCGGCACCTGGCAGGGGCCACGGCGGGGAGCGGGGGCGGCAGAATGCGGGCAGGAGGCGGCGGGGCGGCGGGCGTGCTGCGGGGGCGGGCAGCGGAGGCAGCGAGCAGCGGGGGAGGGGGGAGCCGAGGGAGGGCGGGGGAAGTGGGCGGTGGCGGGGACGGCGACGGTGCAAGAAGCTGCAGAACCAATGCGAATGCGGTCCTCGTGCGTTACTCACACATGGCGCTACGGCAACGTCTGTTGTTCCAGCGTCCTGGTCGGAAAACGCAACGCGATTGGACCTGTATGTCGTTAGCGTGCTGTTCCAGCTAGTTTTCTAGGGTGATGGTGATAGCAATGGTAAGAACAAATACGGGAGCCCTATCAATTCCGGGAACCAAACCCATCCCCCGCCCTCACACACAAGTTAAAACGGGGAGTTGTTTCGGCCAGCAGTTGGCTGCTCTGGCAGGCGCTCGTCGCAACGGTCATACCGCGGATTTAGTGGGTTCCCTTACATGGCCGCGCGGCCGGAGCGTCGTGCCTCGTGCTTTTGTCCGCGCGGCCTCCTGGAGCGCGCGGAATCCGTCACGGCGCCGACAGCTGCCGGTCGCGGCCGGGCCCCGGACGGAGGCGTCTCCGAGGCGCACACTGGGCCGAACTCGCACCACTGGCGCCCAACCAAACCTACGGTCGATTCGAGTTAGTAAGTGGTGTGCATGTTTTTATAGCGGTGATTTTTTCCTCGCTGGATGATGATATTCGGCTCCAACCTACACGTCGACTCGTGGGGTTTTCCCCAGACAGGTATCTCACATCAGCGGGGCACCGCCTCAGCCGAGACATGCTCCATGCTCACATGTGAGGTAGTGTAGTGCATGTGAGTGTAATTGTATGGAAGGTAGGGGTGAGGATAGAGCAAGAAAGATGAAGGAAAGATCGCGTCTTTTTCATAGGGTACTAAACCGGTATTCGCGTGGTGTAGAAAGAAGAAACCATGAAAATATATCAGAGTAGCTGGCCGCTAGGATTCTATTTTAGACAATGAATTCCATCCAGCTATCAAGCTAGTGTCGAAAATCCTGACACCGTTCGGGGTAGAACCGAAGGACCTCCTCGTCTCACGCGCCGTTTTGATATAAATTGATGCCCTGAGCCATCTAAGCCGGTCCACGTCTGATCAAGTTGTTATCCAACAAAATTTTAATCACCTTATAGGGGCGTAAAGAGCCCTCGCTTTGATTGGCAAAGAGAAAGGAAAGAGGAAAGAAAAAGGACGGAAGGGAGAAAGAAAGGAAAGAAATTGGCCGGATCTTCACAGACGCGCGTTTCCGAAATTCGTTCAATTTTTTTTTATCTTGTGCATGTACAGTTATAAGATAAATTCCTCGAACAAGTAAACGGGTCCACATTTCAGTGAGCAAATCCCATGATCTATACCGTATCGTAAAGTTATTAATCGTCGTATGGATATTTTATTTCTTCGTATTTATATCAGATTATTTATTTTTATTTCTCGTTGCAGTGGGTATCAGAAACACAAGAAATACGCTACGCTATGCAGTTAGCAGCTGTTTCCGACCACTGCGCTTCCACGTGTGACCGAGGAGAATGAGGGAACCAGAGGCGGGCGACGTCCGGAACAGCAAGCACAAGGCGTGCAAAATCCCCAATCCGTTTGCTTCCAACAAAGCGAACCGAAATCTAAGACGTTCCTCTACTTGCATTGTTTACACGCTGTTTATTAACTGAACTGTAAGATCTTGTTTCAACGTCTCGTTCGTGCTGATTAAACATTACACAATGGTGGACCAATACTTGTTGAAGTTGAAACCTGTAAGTTGAAACCTTAAACGTGACCCTTCCATATATTATCATTTACATTAATTTAAATGTGCAGTTTAGAATGGATAAAATGTGTGGAAATGTCCAATTATTTCAGTGACTACAATATACAATAACTTCATACAAATCTTTGAAAATGTTATAACTACGGAAATATAAATCCTTTGTCAAAAATAACTCTTTGGAGACAAATACATGAGAACATTGGTACTGCTGTTTTATTTTTGACAAAGAAACATAGCGTGGTCTTGGAATTAATATTGGAAGAGTTATAACGGGTGAATAGTGACAGCTATTGTAGTTCGCTATCGTTCTATTGGACTTTAAAGTGAGTGTTCGAGTGAGAAACAAAGCAATTTTGGAAATTAGATGTGGCAAATGTATGTAATAATGTTATTTCGATTAAAATAGCAGGGAACATCGTTTATTCCTTAATACAGTAGTATCGTTTAGCGTCTGTCTTGGCAACGGGAGCTATTCAACTTATTCGTGAAGGAGAAGGCAACGCTCGGCAAGGTGAAGTGAAGGGGTGAATTAGCAGAAGAATGTGCACAAGTGAATGTCAGGACGAGAAGTTCACGGCCTTGATCACAACCGGTCAGATCGTTCATGTCTGACGACAGAGCAGAGGTACCCTCTCTGAAAAGATTAATAGGAAACGCGGACACTGTCGCCAAACATCTTTTTCTAGGCCAAGGTCGATCAATTTACATTGTGACGTCGCTCATCGATTGATCGCGTCTTTCATTTACGCAAAGGTCACGGGCACTCGGCCATCCCTTAGCCCACTTCGCGACTGGTTGAGAGAGGCAACGAAGAGAGCACGGGAAAAGAAGACAATATCAGACGACGCACATATCCAAAGTGAAGCTGGACAAGGGTGCTGGTGACAGAGAGGGGGGGAGAGAACAAAATGAAGATTAAAGTACGTGCATGAAGGAATGGAATGAGAAAAAAGTAACGAAGACTCACTGCAGATGAAATCGCCTTGTATTTAATCTAAAAAAGAATATGTATATTTTCCAATGTTGACTCGCAGGTAACAGTATTAGTAGAAACGTGTTCGTTAAAAGTTATCCCGGCTTATCCAACACGCCCAAACACGACCCAATGAATCACTGTCAAACGGCCGAATATCAGTCACACTGATGCCAAACAATACGACGTCGTACTGAGAGGCGAAACGTTCCCATTGACTGAATTAGTTGCTTTATTTGGAACCTCCATGCAGAACACCTGGCAGGACAAGCACGAGCGGTGGCTTCTCCCAGTGGTAGTCACGGAGCGGAAAGAAAACGGGCGAGTCCGCGTGCATACCAACAGGCCGCTGGAATCTGCAGCGACAACCACGACTCTGGCGGCGGCGGCGGCTGGTGCAACGGGAAGGGCACCTACTGTCCGCGCCTGCCAGTTCGCTCACCGTGGCGGCGGCGGCACGGCTGGAAGGCCGGCCGATAATTAAGCCCCTCTCACGGTCGGTCACCCGCGCGCATCAGCTGGCAGCGTGCCTTGTTTTTATTCGTCGTCGTCGTCGTCGCTGCCCCGCGCCGCGCTGCTCAGCGCCCAGCCTCGTCCCCGCGGTCGAGTCACGCTAGCTTAATTCACAGAGCCCCCCCCTTCCTATCTTGATTGGTGCTTAATGATATTCCTTCAGGCTCTCGTCGAAGTGTCCGACCGGCGCATGCCATACGCGCAGCCGCCGCCTCCCGACCCTGACACAGCTCAACGTTCCTTCCTGCTTCGCCGGCGCGGCAGAGGCGCCACGCGCTTCCCGATTAAGATTAAGGCTTCCGCCGCTGGCGTTTAAAATATTGTGCGCAGCCCGTCCCATTCGGCCGGTCCTCTCTGCTCATTAGAGCCTGGCCCACGAACCGCCGCCACCGGCCCCACCCCCGCCTGACCCACGCCCCTCACCGAAGCCCCGGCACAATGCATAATTACAGCCCGCTCTTTATTCCCCCAAATTGCGTCATTACGCCAGCGGCGTTACACGGCTTTCAGCGGGCATAATCAAGATGCACGGTAATTAGTGCGAGTGTGTATGTGAGTAACGCAGTCTTGTTTTACATCCGGCGGTGGGAGGTGCGGGAGAGAGCTGGCGCGCGTCGTGACGGGCGGCGATTTCAATCGGGTGCGTTATGGCGCAAGCGGAATTCAACAAGAGAGGCCACGCGCGCCAGCACTCGGCACGGGATAAAATCGCCTCGCGATGCAGCGGACGATGCCGGGGGGGGAGGCGACATCTGCGCGATGACAACACGTGAACAAAATGGCTGCGCGCCCCGCGAGAGCCGGGCGAGGCGTCGGACTGCTGCTTCGAGAAGGGAGAGGGGAGGCAGACTGGCCTCCGGTGTTACCTGTAATTTGAGTGGCTTGTTCAGGATGCGGGAGATAACTTTGTGACGGGTACGCGCGTTTCGTAGGCGTTGCGAGGAGGGGGAAAAATTGTGGCCAGACGAGACCGAGAGGTGACAGCGATGGATTGCATCTGTGTGCACAGCATATCGAACAAGTAGACAGACAGTGCTCTGTATGAGACCGGGTATCAAAATGGTCTTTGAAAGCGAAATTAATAAGAATGGAAATTTTATTTCATTGTAAGAGGGAAGATGAAAATTAAACATTCAAATTCGGAATTTGCATTTAGTGTTTTAAAACGATGTACATGGATATGAAATTTTATATTCCTTGTAATTAAAATGTATTTTTAAGAGCAATTAGGATATTCACATGGGAATTGCCGTTGGGTATTTAACTTAGGGATTTGCGCATTAACTACAATTAAACATAGGTCGAGATAGTAGTTTCCCGGAAAATTTGGCTTCACTGAATAAAAATACGATTTACTGTCTGCAAATCCGATGGTCTTTTCTCAGTGTATTTTTATTCTTACTCATTTTATTAAAACAAATAGCACATAACTTACCCATTTTGAATCGAAGCCATACACTAGAATCATAGGCTACCATATTATTTTATTCTCATGTTTCGAAGATTCGGCCTTAATCCATTACAGTGGTTGGCCGTGATGGTTCTCAGGGTTGGTACTCACCTGTAAACAAGAAAAAACATGTTACACTAAGTTGACGAGAGCGTTCATCACTTACCGTGAACACATACAAGATAAATAACGAAGATAGAACCTTACATCCGGGGAAAGATAAACTCTGTGTTATTGCAGTTCACAGAGCTTAAAATCTCGCTTCCTCCTCTGTTGATAATTTATTACGTTAAAGCTCCCTCTGACGAAGCGATGAATAATTTCTTTTCCAGTAAGTGACTTACACTTAAAGACTAACAATACGTATATTACTCATTTCCATACTGCATATTTAGCAAGCAAAGATATCCATACAAAATTATATTTTTGCTAGGCGATTATTGTCACGCAAAGCAAGCATTTAAATCACACTTTAATTCACGGTATTAAGGCAAAAATACTCCACGTAATATACATTATTTTGTGCTTGCCTACATTTACTATTTCTCACCAACATGCGGATATCAGTTACTTTTTTCTTGACAAAGAGAATTTAGAAACCATCCCAAGTAGGTGCTTTCCTCGCGATTGGTGCACAAACAATGGCATTTTTAAGTAACTTGACTTTAAGGGGAAGGATACATTCAAAGCGGAAAAGGACTGTACAAAAAGTACTGTACGGGTAACACACTTATTCAAAATATTTTAGGCTACACTATCAATTGTCTTGGTTTATACAAATATTTGTCTAATAAAATTTCAAATTACATATTACTTCTGTTTTCCTTACAGGGGTCTGTTCCTGGTGAGTTCACGCCAGCAACTGTGCACAATAAATGAGTTTGTAAAACATAGATGTTTTTAAACATACATTTACAAAACCCTTTTTTTTTAAACCTTGATGTTTTGCCGTTTTCTACGTTTTGTTTGTCAAGAAGTCCCATTATCACAGTTTTGAATAGTTAGAACATGTCTTCCTGCAGTGTTTTGTTATTATTGTTTTGACTTTAAGATAATTAAATCTTAATTATAAATTAATGAAACAAGGCAATTGTTAAATCGAAGTCCCCCCAGGGCCTATGCTGATATTGGTGATCTATAATAAACCTGGTAGCTGCTAAGCCTGCCCAAACATTGATGCTAAAAAACCATCAACGATTAAAAATATGAATATTTTGCGGGCGATGTATCATTAAAATGGAAGTTTTAAAACATCATCCCTACAGTGTACTACTGCAGTTGCACCGGGAAACGCACGTGAACAGAGAGAGCAACGCGCTCCCATCCGAGAAGCAACTCCATCGCTCGCACATGCGCACGCCCTCAGCGCAGCGAGCAGAACTAACAAGCACCACCCCTTGCCCCCCCTCTCCCCTCTCCC
>BOPP01000016.1:5986158-5997059 GCA_017312745.1 Gryllus bimaculatus
CCCCTCCTCCGCACTCTACTCCACGAACCCCCGTTTTCACCGCCGAATCTCGCCCGCTCCACCATGTCGCCCCGCCTTAGCACGCTTTACCCTCCGGCACTCCCCTGCGGCAGCGCATCACTGGGCTCGCGTGCACCAACAAGCCACCCATCACACACACACACCCCACAACGCCCACACACACACCAACGCGGCGCCGCTTCCTCCTGTCGCCCACTTGCCTTCGCCCTGCCGTCGCGCCGTCTTTCCCCGGCGCATGCGCGCCGTCCCCCGCGCGCTCGCACCACGCACGCAGTGTGCGACTCTTCTCTTAATCACTCAACACATTTACAATCCTAGCTAATCCACACACTGCTCTGCGCGTGTTATTTCTGTAACTTTAACATCTAAGTTCTCGAGAGCATCTCAATGGCGTATGTTCAGCCCATGGAGAAACGCTTCCAAAAAGCTCACCAACTCTTTAAAGTGTTCCTTCTCCTATCCCGCAAGTAGGCAAGGCGAATCGAAAAAAATCTTGGAGAAATGTTTGAGAGAACTTTTGAAAATGTTTGAGATCTTGTGTAAAGCGTACCCCGCCAAATCAAACTTTCGAACTCGCAGGTCTTTGACGTTAGTTCTGATGGGGTTAACTCAGCTCTCTGGACGGACAGTTTGCTCCCAGGTTGCAACCCTCGCGTTCCTCCAAAGCCCCTTATGCTGGCCTTCACATTGCAATTCTTACGCGTCTTCCACCGCAAGCTACCTTTTCCTCAATCTTGTTTGTCTTGCTTTCTTCCCGCCGGTCATCTTTACATTAGCAAGAGCAAGGAGGGGCAATATATTTGCCCAGAAAGAATTCTGAGCAAATCATTTCCGGAAGATGCTGCGTCGCCATCGTTTTCAGTCGGACATATTTGTTGCCCCCGTATTTCGTGACGGGCCGCGAGGGAAACAGTGGCGCCTAAGAACTTCAACCAGTGTAGGTTCCTACTTCACTCATCCCCATCTCGCTGCACATATACATGGACAGCTCCAGGACAGCATCTTACGAGGTCCGCACTTTCACATGTGGTCTCAAAATCGAGGGTCATGGCAAAATAAACGCCACCACAGATTGTTAGGACGTGCCCGTGACGAATTTTAAGAAGGACAGGTAAACAGGGGGCGTTGTCGCGAATTAGGTAGAAGTGTTTAAAATACTTTTCATCCAACAACAGCAAATGACTGTTTCGTGATCTCTCTTTCGATTCCCGAGTGAAGATGCGCAAAGAGTTTTTATTTTGATAAAATGTCGCCCACTTAACACTATTCGGTCAACACTGAAGTCCTTTAAAAATACCATCGAATTTCCTCTACAACGTTCCCGAGATGTACTTTAATAGGAGTAATCTTAAAATGTTATTTAAAAATTAGATTGTATATCTTAATTTTTAACGTTTAATATAGTCACAATCCACCCATTAATCCAGTCCCCTGGCAAATCTACTGGCTGACGTAGAAAACCTTTTGAACAGCTTCCTCGATTAATGCAACCATCAGAGTGATACTATTTATTACTAACTTTTAATATGTCGCGTTAAAAACCTCTTCTCGACCAACCGCTCCTTGTAATATTAAAACTGAGAAAATTCTTACCTAATACGTACCTCACCCTCGTACGTATTCTCCTCCTCAGGCTCTGCAACGTGACGCTGCGGCCGGGGTCATTTGGCTTGCCAATATCTGCGCTCCATGGCTTCAATCAGAGTCTCCAGTCCCCAGCAACAACCGGCAATATCTTTCCGAGGGTGGAAAACACGGGACACAAATTAACTGTTTTTCCTATCCCTGGGAGAATATCGTAGCAAGACATAGTGGGCCCTGGCCCGCACCATTGCCAGTAATATGCATTTGCCCCGTACATGTTGGCTGTCAGTTGGCAACCATCTTTTCTTGTCGGACATAAGTATTTTTGCATCAACGCACGCATCTGCGTGCTGTGTCTGGCAAGAGTGTATTGACAGGCCCCAGCGCTTAAGGCATAGAGTAGAGCGGCTTGATTACATGTTGCGATTTTTGTTGCCACGCGCTCGTCATCGGCACTCACACACACTCTCGAGCCATCACCGTTTGCCCCTTTTCCATACAAGCGCACAGGAACTACAATTGGGGTGGGGGTGGATTAGAGCGGACAGTGTCGGAGTTCAAGGCGGCCGGCAGGCTGAAGCTAGGAGACTGGAATGCACCACCGGCGCGCTGTCCTGTTGCACATAGGCTGCAAGGGAGCGGTGGCGGCGCCTGACGGCTGCCTTCGCCTCAACTAAACACTACACCTGCGGTTTGTTATCGGCTGTGAATACAAACACACTCACAGTATTACAGATAATTGACTCTCTTTACAGGACGCTCCACGGCCCACGCTACGCTTCTGAGAGTAATATTATTGTGTTATCATATAAAATATAATTTTATATGTGTCAGAATCACTTCTTCTTTCAAAAGATTGTTTGTGAGTGTGTCAATAAGAGTGAGTATGCCTACTTCTAGGACACGAGTCTACACGCGGTTCTTGGTGTGTGGACTTCATTATGAGTTTGGGTTATTCAGTACAATAAACTCGGAGCTGATGAATTAATCGGAAAGTACTGTATGATTCTTGCAAAAATACTTAGAATCTTGCAAATTAAAATTTTAATGTGAATGGATTCTTCATAATCAAATCTGAAAGGCAACATGTCGAGTACAGAAAATAAATTATTTTATAAAAGAAAGGCCAGCACTTCGATAGCACTCGCAAGCTCAGTTTCCACACAAAAATATATTTCTACTTCTCACAGAAAATATTTTTTGGGTTTTCTGAAATATCCTTTCCAGAAATAATATAAACCTTGATTGAAATTTGAGACAATCTATTTCTCTCATTCTCTGCCAGTTGCTTTCAGTCACTTTAAGTCTAAGAATAGACTAGAGTTTGAAATAAGTCATACTTGTCCCGAGTTATATGTCTTACAGTGCGTCGAAATGTCTAGGGTGTACATTTCTTTTCTAATACAACACGTGAATTACTATACAAAGGTGTAAAAAAATTACTAGTATAGCGTTGTTTGGTAAGAGCAATTTTATTTATCAATGTCTTTCGTTTCTACTAATCACGAATACTCAGTTTGTTGTTCTCACTCCGTTGATTTGAACTAAGTACCCCTTTATCTGACGAAGAGAGTGACACTCTTGAGACATTTGAATATCCTAAAATGACATTTTACATCTCCTTTCATTAACGAATCATTTTTGGAACCCTAGACACTTCGACAAAGACCTGTTATTTCAATTGTCAACTAGTTACTTTTCCAAAGATTCGAAGCACACAAAGCTGTAACAGTGTCATAATTTCTTTAGAAAAGCGCGTGTGTTTTTTCTGAGAAGTTCCCCTTTATAAAGGAACCATCCCAACTCGAGTTACTGGCCCAAAAATTAATACAAAACCGAATCTATCTGCGTGGTTCGGGTCGCTACCCGACAACCGGGGGTTATGATCGAAAGCAGGCTTCAGGCGCCACCTCGCCTCCATGCCGTCCCCGCCCGCGCCGGCGCCGTCGGGGGCTCGTCCGCCGCGCCGCCGCCGCCGCCCGAGCCGCCACCACCACCAAGAGGTGGTGGCACGGAGGCTCGATATTTTGATCCTGGCCGCAAACCAAACCGCCACTGCGGCCGCAAACGCCACCGCGCGTCTTCAAAACGTTATTAAGACGACGGGGCCGTGAGTCAGCAGTCTGCAGCGGCCTCCAGATTAAAAATGTTCGTGGCGGCGCGGCGGCGGCGCAGCGGAACCTAGGGAGATGGTGTGGGGCGGAGATGTGGGAGGAGATGGGTAGGGCGCGTGGAGGGAGGAGGGAGAAGTTTCGACTGCTGTGGGGCAGGCTGAGTCCGAAGTCGATGAGGCGGAGCGGGTCGGAGGTTGGTGGTGGAGCTGAGAGCAATAGGCTGGGCGTGGAGGACGGAGTGGGAGTCGGTGAAGCGGGGGGGGGACAGGTGCGGTGCGGAATGGGGGGGTGGAGCGAGGTGCAACCCGGGCGGGGGGGATGGAGTGGGACGGGGCGCTGTGTAGCAGGTCGGAGTTGGCCGGGTGGAGCGGGTGAAAAGGGTGACGGGCGAGGAGTGGAAAGAGGCGAGCGAGGCGAAGCAAGGTGAGTAGAGTGGAGTAGGTGGTGGTGGGTTGTGTGGGGTGGGGTGGAAGCGTGGAAAGGCGGGCGCATTGAAGCGGCCGGATTCGCGGGGTCAGAACGGGGATGGGTGCGGGGCAGAGCGAGGCGTGGAGTGAACGTGATGTGGGGCGGGAGGGACGGCTGCGTGGCCGGAGCGTGGCGGCATTGCGGCGGGGGCGGCGGGAGAGGGGACGTACGAGTGAAGGCAGGAAGAGGGTGGCGTTGAGAATGGCGGTGGCACGTCGCTGCCGATTTTGACAGCTCCGTCCTCGCCCAAAGCCGGCCCGCGTTTGGCCGCAGCTCCACGCTTACGCACGAAGCCTCATGAGCGGGAAGTTCATTCATCAATAATATTTGATGCAGGCCGGAGTAACGCCCTCTCAAGAAATGCCCTCATCCTTATTCCCATTAGAAGCAATAGAAATGTTGCGAGAGAAGCTACTTTAAGAAAATTGCTACATTTGGAGAGAAGACAAGATAAATGGATAAAACTAAACGTGCTTGAATTATTGAAATATCTGAATTTCGAGAATCATGAGGCACGTGTGCTAAGACTTATAGAGATAATTGATTTCTAAGATTGTATTTTATTACATGACGGGAGAAAACGTCGCTTAAGTCTTATAACAGTTTTAAAAGGAAAAATTTACTCATCTGCAAATATTCACACAACTTTACCACCAACATCATTTACGTGGCAGAACGAACACACTCGAACATAGATATAAAACATATGATAAAATAAATACATCATAACTCCTTCGCTTTCATACAGTGAAAAATGGGCAAAAAACGGTCATGAACAAAGCTGGTAAAACTGTGTTTAATTATTTTTAATTCAAGATAGCTTTTTTATCGTTCCTCCAGGAATGACAGAATTCTGATAATTCTTTACGTTATCATTTGATTGTTCACGCTCATAAATTTCCTCGAGGATAGAACGAACGAAATTTCCGTATAATCAAAACGATATTCACAGTCAAGAAAAGTTACAAAATTTTACGTTTTATCTTTATATAACAGTGAAGGTTTAATTAGTACAAGAGCAATCAACGAAACCGAAAAGATATAATATTTAAGCAAAGGAAGCAAACAAGAAAAAAAAAGAGAGAGGGAAAGCAAAAAATTACAGATGACACCGCGTCACTAAGGTATGATGAGCGATGCCAATTCAAATGTTACCTCTGGAGAGTGGAGCCGAGAGATTTCATGCGAGAAAATGCGCCGGATGAGAGGGGGAGATCAAAAGCGAGTCGCGATGGAAGTGAGCGGCGAGCGTGGAGAGACGGGCGGGCGGGCGCGGGGCGGGGCGGGGGAAATGACACGACGGATCGGAAGACGGTCGCGTACCCCGCCTCGGCGGCGGGGGGGGGGTGGCCGGGGCGCGGGCGGCGCTGGAGGACGGGGGCAACAGACGGCTGAGCGACGCTGCCAAGTCTGCTCCGTAAAAATAGCATCAACGCGGTGTCGCACCGGGCGAACCGGCGGCGTATGTCGCCGCTTCTCTACAACTCCACTACTACTTCTACTACGCCGCTTGCGCCCGCCGGCCGCCGCCGCCGCCGCCCCCGGAGCAAGAGCCAAACTGATCTACCCGAAAGGCCGGCCACGCACTAGGCTGTCTCGGTATCTCCTCACTCTTCAGCCCCGCTCTTGCCAACTAAACTTTGCCACTCACCGCCTACCGCACTTGCGCGAAGCGTGCGTAAAAGTAAGTGCTCCTTACGATCGAACGTAACTGTCGCAATCAATATTTAGGTGTTTGCACGACGAAGGCGTTATGGCAACCGACAGCGCATGGATTTTCTGCGCTGTGCGCGCAGATTTGGAAGCTGCGCATCTCTAGCTGCATTTCGCACATTGGCACATCGGAAATTGCATCTATTGTAGTTGCTACGTCGTGGAAAACTCCCCTTTGGGCGGACCTGATGTGGTGTTCAAAAACACCCTCGCCTTCCCCGCACGTTGGAGTCCGCGATCGATTCCCGCGTCAGCCACTGGAAATTTCTGGTTGACAAAATTGTCTTGCGGGAAGACTTCTCTCACGATTTTCCTTTTTCCCCTCCTTTCATTCCACTACTGGCTCAAACGTCCGTCATATCCTTTCCACGAAAATCATCGCCTTCATTCCGTCCGCGCCACTAACGCTTGCTCAAATAATATCGCAATCAAACAATCAAATTGAAGTATTTAATGTTCCAGTAAGTTTTACAAAACAATTTTCTGCTTAGAACATTAGTAAGTCCTTAAATTCTGGTTTATTTGACGACAATATCAAAATTGCAATGTTAAATAAACATTCTACTTGAAAAATCAAAATTGTTCTTTCTGAATCCAATAATATCATTTTCAAACAACAACAACAAACACATTCTGTTTAATTGAATAATTGTTTTCGTAAAAATGTCTTTTACCACTTATTAACTGCAAAAAAACTATTACTGTGGCTAAAGGGCAAATACATATGGTGACCACATAGCTAAATAAATAGAATTCGCAAAAGTATAGTAATTGTACTGCAATGAAAAACAACCTACTAACAAATAGTTTTGCCTTGGCAATCCAATACTTGCTCGCATTTGTTATTCAGACTCAATAAAAGTTGTCCGTAAAACCCCTTCTCCGAATTTCATCCGGAACGCGCAAACAAACGCACAATCCCATCCAAAAGAATGGAATCCACCGACCATTAACGTTCAAGATACCACCAATTCGTGTAAAACCGGCTTCAAGGTACCACGCCACCCCGCGCCGTCTTATGGATTTCTAATTGTGCCTATCACTTACGCAGGGGACGGGGGGAGGGTGGGTAGCGTCCGGTCATCGGGAGCCGGCATTCCAGACCTCCCCCCACCCTTCCCGCCCGCCCGCTCCCCGGGAACAAATAACAAACAGCTTCACATCCTCCCGCCAGAATAAACGGGAGCTTCCTTATTAAATACACATCTGGCTCCCATCACTCCCTCACCACCGAGAATAACTCAAAACGGCGCGCGTGAGATAAGCCCGAACGAAATCTCCGCATCCCACCCCAAGGCGGACTCGAATTCGGTCCGCGGCCCCCGCCCCCTTCCTCCCCACCACCAACCCCACGCTCGGTTGATTTACGGGGCCGGCGCGGCGCGCACTTTTGTCATAGCGGCATTTTTAGGGGCGCGTGTGTAAAATTCTCGCCTAATTCGAGGCGCGCGGACATGATCGGCTCATTTAAACGCGGCGTCTTCAATGAATCACCGCTACAACAAGGAAAACGAAATTTGGAATCGTGCGCGGTCGCGGCGGAAGGGGCGGAGGGCGGCGGGCCGCGGGCGGGCCGCGGGCCAGGGCGGCCGACACGCCGGCGTCTCACGCCATATAAATACAGTCGACACCGGTTGTAGTGGATTCCTTGGGACTAACAATTTTGGTTCACTGTATCAGTTGGCGAATAACGGAATCGGAAAAGCGAAAATAAACACCTCGACCATTGATTTTGTTATAAAAGAGGTTTAGTAAAATTCAATTACTGCGAATTCGAAAATCCAACACATTCATGTAACCTACAAATTGTGTTCAGTACTGGTTGCTTTGTACACTTTGTAGATATATTCGAAACCACTCCTTTTTGAAACTAGATTTCTGAGTGCCCACATCATTATTTTTCTATCTTCATGCGTAAATGACTCTTGCCCTAGTGGGTGACTTTCCTCGTCTGAATCCTATTTTGGCATTTATTTCATTCGTATTGTGACATTTCAGCCAGACGGAATTTCACTAGTTTTCATGTCGGAGCCCGCGTCGATTTAGGTTTCACACGCGATTAATTCGATTTCTTGAGGTACAGTATTTTTTTCCTGTCAGTTGTACTTCCTGTGGTCACTATAATCGAATCATCTAATGATATTTGGAATGTATATGGGTCGAGACCATAAACTTCAGTTCACATGAATCGAAAATTAACTAAATTCGAGTTTACTGTATCCATACTAGACTCGTATTCTGAATATCCCCCATTCCTGCTACTCCGAAGACTTCCTACCCTCATTTCTAATACACCTGAGATACGACATTGCATGAATAGATACTACTCGTAAATAATTCACACGTATACATGAAATATCCACGAGGCATTCATGATAGATAATTTTAACATCTGTATTTCCATTGCAACGATTTAATAAACGCATCTGTTGTATAATGTGAGGAGGAAATAATCCAAAATACTCCGGTTATTTGTTTCCACGGCGTTGCTTCACAATCCTGAAAACCGTAAAGCTTTCTGAAGCCTCTCTAACTCTTCTTGACATTTCTAGTTTCCCGCTGCTCCTCTCATCCTGCCCACATATTCATCCACGTTTTGTCCGCATTTCACTTCCACATTTATTTCACGTGTTATGAAGCTCATATTTTCACATGATCCTCCGGAAAGTTGCACAACTGGCAAACGCTCCCGATATTTCGACGCACCTAACAAGCGCGTACAACCTAACATATGCGGACTCCCAGGTAACAACCCGCATCGTATTAAAAAAAAACGTTACAGAGCGCGTCGGCTCGACGGCCGAAGCACATATTTGCTCCAGCCCCCTGCTCCTGTCGCGACACGCGAATTTTTACACGCGTTCAATTTAAATTGAATAGAGCAACTCGAATCGAACGCGCCTCGCCCGAGGAGGAAAAACAGGCAACGGGGCGGGATAAATCGTAGACAAATACAAGATAAAAGTATTAAAAGCAATTACAGAAGCGGGCGGCTTATCTGCTGCGTATACGACGGGCAGACGATGGGTCACCGGCGGCAGCGGAGGGGAAATGGTGGAGATGGCAGGTAGGTAACCGGCCTGCCTTCTACGGAAGGCCGCGGCGTTATAAAAAAAACAACAAAAAAACAGGTTCTTTAAATTGACACCGTCGCTTATTTACGAGCGCGCGGCGGCGGAAAAGCCGGCGCGAAGAGAGCAGCGCGCTCGAGATAAAGCCGCGCAGGTACAGCTTTTGTGAACGTGCCCTATAACTCGCACCGTCGCCGGGCGATTTTTGCAAACGCGCCCTTATTAAATTCACAACGGACGGACGGCCGGAGTGACGCGCGAGCGCGCGTATAAATGATAGCCTGAACTTGCTCCCGTTTGCTTAAAATGGCGCGAGCCGAGCGAACGCGCTTGAGAGTACGAGTGAGGGGGAGGGGAGAGGGTAGAGGACTGCGTGCGCAGAAGCTGCGCGTGGCCGCGCGGGCAACAGGTTTCCAGGCGCAGTCGCAATAATTCACGCCTGCTATAGCCTTCCGCGGAGCGCTGCATAAATATTGAATCTCCCGAGGCTGCGTGCGAGAACGAGACGTCGCGCGCCGATAAAAACAGCGCAAGACGGTTTTCTTTCCCTTTTTTGTTTGTCTCTCTCTAAGAACCTGCATCTCTCGTAAGATAGAATATATTCAACACCGATGATCTTCTTTGCAAAATATACCCTCACATAAAATTGGATCATTACGGAATCAAGAGAACGTTTATTACGTTGCAACATGAGTTATGGAACTTCAATATAGGATTATAGTTAATTTAAGGTAAGCTATTAGCAACAAGTGGTATTATCACTGCAATGAAAATATCAGGTTATATAGTGGGATGGTCCCTGCACGGCCACAAAATATGTCAATTTAAATTTATAAAAACCAGACAATCAATTTATTGGCTTATGTGGTTAAGTGTATTTACTTCTTAACACATTCAGGTTCAAAGGCTAAGGTTTATACGTGAAAGCTGACAGGATATGTATCAAGATGCTGAAGGATGAAAAATTTGTAAAAACAACACAACAAAATTCGCTTAAATTCTCTATAAAATCAGGACAGTCCACCGTGAAAGTAGGCAATGCAACGCAATGACAGTTGCGCGATAGAACACATCACCATTACTTCGATAATAATTACACTGAAAATATTGCAAATTGTGTTACATTTCGAGATTTGTTTAAATAACTTGATTGAAGGAGTGTTTGCACCCGCCGGAGGGATCATACCAAGCCACTTAAATATTGTAAAAATAATTTTAATAAAATATTATACTTTTAAAAACGCGATTTACACCTCTTCAAAGGAAGAAGGAGCTTCATAAGGAGAGGGGGCTTTGCATGGACAAGCATTGGAGTGCGCAGTGTAAAAACAAAAGGGGGTGGCATGAAACTATATGCATGGACCCCCTTTTCCTTTGAACTTTATTGTTTGACAAATATTACTAGTAGCGAGACATGAGACAACACCTCAAGAGACATGAAACTATTATAATTATAACTTTAATGATAGAATTAATACAAACAATTGATTGGATATTAAACATTTTACTTCATTGCCAGATGGCTTGGAGAGCCTCTTTCCAAAATTTCGAAGTAGTAAAACAATTTTCCGAACCGCCAAGTAGAAAAAGGTGACTCCCTCCTCGTGCGGCGCGGTGGCGGTGCGGGGCGCACTTCCTCTCAGCGGCGCAGCGAACGGGAACTAAAGCACCCCGGGGATGGTCGTCGGCCGACAAATCGAAACCCTCCGCCGCGCCGCCCGCGAGGAATTTCGCCGAATCCACCGCCGCCCGAGGCGAGGAAACCCCCCCCCCCCGCGTGGAAAGACGTTTTAGGTTGGTCGGTTTATTGATTGGTCTGGAAAAGGGTAGCTGAATTCGCGCGCCACGCGTCGGGAATTAAAGTCTGGCAATTAATCACTATATCGCTCGTAGCTCCAACGGTGGCAAATACACAAAAACTTAATAATTT
>BOPP01000016.1:6011839-6022494 GCA_017312745.1 Gryllus bimaculatus
ATCCAACATCCTACAATCCACAATTTTCCTTTGGCAAACCATTTTCCAACGGCGCATGACACAACGAATGCTATAAGTTTTTAGAACCAGTCGCCTGCACGTTTCAGTGCGAGCGGGGAGCAAGCTTTTCGACGAACTTGTACGACAGTTTTCACAGCTTACTTTTCGAAGGAGCAACTCTACGCTTGGCTTTCGGCGCAAAAAGGGCGAGCTCAAAATGGCGGCGGCAATTGTTGGGTTACTCAGCAGAAAGACGTGCCCACGCCGCGTTGAAAGCAGAATGTAGTGAGACATCGGCAGAGAGACCGCACGCGCGCGCCATCTGCACTTGAGAACATTTGCCGCGGCGGACGCTCGTTAAGGAAAATGGGAGTCGCGACGCCTAATCGAGGCCCCGAAATGGCCCCGCAGCAAACGGAAACAAACTCACCGCCTGCACCGCAAACGCACGAACCACAAGCAGCCGCTGACACTCACCTGACAACGAAGAGAACAAAAATTATTACAAAAAGACTATGGAACTATGTATTAATCATAGCCCACAGTCACCTTCACGCATATGATTAATAATAAAACATGCAATACCATATAATCATTCACTCTGGGAAAGGGGTAATGTTAAATTATAAAGATGAATGTACACGTGAACAAAATATTGTAAATATATTGTGTTTTCTAAAACATATACACGTTAAAACCTAATGGATGACCAGTAAATAAAAATAAATTTTAAAACCACTAGTGTCCGACTTATTCAACCATAAAAATTGCGTCTTTCTTTCCTCCAAAATTCGTTTTAGGTTTTTCAGATCAGGTTTCAACGATTTGACCTCGTGTGATTCAGGCTTCCACGACTTGGTTTTACACTCCAATAATCCACATCTATGCGAGCAAAAAACGTGGCCAATAACCTTATTTTAGAAGAGCCCTCAATACACATTGTAAATTGCATTAATGACTTCGTGCGCTATCCTGGAGTGTAACAAAGAGAGTGATGTGGTTTGAATAAACCTCCTAGATAGTGTTTCCGACAGGCGCCGACGTCGGATAAAATGCCCAAACCCGACCCAGGAAGTTGGAAGCGACTCCTAAGAACCCCTTTAACACCACTTACTAACAATTAAGCCAGCGACACAGGATTAAATATCGGTGAAGTAGCGTAAATTCAATAGAGAAAAAGTTGCCTCCAGCATTGACATGTCCAACCACATCACTGGTTATTTGGGAGTGAAAAATTCTACTCGTCTAACAAACAGCACGCAGCGAACGCCGCAATAACTCAAAGAGTTTGGCTCAAGCGGTCGCAGCGTAAACGGTCAGGACTGCTTCTTCAGAAAAATGCACCTGTCCTGGGACGTCATTGTACTCAGGCGTCAACTCTCTGACAATTACTAAAATTAATCGGTAGAATTCTTGTTTTCTGCTACTATTTGTTTCAAGTACGAACATGAGCTGCACATTGCTGAGATGTCCATAAGAATGTGTTCACGCGTTACCCTGCACGTGGCACACACAAGGGAAGGCAGAGCGCTGCTTCTGGCATAAGCTAATTATCTACATATTCAGTTATTATAGCTTTTACTTAATGTCGTTATACTTAATAAATTTCATTCAATGTATGAAAGGTTACAAATATGTTCAATAGTTCAACAAAGATTTTATATTCAGCATAAATGAAAAATTATTTAGTAATGATTACGTCGGCTAGACACCTGGAACATAGAAAAAATTATCGCAGTGTTGCCTCCGCTGCAGTATCAAAAACGGATTTAGTGAATTACTGCTATTCACACGTGGGATAAACTTAGTACGGACTTGTGACAATTGCCACCATATTACCTCGTTTTAAAAAAGCACAAATTATTTCTCAATCTCCCCTTATAGGGAAAACAGTTAAAGTGGAAGATACAACGGACGTTCTGCCAATCTTCCAAAACGTACATTGCTCTGAGATGCAATAGTTCTCTTAAACGTATCTTTAACCCATTCGCAAGGTCGCTTAGAAATACCAGTCAGAGATAGTGAAGAAATAATACCAACCCAGCGTCTCCTCGCAGAGATGTATGTGATGATACCACAACACGCTCGCCCACCCTTCTGTTCCCCTCATGTCGGGGCACACATGCTCCTCGGCGGGGAGGGAGGAAGGGTGGGAGGGGGAGGGAGGGGAGGGGTCGATGCGCGATGCACAGCCGCCGCGCGTAATAGCCAGCGCGTCGTGTCCGGCGCAGCGCAAAAACGCGCCGTAGTTCTACGAGCTCTCTCGGCGTCCGCCCCCCCGCCCCAAAACCAATCACCACCACAGTGGGCCAACATGAACACTACAAGGCTTCACGAAACTCCCATACGTGTTGGCCGCTAGCCGTATACTCGCGAAAACTTCGGAGTATTTTTAAATCAAGCCCATCAGTGGCTCGTAGACAGCTTGATTACTTTCCAAGTTGGCAAAACCACTAAACATTCAGCTTTTGAATATTATGATATAACTTCGATGTTTTCTTCAGATCGATTATATGTGCAAGAATCATTCATGTTTCTCATAATACTAAATAAATAAAGTTCTCCAGTATCATTTTTTATTTGTGGATTTGCTCGCAGTTAACAGCCATTGATCGTATGCCAATCTGAGGATGGTCGACTGTTCGTCTACATTCGGAAACCTTTTGGTAACTTAATTGAAGTATCGATGTTTTTGCTAAAAGCTTTTGACCGTCACTATTCCCTTACCCTGACGTGGACAAAAATTTAAAACCCAAGCCTGGAAATACCGCTATTCTGTCCGGACCTAAAATGCCAAATCAGGCAGGTTGTGGCAATGTGGCGATCCGGCTCCCAATATTTACGAACAGTGGAAGCATGATTGGGCAGTAAATATCTCGTTGCAGATTCGTAGGCCCGTTTTAAGAAAGTTCTGCGCCAGCCTGTTCGATTGATCTGAGGGATACTTAATCTTAGCAAGCTAATTCAAAATCGGCCGCAGTTTCGAAAAATTCCAGAGTTCGAGTATCGCAACCTAGAGCCTTCGAACTACGAAGCTTCATTTACGGATTCGTATAACACAATTGATGCCTTCGGACCCTCAGATGGCTAGCATGAATTTAGCTCAGAACCGGCATTGCTTGCTGTGTCTGCAGCGATTATGACTGGATGGTTCTAGGGCTTGATGCCTGACGGCATAGCTGTACACGAGGCTGCCAAAACACTCAATCAAACCAAATACGAAGTTATGAATACCTGCTTAAAAAACCGTGCGAATCGAAACAGTTTCATTAAGTTCCGATTCCAAACACTATATTTAAACAAAAAAAGGGCTTCAGTTTCGGCTCTCCCTGTTCAAATCAGTTACAACGATTACGTTTAATTATTTATTATTTAATTATTTATTATTATTATTATTATTAATTATTATTATTGATTAAAGTCGCATCAACTTCTAGGCTCATTAGCGACCCACGATTTGCGTTGTAACAGTATGGTAACTATGAGGATGACACGATATGATGATTGATGATGATTGATGATGATAGGAGTATGAAAGGCGACGACCGCAATTACAACGCATGCCGCGAGCGAACCCACGAATCCTTCAGTTTGAAGACCGCTACGGCACTCTGCCTTAGCGATCTCGGGACATCCGGACCCGACCCCGGTTTACGATTTGATGTCTCGCTCTCCATCAATATTTTCGCAGCTCCACTTGCCCGACCGACCGGGCAGTCGGGCGCCCGCGCGTCGCAGAGCCATTCTCTCGGCCAGAGGCGTCCCGTGAAGCTGCAGAAGGTCGCGCTTTTTCACCCCGGCGTCTTCTGCGTGCGAGCCTGGCGGTCACGCAAACCGTCCGACGCGGCGACGGGCACGGGGAAAAAGGAGGCGGAGAGAGTCGGGAAAGGCGGCTGTGCAGAGAGGGAAACAGCGTCGCACGTGCGGCCGCAAGTGGTGTGTGTGTGTGTGTCATCGCGATATAGCACAGCACATGTGAAGAGAGCGCTAGACAGGAGAGAGACTTGAAGATGTGCGAGATTACGCCCTTGCGCATGTGAGAGTAACACGCGCCATTTGAAGTAACGAAGGCGGGAAGGGGGCGCGGGGAGGGGCAATTTTGATGAACTTGGAAATTTGTGCTGCAGATCCGGCGTTATAGCATTTACAGAGACAAGAGTGTCAAGTTGACTAGGATATATGGTGCATAACGCGGACTTCTCTCACAGAAGCAATCCGGAGTTCTGACCGAAACACTGAGTCAGAGCTACAAACTAGTAGTTACTTGGCGCAAACAACCAGGTTATTTCCAGGTAATGAGTGCTTTCCATGAATGAAAAGAGATTATTGTTTAATAAATAGCCAAAGTTATCCTCTAATTAAACTAATTTTAAACATTGCTGATTATTGTTTTCACATTTTAATTGATCATAATTTTAACTTTGTCAAATCGTGAAGATATTCGTAAGGCCGTGTTCGAATATACACTAGTTAATAAGTAAAAGTAATTTGTGGTAGTACCATTTATTCCCATTTCCCACATTATCAAATTCTGATGCAGAGTATTGCCCGCGAAAACAAATTTAAAATTGGTGGTGAATAGTATAAGTGATGTAGACGCCGTTGGTGGAGATGGCTGATTCGTGAGGCAGTTGGTCGCGGCGAGGCTAGAGAGCGGTGAGGGGGGGATGACGCAGGACGAAGATCGACGCCGGCCCGGGGCAAGGACGGGCAGTAGATTGGAAGGGACGCCGGTCAGCAGATGACGGGGCGGGCAGGTGTTATGACGGACCGACCATGGAAGCAGATGGAAGGACAGCGGCAGGAACCGACGACGGGAGGGCGGGCAGACAGCCTGTCACAGGGGCGAAACGGCAGGAAACAGGATGAGGTTACCGGTAAGTGCGGGCAGGAATGAGTGGAGGATGAGGAGGAGCACCAGGTAGGAAGGATTGAAGCGGACAGGCCGAGATGCACACAGAACGGGGCGGTATGTGCGGGACGGCAAGGGCGGGACGGCCACTGAGCAGGCGGGGCAGCAAAGTATGAGGCAGGGACGGAACGGCACGGGATATTGCATGATAGTATACAGCAAGGGTGATGTGTACCTCATTGAGGCGTATAGATACACCCTGACAGTCAAGATCAGGCACAGCTACAGCAAGGGGTCGTTTTAGGGCGCCAGACGGCAGCACGGGTCATAGAGATTAGCACGGGGCAGGGCGGTCACGGAAACGGCGAAGGTCGTGACTGCGTAGGCAAGCGGTCAGCACGTCACGGGCGTGCGTGGTCGAGGCGGCGGCTCCGAGAGCGAGGAGGGGCGTGGCGGCGTGGGCGGTGTCGTGCGCACTTGGCACGCGCCGGCACCTGTCGCCGAGGAAAGCGCGCGCGGGCAAGGCGCTAGCCGCTCATAAAAATCGCCTTGGCGATGCGGGCCCCGCGCGCCAAGGTATGGCGCACCCCCACCCTTGGGCGCGCGCAGCTTCTTTCGACGGGCGACATGAGACGCCGCCGAATATACTTCGTCTCTCACGCACGCTTCACGCTAAAATTCCAGATTTCGGGTGGTGAACGTCTCATATTCATATTTTAGTTTCTGCAAAAAGTTAACTTCCACATGTTTTCATCGAAAAATTATCCGTAAAACCAACCTAATATTTTTAGAAAGATTATTAAAATTAAAATGGCGACGAAAAACTGAAATTACTTAATAATTCTTATTACCAGCCAGCTATAATTCACAAAGGATACACATACAACTGGTAAAAACGGATACATGAAATATTCGGCCATTATGTGTAGCCAAAAAATGCAAAACGGTAATGCAATTGAATATCGCAATTTACTTGCCAAGTGCGGGAATTGGCATTTGGAAAGCTGCCGGGAAAATCGCACGAATTTCGTTCGCTCTGAAGCGAGCAGATGGAGAGAGCGCAGATGGAGAAGGCGCGACGGCGCTGAGGGCGGACGTGAGCTGAGGACGCAAAGCCTTAGCACCCAGCACGGCGCCACAGTGGGCCGCCTCAAACGAGGCACTGGACACGTGCGGGCTCTCATTTAAAGCGGTCAAAGGGCGACCCTAGGGAAACAGGTTTCTGAAATTAATTACGTTCCATTCACGGTCGGCGATCATGTTATTACTATAAGTTTAGTTACATACAGAGTCATTGATGGTGTTAATAAAACGGCGTTTCTCGAGGTATTGTTGACAATACGGGCTCTTGCTATTACCGTGAGCAGTTTTTGGAAGTATGCTTATGGCAGAAAAACCTGGTCCTGTATTACTAATACTTGTAAGGCATAATGTTTGAAATTGTATAATCGGTGCTATTTCTTACCTTTCTGTGGTATTAGTTCGACCTGTTTGTCTCATCCGACCAATTTCCGCAGAAGTCGCAAATTGTAAAATTCGTAACAGCAAATACAATGGCAGGCCAAATTTAATTAAGATCACCATGGTAACTTCACATGTTCTTTGTGTTATATTTATCATGCTATAATAACAACAGTGGCTTCACTGAAAGTTGTAGCAATATTGCTTTCCGTTTCGGCGAGTGATTACCGTTACCAATTACACAACTTGCGTTATCTGAAAGCAATTTATGAGTAGGATTTAAAAACAAAATATATGAAAATTATCGTATTCTAAAAAAATATGATTTCTTTTTACACAAAATAAGTATTTTTGAGCAAATTTAACATAAACAGAAACTAAAGATATATCGATGATCCAAAACTGTGATTATACAAACTGGTTCAATGAAAAACTTGAAATTAGCATATTATAATTGTCCAGGCATTGTAATGAAACTGAGAAATTACATTAACTTACTCGGATCCTAACTCTGACAATCATGCGTAGACATTTCATTTTTACAAGAAAACTACATGTCACGGATGCTACAGGCGTACGTAAATAAAAACGATTCAGACGATTCCTTTCATCATTCGAGTTTGAACGATTACCTGCAATATCCTACCACGAGACCGTTTTGCCGTTCACGCAATAGGACGGAAAGCCAAAACCTCCGCCCCAGACGTCTGCAATGGCAGCGGCAGGACGGTCCGCAAACGTCTCTGCCTGCGCCGCCTTCCCAGTTGCTAACACACCTCCGGCGACGGACCGCGGCAGGAAACGAGCAATAAATAGCCCCCCATAAAGGGCTGGGACGCGAGCGGCGAAAGATGCAATGCTCCAGCACGCACCTTCTTATTCCCTGAGCCCCTTGCCCTTCACCCGGATTTGGCGAATGATCGCTCGAAAAAAGGTAGCTTCGCCACAACTATTTTTCGAAAGCAACCGCTCTCCGCGTTATCATTAAACGTTTCGTAAAACTGTATTATATGTAAAGGAACATAAGACCGTCTCACAAAAGCGTTTCCGTTTACCCAAAAAAATATTATTACCTCCTTACCATATATTATCGATTACTACTATATGGATTACCACAACATCTGCGACCCACCATGGAATTTCCAAAAATGATTGTTGTATCGACTTACTGTAAAAAAACAGACGACGCGGAAAAGTGACGCTCTTTAACGGCCCGGCGACCCACTTCTAGAAACAAAATGAGGTGTGCTAAAGTGGCGTAAGAAACCGCTCATATTTCAAAGGGAAAATTGTATTTTTTTTGTTAAAGTGATGTTTTCTTACATGAAAAAAAACGAATTACGAAATATTGAACGAGACAAGCCCGATACCACAAATAACAGATAGGATAGGTAAAATCTAGCTTTCACCTTAAACACGTTGGTTTAACTGATGTAAGTAAATAAGTATAATGAAGTTTATGAAGATGTTTAAATGATTGATGTAAATTTTCCTGAGATTATAGGTATCTTAAGATTAATCGCCACAATAATACAGAGACAGAAACAATTAGTGTGAAGAGTAAACGCAAGACAGAATGAATGGGTTTCAAAAACATTTTCGAAAATGTGCGAACCAAAGCACTTTAACTTGTGTAATAGAAGAATGAAAAAAAACGTGCATACTTGCCTTGTAACCGAGTACACAACATGGCAAACACTAAGAACAGTACGGAGCGGAGAGCAGGAAAACTCACTTCTCCATCATTTTAAAAACCGCCATCCATACGAAAAAACGTTTATCTGGATCAATGTAGAGTTACGGTCAACTTGATAAAATGCTGAACGCTGCCTGTCGGATTGCTGGGCTCTATCGGCGTGAATAGGATATGAAATGAAGTCGATAGGCTTCGCCGGCCAGTCGTCACGTGCATTATCTTGGCGTCCGGTGACGCCGCTTCGAAGGTCCTATCACGCCGGGAACAGCCAAGATCATTGCACAGGATATTAAATGGGCGGCGTCTGCGCCACTCTTGCTATCTACGGGCCTTGTGGACCCGGTGCCAAAACGCTGCCCACGGAGACACCCCCACCGTTCGCACGGTACGCCATACCACCCACGGTTTGCGTTTGGGCGGAGACCCCTGGCGCCCGTCCCCAGCAAACAGGGTTCACCCTTATTTAAAAAACGGGAAACGTTCGAAAAACATCCAACGCAACGGCGGGCTTCTGCTCTCTATTTCTGGCGGACGCGGAATTCCTTTGCTTTACTCGTATGGACGGCAAAAGAAAATGGTGGGGATAAAATTTCATTTAACTTATATAACCGACGTGTCTGGGCTTGACTCTTTTAGCGTAAAGGACTGTTACAAGAGAAAACATTCCTCTATGCGTTAAGAAGGATGAGTTCTAATTTCCAGGGAAAAAAATGTTGAAAATGTTTTTCCCCACCATTTCTGGATTGGTTGTGAAGGGCTGGAAAATTGGAGGCAAAAAATTATTATTCTTTGGCTCCCACTTGGTCCTAACTAAAATTTAATTTTCCACCGTTTTCTTACAGTACGGATGTTAAAACCAAAGATAATTTATTATTAAATGGATTAATATTAAGATTGCGGGGAATCTGGCAAATTTTTAGTCTAAAATTTATTTTTCTCCAGCGGAAAAAATTTCATTAGTATTTAGCTGTCAAAAAACAAACAATAATTTTCAATCTCTCTCTTCGGGCGACATGTTATTACTATAGTTTAGTTACATACAGAGTCTTGTGGTGTTAATAAACGGGTTTCTCGAGAGTATGTTGACAATACGGGCTCTTGCTATTACGTGAGCAGTTTTTGGAAGTATTACATTATGGCAGAAAACCTGTCTGTATTATAATACGTTTCTAAGGCATAATGTTTGAAATTATAATCTGGTGTATTTCTTACCTTTCTGAGTATTAGTTCGACCTGTTTGTTTCATCGACAATTTTCGCAGAAGTCGCAAACGTAAAATTCGTAACAGCAAATACAAGGGCAAGCCAAATTTAATAAGGTCACCCATGGAACTTCACATGTTCTTTGTGATTATATTTATCATGCTATAATACAACAGTGGCTTCACTGAAAAATGTAGCAATATTGCTTTCCTTTCGGGAGTGGTACCGTCACCAATTATACAACTGCGTTATCTGAAATGCAATTTATGATAGGATTTAAAAACAAAATATATGAAAATTATCCGTATCTAAAAAAATTGATTTCTATGTACACAAAATAAAATATTTTTGGAGCAAATTTAACATAAACAGAAACTAAGATATATCGATGATCAGAACTGTTGATTGTACAACTGGTTTCAATGAAAACTTGAAGTAGGCATATTAATTTGGCCAGGCATGTAATGAAACTGAGAAATACATTAACTTACTCGGAGCCTAACTCTAAAATTATGCGTGACATTTTATTTTACAAGAAAACTACATGTACGGATGCTACAGGCGTAACGTAATAAAAACGATTCAGACGATTCCTTACATCATTCGAGTTTGAACGATTACCTGCAATATCCTACCACGAGATCCGTTTTGGTTCACGCAACAGGACGGAGCCAACCTCCGCCCCAGACGTCTGAATGGCAGCGGAGCGAAGTCGCAAACGTCTCTGCCTGCGCGCCTTCCCAGTTGCTAACACACCTCACGGCGACGACCGGCAGGAAACGAGCAATAAATAGCCCCCCATAAAGGCTGCGGACGCGAACGGATGAAGATGCAATGCTCCAGCACGCACGCTCTCTTATTCCCTGAGCCCTTGCCTCCACCGGATTTGGCGAATGATGCTCGAAAAAAAAGGCAGCTTCGCACAACTATTTTCTAAAGCAACGCTCTCCGCGTTATCATTAAACGTTTTCGTAAAACTGTATTATATGGTAAAGGAAATAATCGTCCACAAAAGGTTTCCTTTACCAAATATATTTACCTCCTTTACCATATATTATTTCGATTACTATATTATGGATTACCACAAGATATCTGCTTCCACCACGGAATTTAAAACTATTGTTGTATCGACTTAATGTAACAAAACAGACGGACGAGTGACTCTTTAATGGCCGGCGCCCATTTAGAACAATCGAAACAAATGAGGTGTGGCTAAAGGAGGCGTAAAAACGCTCATATTCCAAGAAAATGTATTTTTTTTGTTTAAATAATGTTTTCTTACAAGAAAAAACGAATTACGAAAATATTGAACGAGACAAGCGCGATACCATAAATAACAGATTGGATAGGTATAAATCTCAGCTTTCACCTTAAACCACGTGGGTTACTTGATGTAAGTAAATAAGTATAATAAGTTTATGAAGATGTTTAAATGATTGATGTA
>BOPP01000016.1:6029465-6068085 GCA_017312745.1 Gryllus bimaculatus
TCGCGAATTATTAATAACTACAACCTTGGAAGAGTACTGGGCAAGCAAGGCTTGTACAGGCGTCCCTAAACCAAAATTGATCATATGACATCTAATACAATCTAATAAAACATGTAAAAGTTCAAATCTAAATAGAAATCTAATATGCTAATAAAATAGCAATCTTAATAATAAGTTTTTGGGTTAGGCCGGTAGTACAGCCCAGACCGAAAGGGTTTTTAAATAAACCGGCCTGTGACCCCCAACTTCTTAAGGCACATGGCGAGAGCATCGTGGAGGTCCGGCCCTCCGCACTCGTTGCGTGTCTCGAATAGTTCCGTCGCCTACCGCGCGCCCTTGGCAAGCCGCACGCGCGACATTCGCGCGGCACGCGAACCTCAGCGGCGGGGTTAAGCTGTTCGCGCCACACGCTCCGGGTAAATCAATCGACTAAGAACGCTCGCCGCCTCACCCGGCTCGACTAAAACGCCCTCCACGTCTCCCCTGCCAAGTGGTTTAAGGTCCAAAACAAATACGGGGGCAACGGGCGAATACAGCTTAGGGCGCGCGGCCGCAGGCACGCGTCAGGTTTGAAGCGGGTAGGGGGAAGTGGGGGGGGGGGGGAGGGGAGGACGAAGACCTCGCAGGTCCCACGTGGCGTATCACGTGAAGAGCCCGACAACGTTGCCGATATCCGCCTCGCGCCGCGAAACAGGCCACCGCATGGGACCAAGTGTCACATCCAACGGAGGAATGGTAGAGTACCCTGTAGGGCATCGTAACTCTTTTCAAAAGAGACTTGCTTAATCCTCTCTAGGGTTTAGGGATATAGTATTGTTTTGTTACTCCTGCTACAAGTATTACACGCGATTCTACGATTATACTACACTTAGTACACTGGGCTCTCCTGCCAACTAAGTGTTAATCGTTACATTACTTATTCCCTGAGTATTTTAAATATCAATTAATTTAGATACTACGAGTGCAATGTTTGATAACTTGCATTATCATTTATTCTGTAGTTTACTAACGCGATTGGTAATTTTTTAAATGCAAATCACTTTACAACCATTTGGTAGAGCGCAATTTTACAATTAAATTTGTTTTAAATTAAATTCCAATTCAAATTTCCAATTTTAGGGAGCATACTAATGAAAAATTAATTTCAAACTGGAATTTAATTGGCGATTACAAACCCACGATGAGATTACATTAAAATTTCCCTTTTTGGTCAACCGTAATGACATTAATTCATAATCTTGATCGAAATCATAAAGCAGAATACACTGTACTCCGAATTCCATTTCCTCCCGAAAACTAATAAACGTTTTGCTTTTTTGGGACATTAATATTGAATTTATTTAAAAAATGAGTATTATAGGCTTATCTCAGAGATCTTCTTTAACTGAATATTATTATGAAAAACTAAGAATAGAATACTGTTCCACTTTCTTCTAGTCACTGGTTTCCAAATTAATGCTACAGTACTTTTAACTGAAGGTGGAACGGAATTCAGTTCTCTTAAGTTCCTTACTTCAAAAAGCAGTGACCATGCAGTACAAAGCAGGTTGGTTGGCCCCCAGTCATTCCTTCACGTAGTGGCTGAGGCAATTTTCTCACAATACTCTATAATTTGGTGATATTTCGAACTGGCATGACCAAGGTTCGAGCAATTCACTCACACACAGGAGTTTTGGTTTAGTGATGGTAGCTTGCCAGCGAGAGCCTACTTAAATACTCCGCAAGGGGGTTCTCGGGCGTGAGAAGACGAGCATTCCTTCGAATTGTGATGTCGTGCGTGAGATGGCTAATGTTAGCGTCCACAAATTTACGAATTCGTAGTTTTCTGAAATGTTTTTAATACACCTTCCTGGATTATTTGTTTTATACCAGTGGCTGGTTAGGATTTCTCGAGATATTTTGGTGTCTAACTTTCTTCTGACCCCATTGAAATAAATACGAGCAGCAACAGAGTTTTTGAAGTATTTTAACATTGTATTCTTTCTCGTTCGAAAGTTTTTTATATGCCGATAAAGATCATACAAACAGTTGAATTTCAATTTGATTAAACGTTTTGATTTGATCGCTTCATACTAGGTTTTACAGTAAAGTAAAAGAATGCGCTCCAACGGCCCTTACTATTAGTCTGCTATCATAATTTGATTCTTCATGTTTATCGATGAACTTGGTGCACACGTATTGTATGTCGCCAATATGTTCGAAAGTTTTGTAAATGGCAGTTAGTTTACTTACGGAGTGACAATGTTTGCCTTTTCTGAGAGAAAAGGCATGATCCGTCTAACTTGGACATACAATCTTGATCAGATAGTAGATAAGTTCGTGGTGCCTTCAAAATTATATTAACACAAAATACGCGAGAGAGGACCATTCAATATTTGTGCCACTACGCCATTGCTGTAATATTTTCGTTGGCAGAACGAGAAGACTGGTTTCGTCCAACATAGTTTCTTAACTTACTTCCTCCTGCTGTCGGCAACGCGCAGCGAACTTGGTGGTCGTTTGGTGGGGGGAAATAAGGGTGGGGTAACGGCAGGAAGCGAAGCGCACAGGAACAGGGAGCTGTGTGAACCGGTGACCAATCTCTTCTTTTCCACACGTCATTTCAACATCTCGCCAACAAATCTGGTGCACTCCGTTACTGGCGCTGTGTCCATAATTCAATACGAATCAATCAGAAAATTACGATGCAACTTTTTCAAATCCAACATCCCTAAATATCCACATTTTCTGGCAAACCATTTTCCCACGGCGCGCATGACAGCCCGAATGTATAGATTTTTAGAACGCAAGTCCGCTGCACGTTTCAGCGAGCGGCAAGCTTTTTCGGACGGAACTTGGGACGACAGTTTTTCACAGCTTACTTTTTCGAAGACAATCTTATCGTGCTTTGGCGCAAAAAAGGCGGAGCTCAAATTGGGCGGCGGAATTGTCCTGGGTTACTCACAGCAGAAAGACGTGCAGCCGGTTTGAAAGCAGAATGTAGTGAAAGCACCATATCGGCAGAGAGACGCGACGCCGCGCCGGCCATCTGCACTTAGAACATTTGGGCCGCGGCGGACGCTCGTTAAAGAAAATGGAGCGTCGCGAAGGCTGAATCGAGGCCACCGACATGGCCCCGCAGCCGGAACAAACTCTCACCGCCCTGCACCGCAACGCCGAACCCACCAAGAGGCAAGCCGCTGACCACTCACGCTGAAAACGAAAGAGAACAACACAATTTACAAAAAGAACTATGTGGAACTATTATTAAATCATAGCACATCACCTTCAACGATATGATTAATAATAAACATGCAATACATAATAATTGCATGTCACTCTGGGAAAGGGTGTAATGTTTAAATTTCAGATGATGTACACGTGGAACAAATATTGTATATATTTGTGTTTTCCTAAAACATTACACGTAAAACCCTAATGGAAATTGACCAGCTAAATAAAAATAAATTTAAAACAGCTTAGTGTCCCGAACTTATTCAACATCAATAAATTGTCTCCTTTCCTCAAAATTCGTTTAGGTTTTTAGATAGGGTTTCAACGAAATTACTCGTGTGATCAGGCTTCACGACTTGGTTTTACACTCCAATAATCCACATCTATGCGAGCAAAAACTGGCAAAATATAACATATTGAATTCATTAGACTCTTCTCCTGATTACAAATATGGTGGATTCTTGTTTTTTTACGTCCGACTCATAACCAAACGACGCAAAATTTGGAAGGATCAAGCCTTTAACACTTCCTACAATTAAGCAGCGACACAGGATTAAATATGGTAGCCCGTAATTCATAGAGAAAACAGTTCTCCAGCATGACATGTCGCACTCACATTCCCTGGTATTTTGGAGTGAAAAATTCCTACTCGTCTAACAAACAGCAAACGGTCAGCGATACGCCGCAATAACTCAAAAGAGTTTTGGGCTCTCAGCGTTTCGATGCGGTAAAACGTCAAGACTGGCTTCTTCAGAAAAATGCACTTGTCCTGGGACGTCAATTTGTACTAGCGTCAACTCTCTGAAATTACTAAAATTAATCGGTAGAATTCTTGTTTCTGCTACTAATTGTGTTTCATCGAACATTGAGCTGGCACATTGCTGGATGTCCCATAAGTGTGTCACGGTTACTGCACGTGGCACACACAGGGGAAGGGAGAGGGCTGTTCTGGCATAGTAAGGATAATTATACATATTCAGTATTAATAGCTTTTACTACACTGTCTATACTAATAAATTCATTCAATGTAATGAAGGTTACAAATATGTTCAATAAGTCAACAAGATTTTATATTCAGGCATAAATGAAAAAATTATTTAGTTAATGAATTACGTGCGGCTGACACCGTGACATAGAAAAATTATGAGTGTGCCTCCGTGGCAGTTCAAACGGATTTGTGAATAGCGCTATTCCCAAAAACAAAACGTGGGAAAAAAAAAAAATAAAAAAAAACTTTTTTTTAAAGGTTTTTTTTTTTTAACCGGACTTGTGACAAATTGCGCCGACGCGATATTACCTCGTTTAAAAAGCCACAAATTATTTCTCAAATCTCCCTTATAGGGGGAAACAGTTAAGTGGAAGAATACTCAGCGGCCGTTCTGCAATCTTCCAAACGTACATTGCCCTGAATGCAATGTTCTTAAAACGTATCTTTACCCATTCGCAAGTCGTTAGAAATACCAGTCAGGATAGTGAAGAAATAATACCCAACCCCAGCGCTCCTCGCAGAGAGGTATGTGATGATACCCAACACGCGTCGCCCACCGCTTGTTTCCCGCTCATGTCGGCGGGCAACATGCTCCTCGCGGGAGGGAGGAAGGGTGGGAGGGGGAGGGGAGGGAGGGGTCGCGAGGGCGCGATGCACAGCTCGCCCCGCGCGTAAATTAGCGCAGCGCGGTCGTGTCCCGGGCGCAGCGCAAAAACGCGCGTAGTTTTAGCGAGCTCCTCTCGGGCGGTCCGCGCCCCCCGGCCCCAAAACCATCACCACCACAGTGGGCCACATGAACACTACAAGGCTTCACGAAACTCCCATACGTGTTGGCCTGCTATGCCCGTAATACTGCGCGAAACTTCGGACGTATTTTTAAAATAAGCCGCATCAGTGGGCTCGTAGAACAGCTGATTACTTTCCAAGTTGGCAAAACGCACTAAACATCAAGCTTTGAAATTCATAGATATAACTTCGATGTTTTCTTCAATCGGATATATGTGAAGAATCATTCATGTTTTTCTCATTAAATACATAAATAAATAAAGTTTTCCAGTATCATTTTTATTTGGTGGATTGCTCCGCAGTTTAACAGGCCATGATTCGTTGCCAATCTGAGGATGTCGACTGTTCGTCTACATCGGGAAAACCTTTTGGTAATTATTGAAGTATCGATGTTTGCTAAGAACTTTGCGCGTCCACTATCCTTAGCCGCCTGACGTGGACAAAAATTAAACCAAGCTGGAACATACCCGCTAATCTGTCCGACCTAAAATGCCAAAATCATGAGGCTGTGGCACAATGTGGCGATCGCTCCCCAATATTTTACGGAAAACAGTGGAAGCAGGATTGGGCAAGTAAATATCTCGTGAGATTCGTAGCCCGTTTTAGAAAGTTCTGCGCCAGCCTTGTTCGATTGATCTGAGGAGTACTAATCTTAGCGCTAATTTCAAAATAGGGCCCGCAGTTTCGAAAAATTTGGCCAGAGTTCGAGTATCGAACCTTGAGCCTTCGAAAGCTACGAAGCTTCATTTACTGGATTTCGTATACCATTGATGCCTCGGACTCGGCTCCAGATGCTAGCTGATTTAGCTCAGAACCGGCATGCTGCTGTGTCTGCAGCGATTATGACTGGATGGTTCTAGGGCTTGATGCTGCGGCATAGCTGTAACACGCCCGCTGCAAAACATCAAATCAAACCAAATTACGAAGTTTTTATGAATACCTTGCTAAAAACCGGGTGGATCGAAAAGTTCCATTAAGTTCCGATTCCACACTAAATTTAAACAAAAAAAAGGGCTTCAGTTCCGCTCTCGACCTGTTTTCCAAAATCAGTTTACACGATTACAGATTTTATTATTATTATTATTATTATTAATTATTATTATTATTATTATTATTATTAATTTTAAGGTCGCCATCAAAACTTCTAGGTCATTAGCGACCACGATTGCGTGTAACCAGTATGGTAACTAAAAATTGAGGGATTGAAAACGATATGTGATGATGATGATGATGATGAAGGAGTATGAAAGGACGACCGCAATTACAACCATGCCCGAGGCGAAACCCACGATTCCTTCAGTTTGGAGACCGCTACGGCACTCTGCCTTAGCGATCTTCGGACTCCGGACCCGCGGTTTTACGATTTGATGTCTCGCCTCTCCATCAATATTTTCCGCAGCTGCCACTGCGACCGACGCGCGGCAGGTCCGGGCGCCCGCGTCGCAGAGCTCTCCGGCCAGAGGCGCTCCGGTGAGCGGCAAGAAGGTCGCGTTTTTCACGACCGGGTCTTCTGCGTGCGAGCCGGCGGTACGCCAACCTCCGACGCGGTGACGGGCCGAAGAGGAGGGGAGAGTCGGGGAGCGGCCTGTGCAGAGAAGGGAAACAGCGGTCGCACGTGGCCGCAAGTGTGTGTGTGTGTGTGTGTGCATCGAGATATGCACAGCACATGTGAGAGAGCGCTAAGACGAGAGGAGAGATTGGAAGAGTGGAGATACGCCGCTTGGCATGTGAGTAACACGCGCCATTTGAGGTAAACGGAAGGGGAAGGGGGGGGAGGGGGCAATTTTGATGGAACTTGGAATTTGTGCTGCAGATCGCGGCGTTGATTAGCATTTTACAGAGACAAAGAGTGTCAAGCTTGACTAGGAATATATGTTGCATACGGCGGACTCTCTCACAGAAAGAATCGGAGTTCTGACCAAGAACACTGGGGAGTCAGAGCTCAAACTAGTAAGGTAAAACTTGGCGGCACAACCAGGTTTTAATTTCCAGATATGGAGTGCTATTCCATGAATAAAAAAGAGATATTGGTTTTAATTAATAGCAAAAGTTATCGCTCTAATTAAACCTAATTTTAAGCAATGCTGATTATTTTTTACATTTAATTGATCATAATTTAACATTTGTTCAAAATCGTTGAAGATATTCGTAAGGCCGTGTTCGAATATACACTAGTTATAGTAAAGTAATTTGTGTATACATTTATTCGCATTTCCCCACATATCAAATTCTGAATGTAGAAGTATTGGCCGATCACAAATTTAAATGTGTGAATAGTATAAGTGATGTAGAACGCCGTTTGGTGAAGAATGGTGAATCGTGAGGGCAGTTTGGTCGCGGCGCGAGGCTAGAGAGCGGTGAACCGTGAACGAGGACCGAAAGCTCGGACGCCGCAGCACACCGGGCGAGGCGGGCAGATCGAAGGACACCGGCGTCAGGCAGACATCGACACCGGGCGGCAGGTTTGTATGGACGGGGACCGACATGGAGCAATGGAAGCGACAGCCGCAGGAACCGACGACGGGAGGGCGGGCAGACAGCCCTGTCAACAGGGGCGAACGGGCAGGACAGGATGAGGTTGGCCGGTAAGTGCGGGGCAGGAATGAGTGGGAAGGATTGAGGAGGAAGCAGCGGTAGGAAGGGATGAAAAGCGGAACAGGCGAGATGACAGCAGAACGGGGCGGGTAATGTGGCGGGACGGCAAAGGGCGGGACGGCACTGAGCAGAGGCGGGGCAGCAAAGTAGAGGCGGGAAGGAACGGCACGGGATAATGGCATGATAGTACAGCAAGGGTGATTGTACCTCAATAGGCGGTTGATAGTAACACCCTGACAGTCCAGATCAAGGCAGGCAGTAACCAGCAGGGGTCGTTAGGCGCGCGCAAGACGGGACAGCACGGGTCATTAGAAGGATATAGCACGGGGGCAGGGCGGGTCACGGAACGGCGAAAAGGTCGTGACGGCGTAGGCAAGGCGGGTCAGCAACGGCACGGGCGTGGCGGGGGTCGAGGCGGGCGGCTGCCGAGAGACGAGGGAGGGGGGCGTGGGCGGCGTGGGTGGTCGTGTCACTTGGCACGCCGGCCGCACCGCGTCGCCGAGGAACGCGGCGCGCGGCAAGGCGGCTGCGCCTCCATAAATCGCCTGGGCGATGCCGGCCCCGCGCGCAAAGGTATGCGCACTCCCCACCCTTGGGGGCGCGCGCAGCTTCTTATCGGACGGGGCGACATTGAGACGTCCGCCACGAATATACTTCGTCTCTTCACCACGCCTTCACGCTAAATTCCAGATTTCGGGTGGTGACGTCTCATATTCAATATTTTAGTTTGCAAAAATAAACGTTCACATGTTTCATCGAAATTATCGGGCGTAAAACCAAACTAAATTATTTGTAGAAAAATTATAAAAATTAAAATGGCGAAAACTGAATTACTTAATATTCTTATTACCAGCCAGCTATAATTCACAGATACACATTTTACAACTTGGTAAAAACGAGATAAGCAGTGAAATATCGGCATTATGATGTAGCGCAAAAATGCAAACGTATTCATTGAATATCCGATACTTGCAAGTGCCGAATCGGCAGTTTGTAAAGTGCAGGGAACATCGCAGCGAATTTCGTTCGCTTCTGGAAGCGAGCAGATGGAGAAGATGCAGATGGAGAAGGCGGACCGGCTGGCTGAGGGCGGGACGGAAGCGAGGACGCAAAAGCCCTTTAGGCAAGCCCAGCACGGCGCCCGTGGCCGCCTTCAAACGAGGGCGGAACGTGCGGCTTCTCATTAAAGCGGTCAAAGGGCCGACCCTAAGGGAAACAGGTTTCTGAATTAATTTACGTGTTCCATTCACGGTCGGCGACATGTTATTACTATAGTTTAGTTACATACAGAGTCTTGTGGTGTTAATAAACGGGTTTCTCGAGGGTATGTTGACAATACGGGCTCTTGCTCCCTTACGTGAGCAGTTTTTTGGAAGTATTGCATTATGGCAGAACCTGTCCTGTATTATAATACCTTTTGTAAGGCATAAATGTTTGAAATTGTATAATCCGGTGTAAATTTCTTACCTTTCTGGTAATTAGTTGCGATGTTGTCTGCTGCGACAATTTTCGCAGAAGTCGCAAATGTAATTCGTAACAGCAATACAATGGCAGGCCAAAATTTTAATAAGAATCACCCATGGAACTTCACATGTTCTTTGTGATTATATTTTATCATGCTATAATAAACAGTGGCTTCACTGAAAAAGTAGTAGGCAATAAATTGCTTTCCTTTCGGGAGTGTTACCGTTACCAATTAACAACTGCGTTATCTGAAACTGCAATTTATGATAGGATTTAAAACAAAATAATCATGAAAATTATCCGTATCTAAAAAAATTGATTTCTATGTACCCAAAATAAATAATTTTTTTGGAAGAAATTTAACATAACAGAAAACTAAGATATATAGATGATCCAAAACTGTTGATTATAACAACTGGTTTCAAAGAAAAACTTGAAATAGGGCATATTAATTTGTCCGAGGCAATGTAATGAAACTGAGAATACATTAACTTACTCGGAGCCTAACTCTACAATCATGCGTGACCACTTTCCATTTTACAAGAAAAGACTACATGTCGGATCTACAGGCGTAAGTAATAAAAACGAGTTCAGACGATTCCTTTTCATCATCGAGTTTGAACGATACCCTGCAATATCGCCTACCCACGAGATCCGTTTTGGTTCAACGCATAGGACCGGAGCGCACCTCCGCCCAGACGTCCTGAATGGCAGGCCGGAGCGAGGTCCGCAAACAGTGCCTGCCTGGCGCCTTTCCCAGTTTGCTCCCACACCTCACGGGCGACGACCGCAGGAAACGAGCAATAAATGCCCACGCATAACGGCTGCGGGGACAGCGGAGCGGACGAAGATGCAATGCTCCAGCACGCACCGCTTCTCTATTTCCCTGGAGTCCCTTGCTTCAACCGGATTTGCGAATGAATGCTCGAAAAAAGGTAAGCTTCGCACCCAACTATTTCTTAAAAGCAAACGCTCTCCGCGTTATCATTAAACGTTTTCGTAAAACTGTATTATATGGTAAAGGAAATAGACCGTCCACAAAAGGTTTCCCTTTACCAAAAAATAATATTTACCCTCCTTTACCATAATATTATTTACGATTACTATATTATGGATTAACCGACACATCTGCGGACCTATCCCAATGGAATTTCAAAAAGTATTGTTTGTTATCGACTAGTACTAGTAAAAAAACAGACGGACGAAAAGTGACATTCTTTAGACGGCCGGCGCCCATTTAGAACAAATGAGGTTTGTGGCTAACGGTGGCGTAAAAACGCTGCAATATTCCAAGAAAATGTATTTTTTTTGTTTAATGAATTGTTTTCTTACATAAAAAACGAATTACGAAAATATTGAACGGACACAGCGGCGATAACCACAAATTTCACAGATAGGGATAAGGTATAAAATCTCAGCTTTCACCTTTAAACCACGTGGTTTAACTTGATGTAAGGTAAATAAGTCATAAATAGTTTATGAGATGTTCTAAATGATTGATGTAAATTTTCCTGAATTATAGGTATCTTAAGATAATGCACACAAATTAATACAGAAGACAGAAACAATTAGTGCAGAGTAAAACGCAGCAGAATATGGTTTCAAACACATTTGAAAAGTGGAAGCAAAGCATTTACTTGTGTATAGAAAATGAAAAAAAACGTGCATACTGCATTGTAACGAGTACACAGCATGCAAACACTAAGAACAAGACGGAGAAGAGCAGAAACTCACTTTTTTTTTTTTTTTCCTCATCATTTAAAACCCGCATACATCCTACGAAAAACGTATCTGGACTCAATGTCGAGTTACGTCAACTTGAATAAAATGCTGAACGCTGCTGTCGGATGCTGGGCTATCGGGTGGAGGATATGAAATGTAAGTCGTAGGTTCGCGCGGCCAGCGATCACGTGCAACTGATCTTGGCTGTCCCGGGTGAAGCCGCGTCGAAGGCTATCACAGCGGACAGCCAAGAATACATGCCAGCGATATTAAAATGCGCGGCGTCTGCGGCCACTTCTATTGCTATCTACGGGCTGGTGCCGGTGCCAAACGCTGGCCCACGGGAGAGCACCCCCACCGTCCACGGTGTTTGCGTGGGCGGAGACGCCCTGGCGCCGTCCCCAGACAGGGTCACCTTAATTAAAAACGGAACGTTCGAAAACATCAACTGCAACGGCGGCTCATGCTGCTCTAATTCTGGGCGACGCGGATTCTTGGCTACCTCGTAATGACGGAAAGAAAATGGTGGGGATAATATTTCATACTTTTATAACGTACGTGTCTGGCTGACCTCTTTTTTAGCGTAAGACTGTTCAGAGAACATCGCTAATGCGTTAGAGAATTGAGTTCTAAATTCAGACAACACTGTGAATCGTTTTCACATTCTGATGGTGTAGGCCCTGGAAATTGGGAGGCAAATATATTCTGCTCCAACCATGTCTACTAAATTAATCACGTACAGTACGGATTTACCTAGAATACTATATTAATTGGATTAAATTAAGATGCGAATCTTTGGCAAATTTTAGTCTAAAATTATTTTTCTCAGCGGCAAAAATTCCATATCGGATTAGCTGTCAAAAACAAACAATAATTTTCAAAAACTCGCCAAGTTACCGAGAAGAGAGAGCGAGGGTGATGAATATCACAGGAACAAAAGGTGCAAAATAAAATTATGTTAGCCGGTTGAAAGGGAGGAAGAATTGTTTTTACTGCAAAAATCACGCTTATTTCAATTTACAATGAATAAATGGAATTCTGCTTCAGTCGATCAGCGAAAATCCAATTAGCCGGGAAGTTGGCATGAAATTGAAGTCCCGTACAATTTTCATTTAATTCTTATGCAACGCCATCCAATTCCTTCTCGTGTTGACAAATGGCTGACCGCTAGCGAGCGCAGCTGTTTGTGACGACGATTACTTTCACTTCGTAATTTTAAATATTCGAAACTAGAACTGCACGTAGTGTTAAATGTAAGTCCACATACAAAACTGGCGAGGAGATAGCAGTAAAAGACACCATTTTCGTCCAGAAACAAGAACGCCAAAGGAAGTTCACATTTTAAAACTTTCCTCCAACTCGATAGTAGAGTAAGGGGGCCGACGGGAGGTTGCTGGAACAGAAAAAAAAAAAAAAAAAAAAAAAAAAAAAAAAAAAAAAAAAAAAAAAAAAAAAAAAAAAAAAAAAAAAAAAAAAAAAAAAAAAAAAAAAAAAAAAAAAAAAAAAAAAAAAAAAAAAAAAAAAAAAAAAAAAAAAAAAAAAAAAAAAAAAAAAAAAATAAAAAAAAAAAAAAAAAAAAAAAAAAAAAAAAAAAAAAAAAAAAAAAAAAAAAAAAAAAAAAAAAAAAAAAAAAAAAAAAAAAATATTGCAGGGAAGAAGGGTCACCGTTGGGCGGCCAGGTTTCTGTTGCTGTTCACAGCATCTCACTTCCCAGAAAGCTTGTCTTTTGGCGTACAGGAAGCAACGCATGGCATGAGTGCGTGACAGCGCTGTCCCTGCAATGACAGTAAGGTGACTACGGTGACGCAAGCTGTATCTGTCTAACTAAGCGCGAACGAACGATCGCGCGAGATGAGAAGAATGCCGTGAGACAAGTGGGAGAATTACGACAAAGAAGAATGAAAGAGAGCAAGAGGGAAAGAAAAGAGAAAGGTGAAGCAAGAAGAGTACGAATAGGAAAAGTGTAAGGAGGAGAAAGGTGGAAAGTATAGAAGAGCTGAAAGAGAAAGGGAAATGACAAATATGAAAAACAAAGAATGAAGAGAAAGAGGTGTAAAAAAAGAGAGTGCAGTGAGAGAGATGGTAAGAAGGCGGTGAAGGGGAAAGACGAAAGAGATAGATAAAACAAGAGGGGAGAAATAAGTATAGGGAGAAAACGAAAAGTTGTATGAAAGAAAGAGAGCGAAGAAGAAAAACGAAAGGAACGGTAAAACGAAAAGAAGCCTTGAAAAATAGGTTGGAAACGAAAGAAAGAAAGGGGGGATAATAAGAAGACAAAGCGAGGGATAAACAGAAAAAGAAATTAAGCAACGAAAAAGAGAAGGGGGTGGCAAGTTAAAAGCCCGAGGGCAGCAGTACAGCAAGCACCGAGTTGGAGAGACATGCTGCGCCTCGCGAGCCGCCCCGCGCGCCAGATAGCATTCCCAGACGCCGCGTCGCTGGCGGGAGCGCCGTTTAAAAACAACGTGGCGTGCCACGCGAAACGGCGCGAACGGAGCGTTTTCCGCCGTCCGCTGAGAAGGCGCGCGCGCCTCCACACCGCTTTCGCGCCCAGCGCCGGCACACAATGGCGGGCGCGGCGCGGCGCGCCGCGTAATTTTATACCCGGCGCGCGAGCAACGGCAGTGGAGGGGGCCGGGCGAGGGAGGCTCACCGAGGCGTGCTCAAGGGGCAGCGGAAGACCGGGAGGCGCGGAATGCTATGGGCAGCGACCGCCGGCGGGGTCGCAGCACAAGGGCACCCGGGGGCAGCCGGCCACAACACGCTCCCACCACCATGGCTTAAGGCACTCGCCCCCAGGAGAGGCACGCGCACTGCGATTACTAGGAGAATATCTTTATTAAGAAACAGAGTAGCAAATGAGACCATCGAAAGAACGAAAGAAAGATGTGTGCAGTAGTATTCAGTAACCACGGTTCATGCCCTGCCGGTAGGAGAAAGGCCAGAGAAAAGAAGAAAGAATGAATGGAAAGAGAGAGAGAGGGAGAGAGAGAGCAGGAGGAGAAGAGAGAGAGAGAGAGAGAGAGACAGACATAAAGACAGAAGACAGAGCCAGACAGACAGACGGAAAGGGACGGGAGAGCTATCTGCTGTCAAAGTATTTCAAAACTTCAGACGCGTAAGCTAGATACACATTTCATAATCTGTAAACAGCTACAGAGCCATAAAATGAGGATATTTACAGGGATTTCCAGAACCACATTATCGCTTGGGTGGTAATTATTCCTAACCGATTTAATTTATTCGTTTCATAAAAGAAGAGTTGAACTCTGTCGCCCAGTTTCCGACATCGCAGAAACACGATTGTTCAACATGCGCATTACTCTGGAGATATTGTTTGGAATTAATCGGGGTAAACAAAAATTGCAAGTTAACAAACAATTTAATACTAGTATATAACGTTGGTGAAACGACTATCTTCCACATTGGCAAAGTTTATAGTATCGTAACAAATTCCAATGAAAAAGAATGCAATTAAAATTAGAAAACAATTGCCAATTGGATTGACTCAGAACTGCACAGTATGCTCTATTTTAACTTTGAACGTCTTCATTCAAGTTTGCAACAATTAATTCAAAAAGGCTTTTCCATTTAAATACTAAATATGGACGTGTGTGTGTGTGTGTGGTGTGTGTGTGTGGTGTGTGTGTGTGTGTGTGGTGTGTGTGTGTGTGGGCGCGCGTGTAGCCGATTATGTTTGCTAACACGGAATAGAAAGAGATTTTCAAAGATTTAATTCCCAACAAAACGAAGGAAAGTTTCTTTCCACGTTAGGCAACACGTGATTGAACCGTGTGCATTTGGTTTCGAATCAAGTCTCTCGTACCAACTCCCTGCCTTATTCTGCTTCAGAGGCCCATTCTGCCTCCTACGGCTTCAGTCACTGGCGAACGCTCGGCAAAATGAGTCCAAAAAAAACGACCGCAAGCAGCACGCAATTATTCGCGTCGGCATATTTCGGCCATTCGCTTGTGTGGGGCAACACGTGCAGCCTGCTCGCAGCGCGGCCTCGCCGCACGCCGTCACCACACCACACCGCACGGACGCCGGCGCGGCGCCGGGCCCAGCCGCAGCCTTGGGAAGGAAATTTCCAGCCGCTTGCGCCGTGCGATCAATTGCAGTGAGAAACGCAGTAAGCCGCGCCTCTCCTCTCCTCCCCTCCGCTCGCCCCTCCCTCCCCCCCCGCTCGCGACGCAGTCGTTCCTGGAGGAGAGCCAGCCGCAGTCGGTAGGGGGGCGGGGGGAGCAATCGTGACCGCAGGACACGAGTACAAAACGCGAGTGCACCGGGTAATCGTACGACGGCTATGACGTACGGAGGCGGCTATGAACGATGGTTAATGAGTTGTGATCGGATTTATATGCACCTAAAAAGATCTATGAAATATGCAAGCCTAATAAGCAGTAAAAGATTAAAAATATAATTACCTATTCAATATTATTTTACACTTCCTTTCCAATTTTTTCACGCATCTTCATGATAAAAGGAATGATATGAAGGCGCCGGTTTGTCGTGTTTCACTTGGCGATCCAAGCCTATATTTCTTTTTTTTTATGATGCAATGTGTATATACAAGCATATCGATTTCCTATCACCGCTACTACATGCTTACGCAATTGTAATCTTGGCTGGTAGCCACTGCAATAAATTTTAAAAGAAGAGATTAGTGTCCAGTCAAAACGCGGTTTCATAATAAGATGTCTGCCGGTCAATGGTAATTTAACAATTCGCATACGAAGCAATGTTTAACACAAATTAAGAAAACCTTTTAGTAGAAGGACGGTTTAACTATGATACGGAACGTTTCTTTGTTTTTCCGTGCGCAACAGCCTCCAGTGGAGATGGCAGCGACACCGACCGGGGCTATCAGTACCGAGGCACACGGCACGCATGCGGACAGCGTTTCAGACTCGTTTACGGCAACACATCAAGTCGTGTCTACGTTCGCTGCTCGCGTAAACCGTCCATCGCGCAGTTTCCGCGCAATAAACACAGCGAGGACGACTTGGGAACGTGAAGTGCCACACGGCCCATTATACACAACTGCAGAATTAACGTCTGAAGTTCTAAAAAAAAACAAGACAAGACTGTGCGCGTAATTTCCTACTCACGTTAACTCCTGGCAGAAACACTTTGCCAGCGTTGGGCAACACTTGGTAGAAGGATCTGAGGATGTACGAGGGAGGGCGCGCGGAGAAAGAAGCCGCTGAAACGATACGGAAGGAGGGCCGGATAAGAAAGGTGGGGAGGCGACGCCCATGGGAGGGGGAAGGTGCAGGCGCTGAGGCGACGACGCAAGGCTACAGACTTCGTTTGCGAGAAGGAGCAAACTGATGCTATAAAATAATCGATTCGAACTCAATACTGGAATCGAATTACAAGAACAGAATAGGAAGTTCGTGGCCAACATCGGACGTTAATGCACTATTCGATGATCCTGCGCCGACGCAGAATGCACTAAAATTATGCGAAACTTGAAACTACGCTATGCGCAGATCGATAGTGATCGATAGAACGATCGATAATAAAGCTTTCCCGTTCGAACAGTGCACAAACATCCTAATCACTTCCGCACGAATCTGTTTTAAAGTGAGCTCGTGTTGTGAATTGTTTGTTTGTGCCTAGCCTTAGTGTTAGCAATATCGATCTTCTGCGCATGGCAGTTATGCACTACAATGGAGCGACAAACGTGAACTGAGCATCAGCAGCACCGACAGAGCTTCAAAACGTTCTCAGTGCAACGAACTTCTATCATCTACATTCATCGATAGAAGAAACAAACCATCTAACGAAGGGCATCGATACCGGGGTCGTAGAATCGGAGGAAAAAATTATGCACATTTGTGCTCCCTTAAGTTCATGTCTGAGGAAATGTTAATCATTTAGGAAAAAAATTATAGTCAGTAGGAATCTGCTTTGCCTTAGAGTTATCTCGTAATGAAAATAATATACGACCTTTAACAGCATTACTTTATTGAACAATTATTTATAGCAATAGTGAAAGAAATCTCTTGAAAGAGAGTGATCGCTGTCGTGAATTCTGCTGAATGGAACCACTGTAACAAAATTGAAAGCGTCAATAAGAAACATTGGGGGCATACATGGAACTCTAGACGACTTCCTCACAGCCAAAGTCAACGACTAATAAAAAAAAATTAGAAACCTGTTGACAGAGATCCTGCGATGACGCTAACCCAAGCAATGCGAAGCTTCGGCATTTGCCACAATATTGTCACCACGAATAGTCAACAATCAAATGGCTCGCGTGATTCGAATATTGCATTATTAACAGTTAAGCGCCGTTATAAGTTTCGAGAGGCGAGTTTTAACAGCTGGTGGTTACAACACCAGCGGGAAATCGTAGGCAGTGTGCAAGTTTTACTTTGGCCAGTCATCGTATATTCGAACCTGATTTGTATTTAAGCCACTGTATGTCCCGTAAAGGGCTATTAGGCTTCATCGGTGTTTAATGCAGGGTTTTCCAATCTGTCACCACAGGAACCCGCGATGCCTCAAATTCGCTTAACCTTCGTGCTTTCGTGACTTCACTTAGTTAACTAATTTGGCTAGCGACGCCGGTTTCGCGGTCGTGGCCTTTTATTAGAACCATCCCAGCATTCGCCTGGATGACCGAGGGAAACCACGAAAACCCCAGTCAGGATGGCCGGCACGGACATTGAACCGGGGCCTTCCGAATGCGACGTCAGCGCGCTACGCCTGAAACGCCTTCGCTCGGTGAAACCCGATTGCTATTGCGTTAGAGAGGGTAAGATACCGCAAAGCCAATCCCCTCCACCCCCCTACTGTCAACCACCTTCTAATTTTATTCGGACCTTCCACACAAACCACTAAATTTGTCCGCGCGGACCACTCTTTCGAGAGCAAGGAGCAAGCGTGGCGAGGAGCCAGCGGCCGAGAGTCGCGGGTTCGCGGCCCGGTGACGGCGGCGGCGGCAGAGGCCAGCCAGACGGCGCGGCGCGGCGCTGCGCACCGCCCGCTCGTCGCCCGTTGCTTTAATTATCCCGCTGAAATGTCACCCGCCCCGCACGCGCGCACCCGTGCAACTCTGCCGCTTCAAAGGCGCTCTCGTCGAGCCACCTGCCACTCACGCCGCGCAGCCCGGCGGCTTTAGAACAGAGCGACACCGCGGGCGTAAATAACGACAAGGCGGCGGCGGCGGCGGCGGCAAACGGTGCAGCTGTGCGAACGCCGAAGGCTGTCTATAAATGACCACGCGACATGCCTAGGGGAACGCGCAAGTGACACATTTAAGGCCCTGATACCGCGTCCATATGAGCTCCATCTCGTTTCCTCGCAGGTATACACAAGTGTCGGGAAGTGTAGTTATTCTCAACTCGCAGTGTCTGTGCCAAAATGCGGAGTTGATAAGTACTTGCAACGCAGGTTAGCAGTTCACACTGGCCTAATTGAAGAAAAATAATGGTGATGTTGGACAAAATAGCGGGAGTTTACAGGTGCTCGTTCACCAACAGGAAGTCGACGAATAAAACGCACGCGAAACAAGGCCAACTGTCACACTTGCATATCCTATTTAAATCGTGCACAAGGACATTATATGATTCTATACTCACTTCTGTTCTTCATTACACACTTCGGTAGAAAATAAATTAATATCCCTGTCTACGCATGTACACAATTTGTCAAGCGTGTACCCAAGTTGTCAAGAACATTTACATTGTTACGAATGCGCCATGAGGAAAAAACCACAACCCAAAATAACGTTTCCAGCAGCTACAAATTGAAGCGTATTTTAATATGCGCCGAGGATCCAGGGGAGGCTCGTACCGTGAGAAGCGGGCTTGAACCGGGCCAACCGAAAACTGCCGGCAGAGTAATTAAGGCGGAGGGCGGCAGCGCAGGCGGCAGACGGCGGGGCGCCGGCGGGAGCCGCCACACCGGTTCGAGGCCCGGCGGCGGCGGCGGCGGCGGCGACGACGACCGCGTTTCGCGGCTTCCGCCACGCCCCCGGGCGCCCGTGGGGAAGGCGCGGGCCGTTGCTCTGGGTTTTCCCCGAGCTCCGCCAACGGGTCACGTGATCGCAACAACCGCCATTCGATCCAGTGGATCGGCAGAAACTCGTCAATCGATTTCTGTATGTGTATCGGGGCAATGGAATGGGACTATCGAGACGAATGTCCGTTACTAGTGCTTACCGGTTTGGAGAGGGACGAACAATAATTACAAAAACACGTTGACTTCGAATTACGTTGTAGAGTCTGGATTATGATTACTACCATTCAATGTGACTCGAGCAAAAGACACCCTTGGAGGACTAGTAAGTCCATAATTAAATAGTTTTTATTTTGTTTGATATAAAAGTGATGAACATGATAACTGGTGCACTGAAAAGGAAGATATTAAGGACATAAGCGTGCCAGCCCAAAACAGAAGGGGGCACTACATTTTTGGATCGGCTTGAGCACCCTTCCATAACAAGTTTTTTTTTTTAAATTTTTTAATTTACATGACATAACTTTACTAGTAAATAAATAAAGCATTCCTAAAGAAATGAAACATAACTTGTTTTATAGATTAATAAAATGTTGTATAACTTACTAAGGCCTCTCAAAATTTTCAAGGTCCATGCCCCCCCCCCACACACACACACACCCTCGTACGCTGGACTATGATGAAGGATGATGTGATAATGAATTAGACGATAAGAATGAGTACGAGCTCGACAACGAAAATTCTATCGGTAAAGTGAAGAGAGAATGGGATAGGTAATGCCAGGCAAGTAAACTGAAGACGTGAAATACACCGCAAATGCTCCAGGGCGCAGCAAACCCAAGGCGGCAGGAATAAAACGCACGGTCTAAGGGACAAGGTCCTTGGCGCTGACGCGGGAGCGAGCGTAGGTGGGCGTGTGGAGCGACTCGTACTCGAGCAAATCGTGGGAATTCTCCTCTGCACAATTACCGTAATACTCGTAATTCGCTCTCCGGGACGCCAATTGCGCGCTTTTGAAATACACGTAAAGAGCCCCCCGGCGCGGTCAGCTCGCCCGGCCCCAGAGGAAGCACGGGCCCGTGGACGCGCATGCGCCCTCCCGCGCACCGCACGACACCCTTGAAGAAGCACGCTGCGTATCATCAAAGAAGCAATGTAACCTAGGAAATCTGAAAGTTGGTTCAATACGTTGGTATAATACGTTGGTATAAAACGGAATTTTTTTTTCATTCAGATCATCCTTGGTGAACCCCTGCAAATTTTATGGGGTTGCGGGCAACGCATTTCATCCAAGAAAATTTGAATGTCAATTGAATACGTTGGTGTAAAAAAGTTTTGTTTTTTTCTTTCGTTTCGGATGATCTTCAATGAACGCACTACGTATTTGGGAGCAAAGCATTTCATCCAAGAAAAAGTCGGTCGAATACGTTCGTTATAATAATATTTTTCAATTCATTTTTAATATAATATTTATCTTTGATAACCGAACTGCATATTTTCTGGGTTTGCTGGTCAAGCTTTTCAACCAAGGAAATTTGAATGTTAGTTTACACAAAATTATATTGTTTACCAGATGATCTTTCAACGGTTTCATTAATGTATTACATAGTAAATTTAAAAAAAATAAAGAATTAATATATGTTAACGTGTTATTCTCCTCTATTTACGTGTTATAATAGGCATTATGCATATTATAACACTATACATAGAAATGTACTTTCATGATGGTATGCAATTCTTAAAAGATTCGTTGCATATGACTTCACTTGAAAATTGAAATTCAAGACTTATTTTGCTCACAGTATGTTAATAGCAAGACTATTTCTTCATTTTCTTTCCCCTAAATGTAGTGAACGTATTTTATCCCCTGGACTCTCCATTGAGGGCGTCGTTTGGCGCAGTGAGCCGGGCGCCTATTTCCTGAACGCGGCGGCGGAGGCAGTCATTTTTGTTCCCCAGTCACAGAGAGCGCGCCGCCGCGCCGTCCTTTTCGCCCGCGCAGCGCTCTTCACGCTCGGAGGCTCCGCGGTGCCCCCAAAGCCCCCGCGAGGGCCGCGGATCCGCTGAACGACAATTTCCGCCCGTAAAAAGACTCCGTCAATGGGATCGGGCGCCGTCGACGGCGCTGCACAATCGGATCCCGCCGGCTTCCCGGCGTCATCAGTCGCCCTAACCGCTTGGCCTCGGCGGAGGGGGAAGCGGGTGGGAGGAGGGGGCGCGGCTCGGGCGAGGGACAAAACGGAAGCGCTCCTCTAGCTATCGGCTCATCACTCGCTCACATGTAATCCTCACTGAAGCATTCACGCGTCCAAGGACAAAGGTTTCTTTCGTTACGATTTCAGCACCCGTTTTTATTGAATTATCTTCAGAAGCTTGGAAGTAAAAGAAATTGCTTTGGAAATTATTATTTATTACAATGCTTTAGTCGAATTTTTAAGATTCACATATTTCGTATCTTTATTAACCGTAAAATGGAATATTCCGCAAAATTTTGTTGACAACAATGGGACTTTTCTGTGATTATTTTTCTGAAAACGAATTTTCCAAGACTACAAAACTATTTTACGAATCCTTTCCAACTGTCTGCACCAATAATTTTCTGCGAGTTTATTTTTATGAATGTACAAGGGTATAAAAATAAAATTTAGAATGAAAATAGAAATTTGTTTTGTACTCAAGATTCTAACAAAATAGACAAAAGTCGTATAAATGTTCATGATGTAGAAAACAACAGGAAGAAACTCATAGGAAGCTCGAGTGTATTTATTCAGTTTTAATTACAAGACAACGGCGGAGAACTTCTAAGGTCAACCTAAACAAATGACAAATATTTTCTCATTCGAATTCGTTCACACGCCAAAAACACGTGAATGACGAGCAAGGGCCTTAGGCGATATTGGTAACAAGAGCTCGCGAAGTTGATCTCAGTCCGATGAAGAGATGCGAGCGTTATCGAAACTACGTCAGCGAATGCACCGTGTGAAAACGCGCCTTGCGCAGTCGTTCACGACCCGGAAGGTTCCGAAGCGTGGGCGGCCTCTACCCCCCGTGATCTAACAGGGAATGCAATCCGCAGCGAGGCCGCCACCGTCGGCCCTCACAGACGCGAGACTTCCGCCGAGCGGACGCGAAGGCCGCTAGTTGCTGACCATCCTTTATCACTTCCCCTCGCGCCGGCCCCGCGTCGCCGACAGAGTCCGCGCTCTTTCCGCCGGCACGGCCCTCCCCACTCCCACATCCCTCCCCTCCCCTCCTTCCGCAGCTGAAGTCCGCCGGGTCGCGCAAGAAGCCGGGAGCAGCGGCGGCCACGCGCAGCGCCGCCGCACTTTTTTTCTCGTATCATTTCTTCGGGTCTTCCGCCGAACGCGCCCCCGCCGAGCCGGCGGTCGAGAGGTGCTGCAGTTGTCGCGTCGACGCGCACTCGCCAGATGTTACGTAAGCGGCGGCGGTGGCAGCGCAGCCGAGCGGGCTGGCGGGCATTCCAGCCGCCGCCCGCGCCGCGTTTGCATGAGGCCGGCGGGCGGCAGACAAGCCTGACGCCGCCACTGCGCCGTCGCCAGCCAGCCAGGCCCCGTTCTCGCGCACGGCGGCGGCAGCAGTGGTGGCGGTAGCGATGGCTTGGCGGTGGTGCGATAGCGGCTGCGGGGACGGCGGCAAGCGGGGCGAAGGCGGGAGGCGGCGGGCGGTGGGCGTGGCGGTGGCGTGGGTGTCGGCGGCGGGGGCGTTGAAGGACGCGGTGGGAGGGCAGCAGAGGTGTTGATGGCGGTGACGATGGTAGCGGCAGTGGCGATACCCGCTGCGGGGTCGGGAGCGTGTGACAGCGGCAGCGATGGCAGGGCGATGGTGTGGGAGGTGGCGTTCGTCCCGCCTCAGCTCACGGCCACCGACGCGATGTGACGTAGCTTGCACCTCACGCTCCGTTCCGATATTCCCGGTAGAGATAGCGCAACTACGTGGGTGAGACCGGCTGAGGCAGTTCACAGCAACTGTGTCTGACAATGACATTTTAGATCCTAGGGTAGCGATAGTGTCGGATTTTAGTCACTACCGGATCTTGCACAGGGCATTCCCTCGCTTAAATGATTACAAAACGAGAAGAAAAGCTAAAAAAGAACTCTCAACCCAACATTTGTACGAAACATTTTCAACTGAATAGAATGTAGAAAAAACTTCTAAACTTAGAAGCTATGAAGGGATTGAATATATTTTTGTACTCCCATGCCTCGTAAATCAAACGTCATAACATATTTTAACCACACACGAACGACGGAAACAAGTGCGCAACCCGTAATCGAACATGGATCCACAGGATGCGGCAAGCGTTTAACGACTCGTTCAAGTCCTCGGCCAGCGGCAGGGCACTCCCAGAGGCCCACCGCAAGCGCCCGGATTCGCAGGCCGTCCGGTCTCTAGCAGGAAGCCCCCCAGCCGGAGCAGTTAGCATGCGACCGCGGCGCGGCCGCCAACGGCAGACCGCCTGACGCCAGCGCCACCGCCTCGTGTTTTCCTCGATAACCGCCCGCTTGCTTTCCCTCGGGCACCGGCGCAGGCTTTCCAACCTAACGGAATCCCTCGATTCAGGTTATTTAAGGCCAACACCCATCACGGGTTCTTGTACTGTTCCTGACTGACAGGCTGGCGAAAAATGGCTATCAAATAAGCGGAATATTGTTTTTTCTCTCTCATTTCAATCACTCTATTCTTGGAAGTATTGATCCTTATGAGTTACACTTTCTGATAAATTTATTCGAATTATATTTCCCCTTAAAATTGTGTTTTAAAAACGAAAAGTTGCATCTAGCTTTATTTATCTCATTTTTAAGTGTTCAACTTTGATGCTACTTAAATAAAAACACATTCACTGTGCAATTAAAATGAACAGGTTTCTTACTGATACATCAAGATATGGAAAGGTAAAAACACTGCCTGTATATGCTTAACTCCCAACAGACCTTTTCACATATTGTAATTCCGTAATTTTCCAGTGGTACTCCTCCTCATATTAAACCCACACACTTATCACATATTTCACAACACATCCTAACGTGACAAAATCACACCTTGGTGGCATAGATTAAAGATGTTGACAGAAAGTCTCAAAATAGAATTTACAGCCCTGAGTGTGCAAGGTCAACAAACAAGAACGTAGGTATTTCCCAATAGACTTCCGGGTGTTCCGAAGCCATCGACAGATTACAAGGATGTTGCTCTACTTTGACCTTTCGACGGTTCGCAGTACGACCAACTACGTCAGTACCCAGGGACACATCGCATGACTGACTCTGGCACAGCTCCACAATGCATTATTCTAATACACTGCAACCCACGTGCCCAGGCTAGATCGCTTTCATGGCCGTAGTCAATTGTCGTAATCAGCATGCACTGGCTGTTTCGAAAGATTCAGACATGGTTGTGGAGTGGCTGTTCGAATGGATCTATTTCTATCAGCATTTTTTTTTCTCAGGAGAGAAAGGGAAGAGCCATTAAATGTTTACAAATACAGCCTATTGAACCGAATCACTGAGTGTGGAGTGTATTTAACTGAGACATCATCAGAACTGAACGTTACTTTCGAGAGTATTCGAGCTCAATTGGATGAGGGGAAACATTTGTTATTTTCGAAAGTGGAAGTAGATCCATTTGTACTCCCGTTCCGCATTTCATTTCAGTGACCATTGAAGAATAAGACGAATTATTCAAAAGATTCTATACCAACGTGTGGATTTTTGACACTACGGGATACAATATTCCCAACTTTCAAAATACGATCTGTGAAATAATTGTATAAATAAATGTATCTTATTCAAATTGCGATAAGATTGACGCTCGGCAAATTTTGAAATATTGACAATTTCTTAATGAAAAATTATAAAGAATCGTTCAGCGACCCCAGTTATCAGTTGCTAAATACCTTGACATATGCGAGATTGAAAATAATGTCAACAAGACATTAACATCCGGTGTTTTGAAGTAGCAGATAAATGAAGGAAAACTTCTGCTAACTTGAAGCAATATAGAAAATACGAGATATACATAGACCAATAGTCAAATTGATGGAATGGTTTTGCTAAAGAATTTTTGACCATTCGTTTCGCCATCCACATGTCACTCGTATCCAATGCTGGGAGATGGCAGCCCCTGAATTACTTTATTGGATGTCCTAATCACACATTGCCCCAAGAACCCCCAAACCAAGGCAGTTATGAAACTGGCATAAATTAGGAAAATAATAATTTCTATATTCCATTTCATTAAATCTGTGATTTGGATAGTTAAAAACCGAATGAAATTTCTTATAACCATGCATGCTGATCAGTTGGCAAAGACTCTCAAATAAATGCGACGAAAATAGAACAAACCGATGACTGGGGATGTGATGCGGGGGCGCGCGCCAATATATTCTCCAGAGCGATTATCAACTATCTATCAGTTGGAACGCGGTTATCAAATCGGGATAATTATTACTGAAATGTAAGTAGTAACGAAACTCCCGATTCAATAACCGCGTCTAGCTCATCCAAAGTCAGAAGTGACTATTTAAATCGAAGTGTAACATATTTCATCGCGACGAACAGTAAAAGGAAAACATTCCTCAACTCGCAGCCGAGCAGCTAGCAAGCACTTGAGCACTTCGGGGTTGTGCGCCCTACCAAATAACATGGATACCAAATTTACGTATTGGTTAAATATCGAGCTGTACACGAAATACTAAAGCACGAATTCCGGGGCATTCCTATTCGAAACGTAATCATTGTTTCTTAAACAGATCATAATGCTCCTTTACCAAACCGCTTAATCCAATTTGTTTTATACTTCACTTATTACGATTGAAGGAGCAACGACTTTTGGATATCCAATCATTGACTAAAAAACCAAAACGTATTTATCTAGTTATTTAATTATATCACCCAATGTTATGGCAATACAAATTAACTGACTTCTGCAGAGCTCTAAATTACTGCATGGAAATGAAAAGGAGAATTAACTAGATAATGCAAGCTACGTTACAATTGAGACGTCACAATATCGTAAACTGGAGTATCACATACTTATGATCTTCATGATTCATCAATAAAATTCTATGATGGATAGCAACATTAGGAATTACTATAAAATAGACTAAAATGTACCTGTTACGCTTGTACGAAGTCATCTTGAGACTCACGGAGTTTCGACAAGGACCAGTCGGAAATTCACCCACCTTATTAGACTACTCTGAACTGTGTGATGAATATAACCATAATAGCGCCTGAAATGTACCCTTGAGGGGGAGATGAAGAAAGGAGCAGGGGGAACGGGGAAAGATCAGGGAAATGGGACAGCGAACGGAAGAGGGAGCACAGAGTGGGGTCGGGGAATGTGTGTGTGGGAGGGAACGTGTTAGTGAACAGAATGGCGAAAAGGGGAAGGGAACGAGCGGTGGAACAGGGAGGAAACGGTGAAGGACAACGAGAGAGGAAATGGAGGACGGGATAGAGGAGGAGAACAGAAGCGAGAACGGAAAGTGGGATAAGGGGGTAGGGGAACGAGGACGAGAAGAGATCAGTGTGGAATAGGCGAAGAGCCTCGGGATGCAAATGCGGGAGGGAACGGAACGATGGCGGGGGAGCGGGGCCAGCCAGAGGGGAGGCATTCCGTGCACTCGCCAAGGCGACAGGCGGCGGGGCGGGCGGGCGGCAGGGCAGATTCCCCGACGCTTGGCGGCGGACGGTGCCACCAGCCGCACCCTGGTCTGCAACGGTGGGACAGGTAGAGGCGGGGAAACCAGAGCGCGCGGCCGGCGGCGGCGGTGGCAGTGCGGTGGACGGCGTGACGGGGAAAGATAAAGATCGCGGGTGGCGTGCGCGCGCGTGCGGTGGCCGCTCCGCGCCAGCGCCTCGCCCGCAGCCGCCCCCGCCTATGCCCCGCCAGATTAACGCAGCCTGGAAGCGTGGCGCGAGCCGAAGGGCGAAGCACAGCCGAGGCCACGCGCCGCGCGACGCTCGCTGCAGGTCGAGTCCCCCACGGCGCTCGCAGAGCGTTCAACAGTAGGAAATACGCACAGCATAGAAAGTGCTTCGCTTCGTGTTTACAAGCAGTGGAATATTTAAGTCATAGTCTATTGCAAATTTCATTTTGAAGTATACCAGTGAAAAATAAAGGACGTATTGCAATAATAATGGATGTTTCACCATGTACAGGAACTAAGAGAGCATCCTAATAATTTAATAATATCTAAAACCAATTGCATTTACTTGTGTGAATATAATATTCATTTTTGCCGTTCCAACCTTTTAGAAGTACTTCTTTTTTAAACTAATGGATTCAGTACCTCTCCCTCCCCCCACCAAAAAGGCCTGGCAATCCTAAAATATTGTGATACTATCTTACTTTCGATAGAAAAAAAACTGCACAGGCATTTGCATCCAGATCAATTGAGAGCTGCGAGTTCCCCAGAGCTGGATGGTACCGCCCGCGCAGCCACAACCGCCGCCCCGCCCCGCCCCTTCCACCCGCCCCGAGTGCACATCCTCCCTTACGTAAGCTCCGGGCGGAGCGAAGCAGAAGGCGGGGGCGGGGCGGGGTGGCGGTCGCTCATTACGTGCCGGGACGGCCGCCATAAACCGCGGCGGTGTGCCTTACGTAACGTCGCCGGTTGTTGGCGCGGGCGGATGCACGCGGAGACAGGCGGTCTGCCGCGTCGCCGCCGCCGCCGCCAGCAGCAGCGCAGCTGCGCCTGCAAGTGGCCGCTTTCCGGCGCGGTTCAAGTGTCTTACAGGCTACGGATGCCAAAAAAACAACAACAAAAACACATGCATGTTTTTAAAACATCGATATTTTCGAGCAGAATCGACGATATTATAACATCGATGATTTGCTTTCGATGTTTTCTTCAGATCGATATATTTTTGCAGAAACATCAATGTTTTCAAAATAATTATCACGATATAAATTAAATTTCATGTATCTATTTTTGTTTTTCGGATTGCTAACAATAAACAGCAATTGACAACTGACACTATTGTCGATGCCTAGGCGGCATGAAGCGGTATGCTATTCGCAACCATTTTCCAGTGGTGTTTTCTTTATTTTCTACGCGGTAATATTGTCAAACTGCATTGTGAACCCCAAATATTCCGAAATTAAAATACCGGCTTCATATTTATGAGGCCGCTACATCGGCCAGATCGATTGGGCAATATCAATTTAGAAGAAAATCAGCTGAACGGTTTAGCCGCTAGCGTCTAGGACTCACAAAACATGGATTTTGGCCACACCACGGGATAAATGATTCTTTTTCTAAATCTAGTAACTGGATTTATCCACTTTTTTGTTACCAGGGCTCTTTATTAAGAATTTTTAAGCCGACAATGTGCAGTTTTTTCGCGCAGCATTGCATAACATTTTCTATACTCTGTAGCGTGAAGGTAAAAATTAAGTTTTTTTTTTAATGACTTACAATATTATGATGAATCTTCCAATGAATACTTTGGTTAGATTATTCAATACGAATCAAGATTATTATTATGAGTCCCATCCTCTTTGCGAGCTCATCTCGCTTGGAGCTTGTCTTTCGTAATTCCTCGCGCTTACATGTTTCACGTACTCCCCAGCAGAAGGGAGCGCGGCGACGCATGAACTTCGTTGCACCCGACCTGCGCTTGGGAACAAACGACCTGTGGATTGTTCTAGAGTTACTCCTGCGTGAGAACGCTTGCGCAGAATAAAACATTTCGCACAATCCACACTTCCTTCTTGTGGTTGCCCGGAGTTCAAGGCCTAAATCTTTTTCTTATCCCTCGCCGACTTCAAACCCGCTGAAAAACGGTGTTTGTGCGTTGTTTACACGGAACTAACCTCCCATCTCCCTCCCGCAATTAAAGGGACAACGAAAAATGTAATCAGTGTGTGATCGTTTTGCCAATTATGTGTCCATTCGCTTTTTGATTTCTTCAAATTTCTCCCTCTCTGCAGGGGGTTAGAGCGCTCAGTCTAGATGGCACTTGCGTACGAAAGGTTATCTGCCACATAGAACGCACTAGACATTGCATATCATAAAGAGTTATTTGAAACGCATTTGGGTGTGCTGAAGTGATTTACGTAATCAATTAATATTTTTTGGACGTATTTGCTTCATTGTATCATTACCTATTAAATTATAAATCAACTAACTCTTAAATGATACTTTCAGGCGAAACACTCGTGTTGGGATGGGTGAATGGAAGACCACAAACTTCTCTTAAAATACGCGCATGCGCAATCCATTGTCATTCTGGCTTGGATGTAATATCGCATGCAAATGACAAATTTCAACATCTGAATGACGAAAGTTCGAGAATTCTAATTTCAAGAATTTCTCTCAGTGCCAGTATATTCAAAAGAACATCACATTGATCATCATAGGCAAAAACACGGCTTGCGACTCGTCTAATACATTTTGTAAGTGACTCGCCAAATTCTGAGGCTCATCTGAAAATTGTACATTTGTTGTCAAAAATAATTATTTTCAGATTTGGAACAACTTATTCGCGCGACTTGTATTCAACAAGAAACCTAATTAAATCTAAGCATCGGTGAGAAGTACTTCTCACTAATGATCACGTAACTGGACTTGGGAGAACTTGCTTAACTGACCACCGGACAGATTTCAAGCCATTAGCTGCTAAATTTGATAGCTGAATAGGTTTATTAATAAAAGTGTAAGAAATTTAAATGCTTCTTGTTATTGATCATTAGAGTACATGTTTCCGTTGTAAATACGTTTTTACTACTCATTATTTCGTTATAAATAATTAAATATTAAAGGCTTTAGCTTATGAAAAATAAGTGTGGATCTTAACGATCTCTCACATCTTCCCTCAACGCTCGAGTAGCTTCCCTTCTCTGCCACAGACCGTCGCAGCGTAAGACGCGATGAAGCGGCAGTGTGTGTTTTCCTCGACGCAGACACAACTTGCACTTCCCCGCGGGCCCTCAAGGTCTGTACGCGCCCTCTCCTGCTCCTGCCTCGCTCGCACGCAACCATAAACGTTTCTGGCGGCGCTGCAGTACAAACCGACTCTAAGCAGCCACAGCATGACCTTTGCAGCCGGCAATTAAAAAAAAAAAATAAAGCTCGGTCTTGACCAGTGGCACACAGCTCGCACGGTGTTTCGATAGTTTGGTCTACGCTTCACAAGGCATCTTTTGTTTTTTCGTCTAAGTAAATGTTTTGCGAAGGATCTTGGATGTGAAGTTCTTGAAGGTCTGTGCAGAAGAGGTTATTGATAAATCGCCCCCTAATCTTGCTTAACTCTCCAAATTAAAAACAAAAAAAAATCGCCAACTTTGATATCATGGTTGCAAGTATTACCTACATCATCAAAGGTACTCTAAATAGCAAACGAAATAATAATGACGAGTACAAATGTTTACGACCAATTGAGAGATGTATCTGACGAACAAGGAAGCTACGATGATTTTAAAGAATACTGCTGTCTTTTATGTAAAGGTGCCGTTTCAGGTACTAGTAGATACATTCGTGATTAAATCGTGCTCAATACTGGCTGTGCCAAGTTGATAAATTGGCAGATAAACTGTAATAACATTTAATGTTGTCGGACTTTGTCGATTTTTAACCACAGATGGAGAGAAAAATTGCTACGCTCTCTCTCAAATCACCACATCATTAAAACCAGATGGAAATAAATGGGAGGCGTTTTGCTGCGGAATTCTGCTAATGACACGGTCATAATGATTGTAATTTAAAGAACGTATAAGTAAATCTGTGGCAATCATTTGGGAAATCGACGGGACCAGAATTCGATATCTATCACAGAGACACTATCAGCAGCGACCTGCGAATACATTTTTCATTGTAATTCTACGGGAACTACCAGGTAGTGTCTTTTACATCGTTTCCTTTTAAAATCAGTGTTTTCCTAAAATGCTGCTGAGTGTGGGAAAATGGGGCCCTGGAGTACCAAAATTAGGAGGGTTCTGAAACTGCGAACGTAAACTCTGAAGCTTCTGTCTTGTTCGTCGCATAACGTTGGCTGTGCCGCGAAGAGGGACGGGTGAGTGTGAGAACATAGAAGCAGCGTGGGGAATAAGAAATAACTAATCAATAATTTGACTTTTTCGGTCGAAATCGAAATTTTCATTGTTTTGTTTTTTTATTTTATTTTTTTATTTTTTTACATTTTTTAGTCTTCCTGGGTATGTAACCACGTAAGTTTCGTTTTTCGCCAATTTACGCGGGACGGGGTACAGATATAGTATCCAGCCGACTTGGTGTCTCGTTACAAAGAATTTTTCTTTTACACCGAATATAATGCGTATTTTAATTTGTTGATTATAGTAATATTTGTAATGTAACAAAGGGAAATATTGAACGATTTCGTTAGAATAGGAAATTAAAAAATGCTATATGATATAATACGAATCATTTAGCTGCGGGTAGAGCTGACGCCCCATGAGCAGCCCCTCCCGTTCCCCTTCTATGCCGCTGATAATATAGATTCGAGTGATGGATATATTCCGATGAATTTTGATAGAAAGGAATGACGTAGAGTTTTCAAATGACATAACTTTTCGCGAATTCGAAGATTCGAATCTCTCTCCAAAATTCCTACATTTCCCACTTCTGCGAATCAAGGTGCGGCAGCCGCCCCTCCCCCTCCCCAAACACTTCACGCGCTTCACGCATGGAAGACGAGATTTGAGGTGCGGCCGCGCGCAGCGCTACAACCGATACCCGGCGGGCGGGTGGGCGGTGCGGCGCGGCGCCGGGCTGGGCTGGGCTGGGCTGGACGCGTATCAAACGGCGCGCGCTATAATATTACGAATGACGCGTCAGAAATAGCCGCGCCGCGCCGCGCACACGCTCGCGTTCCCTTTCCTCAGCCCGCGATACCCCTACAACCACCTACACACCCTAAACCAAACAAAACAAATAACCACCGCACCATAACAACACCAAACACACCAATATACCAACAACACCAACCAAAAACAACCAGAAACACAAACGCAAAGCACCCACACACACCCACACACCAACACAACACACGCCAACCAGCCACAAACACAAAACCACACACACCAACAACCCCCCACAAAATCCAAGAAACACCACCCAAACACCACCTACACACACAAACCCCACCAACAAATAACCCAACCACCCCACAAACGCGCACGAACTGCATCACCAGAAAAAAAAAAAAAAAAACTAAAAACAAAAAAAAATACATAAAACAAACCCACACCCAAACCAACCACACCTATCCACAATCAAAAACCCCCACCCCCAACCTAAACCACCATACCGCACAACCACCAAAACAAACACACCCAACACCCACCACCATAAACCGCCAACAGCGCCACCAACCCCCAGACAAAATCGCAACCAAAACCACAACATCACCAAACACCCCACCACACCTCCCAACAGCCCCTCACACCACAAAAACCACAACAACAAAAAAAAAAAAAAAGAAAGACCCAACGAACAAGACACCAGAACGACAAAAATAACAAAACACCCACTACAATACCCGCCCAAACCTACAAAACCAGAAAAACAACACACAAACACCCACTCAACTAAACCAACCGCCCACATCGCAAAAACCCACCCCCACACGACCCAACAACAACCATAGCACCACAACAACCACTACCCAACCAAATACCCACTCCCAAACACCACCAAAAACAACAAAAAACAAGATCAACAAAAACCACACCCACCACAACAAACACAACCCAACCAAAATAACCCAACACGAACAGCCACCAACGCTACTAACACAACAACGCCCAAACAAACACCAAAACCCACCAACAACACAAACCAACACAAACCAACGCAAACCCAACACACTCAAACAGACAGCACAAGCCCAACAGGACACAAAACCCACAAACCAAAGCCTCAAAACACCCCGACAACAAAACACCCAGCACACACCACACCACGCAATAGCCCACCACACAACAAACCCGACCAAACAAAACCTCACCCGAACCCTCCAGCAACCACCACCCAACCCAACCAAAAAAAAACATGTCAAAAAAACAACCCCAAACAGACACAACCCCCGGCCCAGCCCAACACGCAACAAGCCAACTCCATAGCACAACACGTACAAAACCGACTCCCAGAAAAACACATACTAAAAACCCCACAGAAACAAAGGCCAAAACAACAAACCACCAAAATTAAAACACCAACCACACACCCGACAAACCCTAACCCACATACACCAAACGCGGCCCACCAAAACTCAACCGAACAAACCACAACCACACCAACAAACCAACGCCCAAAAACATCACCCAAAAGACAACAAATATCACAGCCATCACCAATACTGCACAACAACCAAAACCCACCACCACACGCCAACCCACCCCAAACCCACGCACACCCACCAACCCCACCCCCGCCAACCACACCACAAGCAACAAAACACCCCAATAAAACCCCCCACAAGCCAACACAGCACCCATCCAAACTACCACACCCTCCTACACACAAAACCAAAACCCACAACAACCACTAAAAAGAACCACAACAAACACCCACCACACCATCAAAACACTCAAACCCAATACACCCCCTACCAACCCACAACCCCCACCCAACACAAACCAACGCCATCCTAGCCAAAAACCAAACAACACCCCCCCATTCCCACCACATCAACTCCCCACAACACCCAACCGCCCTCCAGGCCAAACACCCAAAAACAGAACAACACCGCCACCCCAAAAAACCCACACAACGCACCCACACCCACCAACCTAAACAAAACCACACCCAAACCCCACCCAACCACACACCCCACAACGACACACCAAAACCAAACCAACCCCACAACACCCATCGCCACACACCACCCAAACCACCCACTAAAAACACACCAACGAGATACACAAAGCACCCACAACACAAAACTACAACACCCAACAAACCACCACCGACACCATCCAAACAACCACCCAACCACAACCCACCACTCAACCTAACAAACCCACCACACGGAACCATCACTCCAAACAACAGCCCTACGCAAAACACCCCCAACAACCCACCAACGGAACAACCCAGACAACCAACAAAAAAAACCACCAGAAACACCCTAACCAAAACAACCACCACCACCCACACGCTAAACCGACAAAACACCAACCAACAACCACACGCCACCCTAAATTCAAAAACACACATCCACATCAAAACCCATACCCCAAACACCACCACGAACCAATAACACAACCCAACACAAACCCCACCAAAAAAATCCCCAACCACAACAACAACCCACCACCCACAACCCATCAACCAACCCACAAAAAAAAAACAAAAACGACCCAAAAACCCCAAAAACAACCCAAACGAACCACCAAAACCAATCACGACCAAAAACCACACAACCCACCATCCCAACACGATGACTTTAGTGCTCGATTAGTAGCCATACTAATATTAAATTCGCATTGCGCATAATTTAATTTCACAGGTTCGTGTTTTTTAGTCAACTCCGGTACGTGTTATCCAGATTCCCCGAGTAACACAAAACATCCGATGTTAGCAACATTCCGATGTTTCAAAATCTTTAAACATCTATGTCGGATCCAAACAATACGTCGTCAAAAAAACCATCGACTGTTTTCGGAGAACAGGTCGATGACTTTAGTCGATCGATTAAGTAGCCGTCTAATATTAAATTTCGCAAGTGCCAGAGTAATTTTAATTTCACGAAGTGTTTCGTGTTTATCAATTCTGCCGTGCTGTACGTTTCATCAAGGTTCCGCGGCAGCTAACAAAACATCGATGTTAGCAAACATCGATGCTTCAAAAATGTAAACATCCATGTCGCTCACAATACGTCGTCAAAAACCATCGGTGTATTTCCCAACATCGATGAATTTTAGGTCTGCGGATTAGTAGCTCTATATTAACATTCGCACTGCAGCATAATTTAATTTCACGAGTGTTCGTGTTTATTCAATCTCTGCCGAGACGTTTATCATCCCGGAGTAACAAAACATCGGATGTTGTGAGCAAACGTCGATGGTTCACACAAATTTAAACTCCATGATCGTCCAACGAATACGTCGTCAAAAAAACCATTCGATGTTTTCCAACATCGATGATTTAGTCTCGGATTAGTAGCGCTTCAATATTAAAGTCGATAATGCTGCATTAATTTAATTCACAGGTGTCGTGTTTATCAACTCCCCCCCCAGTACGGTTATCAATCACCGAGTCAACAAAACTCGATGTTCGCAACATCGATGTTCGAAAAACATTTAAACATACCATGCTGGTGCCAACAAATAGGCGTCGTCACAAACCATCGATGGTGTTTCCAACATGTGATTTTTAGTGCTCGTATTAGAGCCGTCTAATATTAAAATTCGTATTGCTAGATAAGTTTAACTTTCACAGTGTGTCCGTGTATGATCAATTTCTCGCGAGTACGTTTATCAATCCCCGAGTAAACAAAAACATCGATCGTGTAGCGAAAACATCGATGTTCGAAAATAAATTTACAACACGTCCATTGTCGCTTCAACATACGTCGTCACAAAACCACCCATGTTTTTCAGACATCCGATATTCGTAGACTCCGATTAGTAGCCTCTAATATTAAAATTCGTATGCCAGCATTAGATTTAATTTCACAGCTTCGTGATTTATCAATTCCCGAGTATCGAAATTTATCCAATTCCCGGAGTAACAAACATCGATGTTACGCAAACATCGGATGTGTGCAAAAATTTTCAAAACATCCATGTCGAGTCCAACAACTGACGTCTGTTCAAAAAACCATACGATGTTTTCCAACATCCGATGATTTTAGTCATCGTTAGTAGCCCTGTCTATATAAATTCGAGATGCAGCTAATTTAATTTCACAGAGTTCGGTGTTTATCGAGACTCCCCGAGTACGTTTATCAATTCCCCGAGTACCCCAACATCGATGTTAGGCAAACATCGATGTTCGAAAAATTTAAACTCCATGTCGTCCAACAGAATACGTCGTCCAAAAACCATCGAGGTTTTCCAACATCGCTGACTTTAGTCTCGATTAGTAGCCTCTAATATTAAAGTTTCCACTGCAGCATAATTTACTTTCAAGTTTCGTGTTTTATCAATTCTCGAGTACGTTTACTTCAATTCCGAGCTAACAAAAACATCGATGTTAGCAAACATCGATGCTTCAAAAATTTAAACATCCATGTCGTCCAACAATACGTCTCAAAAAACCATCGATGTTCTTCCAACATCGATGATTTAGTCTCGATAGTAGCCCTCTAATATTAAAATCGCATGCCAGCAAAATTTAACTTTCACAGCTGTTCCGTGTTATCAATTCTCCGAGTACGTTTATCAATTCCCGAGTAACAAACTCGATGCTTAGCAAACATCGATGTTCAAAAAATTTAAGACATCCATGTCGTTCAAACGAATACGTCGTCAAGAAACCATCGCATGTTTGCCAACATCGATGATTTTAGTCTCGCATTAGTAGCCTCTAATATTACATTTCGTATGCTAGCATAATTTAATTTCACAGTGTCGTGTTTATCAACTCCCCGAGTACGTTTATCCATTCCACGAGTACAAAACATCGATAGTTCGCAAACACTCGATGTTCAAAAATTTAAACATTCCATTGTCGTTCCAAAATACGTCGTCAAAAAACATCGATGTTTTCAACATCGATGATTTTAGTCATCGAATGTAGTAGCCTCTAATATTAAATTCGTAGTGCTGCATAATTTAATTTCACAGTGTTCGTGTTTATTCAATTCTCCCGAGTAAGGGTGAATTATAGAAGCTTGCCGACCTACGGACCCACAGCCTACGTCTTGGCCTATCTCAATGTGCAAAAAATGAATAATGAAGAGGAAAATACAATGGCATAACAGGCCATCCTCGGTCCTAGAGTGTTTCGGGTGCCGTAAGTAAGTAAGTTTGGATCCAGCATTATTTTTTGGTTCGAACACAAGAATAAACAGTGGTTTACTATTCAGTTATGTAATTTTGCATGTTTTTTTAACTTTTATTTGGTATGTTTTATCATGGGAATTTCATTGCAGAAAAACATCGGAAAGAATTAAACACATCGATTGTGTCAAAAAAATCGGTGTTTTATACATCAAGTATTTAAAACATCATTTTCTAAAAACATTGAATGTTTTGAAAACATCGCCTTCGTGTCGCAACCCTCCTCTCGACTTGACGCGTGAGGCTTCTTCTGGCGCGACTCGTTTTGAGACTCGTCTTCCTAATGGTGCGTTTGCTGCCGCTAATTTATCGAAACGAATTTTAAAGTAAAATGTACCTTACTCTGACTTAAATAGAGCTAATTTCCGGAGAAAGCTGTAGGACAACAGTTGTTACCCTTAGTTCATCTCATCCAATTTAAAACTATACTCGAGATTAAGAAGAGGGTATTCCACAGATGTGGATGCTTGACTAAGGCTCAGGGTTAAGAACAGTTGTCGCTGCTGCGTCTCTGTTCGGGCAGGTTAGGGTCGAGGGGCCGGGCTTTGAGCGTGTCCGCTTACGGTGTGGTCGTGGGGACGGGGAAACGCCGGAATGCCCTGAGAAAAATGGTCGCCGGAGTCTGGCGTTTTGTTGGCGTGGAAAATTCAAAATCGTTTTCGCCAATGTTGCCTATTCATTGTGAGAATCGCGCACCTGCTACTCTGTAGTCCGAACTGCTTTACTATACTCATCCTGCATATATAGTAGGGAATTTTAATCGCCGGACGTTACGGACAGATTAGCACCACATTCACATTCCAGGATACACGTCATTATCTTCACAATTACGCTTACAAGCCAATCAGTTTTTACTATCACCCTTCATCCGTCCACATATACGCATATAATCTCAGCCTCCTTATAACATTTTCCCAATCATTGCCACGATATTAGATTTCAAGCCCAGCCAACATGCAATCACCTGCCACACCCAGTCGACAAAATCGGACGATTCTCGCTACACCCACATATCCCCAGCAGAGCGGGCCGGCCGTTGGGTCCCTGCGTCGCACGTTCCTCTAGAGAGAGCTCTTCGTCACGCGCTCAAATAAGCAGAGGCGGCTTCCCCTCCCGTCTCCATTGAGGCCCCGTCCCGCTCCTCAACGCCCGCCCGCGCCCTTGCCTCGGCGCTTCCTCTTCCTGATGGCGCTCGCCATGCTTTTGCTTTCCCGGGTCTTGCCCCTGCCCTGTCCCACGGCGCTCGCTGGCTGCCTTTTCTCCCACACTGGGTCCGCCCCGCTTTTTGGCCGTCTCTCCCGCCCGGCCCGGCCAGCCCGCTCCCGTCGTAACCCTGCTCCGCTGACCCCGCCCATCTGCCCGGCCCTGCCCTGCCCCTCACCCCGCCCTGCTGCGCCTCTTCCCTCGCCTGATGCTGTGTTACCCTGTCTCTTGCTTTTCTCTGCCTTGCCTGTTCCGCCCCGTTTCTGCTCTTGCTTTCCCCGCACGGCCGCTACCCGCTTTGCCCTTCTTCCGACCTGTCTGTCCGACCGCTCCCGTCTAACCCTGCTCCGCTTACCCCGTCCCTACTGCCCTGCCCTGCCCCGCCTCTCACCTAACTTCCGATACCCCGCCCTGCTGGGTCTCCCTCGCCCTGATGCGCTACCGCCCCCCCCCCCCATTTTCTGCTTTTCCCGGCCTCCTCCGCATTTCTTCCGCCTCGCTCTCCCCGCTCCGTCCTGCTCTGCTTTTCCCCGCTCTGATCCGCCCGCCCCGGTCTTCTCGCCGCCAACTACTCTGATGTTTTCCCCGCCCGCCCCGCCCAGGCCCCGTCGCCGCAGCCCCGCGCCGTTGATCACAGGGCCACCGCTCGGCTCTTCCCCCCCCCCCTCCGCGCCGCGTCGGGCCGTAATA